>JAVLSZ010000054.1:757500-765000 GCA_032313775.1 Urocyon cinereoargenteus
AGGGTTAGGGTTAGGGTTCGGGTTCGGGTTCGGGTTAGGGTTCGGGTTAGGGTTCGGGTTAGGGTTCGGGTTAGGGTTAGGGTTCGGTTAGGGTTAGGGTTCGGGTTCGGGTTAGTGTTAGGGTTCGGGTTCGGGTTAGGGTTAGTGTTAGTGTTAGGGTTCGGGTTAGGGTTAGGGTTCGGGTTAGGGGTAGGTTTCGGGTTCGGGTTAGGGTTAGGGTTCGGGTTAGGGTTCGGGTGTAGGGTTAGGGTTCGGTTAGGTTTAGGGTTCGGGTTAGGGTTAGGGTTAGGTTTAGGAGGTAGGGTTAAGGTTACGGTTCGGGTTAGAGTTAGGGTTAGGGTTAGGTTTAGGGGTTAGGGTTTGGGTTAGGGTTAGGTTTCGGGTTAGGGTTAGGGTTTGGGTTAGGGTTAGGGTTAGGTTTCGGGTTCGGGTTAGGGTTAGGGTTAAGGTTAGGGTTAGGGTTCGGATTAGGGTAGGGGTAGGGTTCGGGTTAGGGTTCGGGTTAGGGTTAGGTTTAGGGTTAGGGTTAGGGTTAGGGTTCGGGTTAGGGTTCGGGGTTAGGGTTAGGGTTAGGGTTCGGGTTAGGGTTAGGGTTACGGTTAGGGTTAGGGTTCGGGTTAGGGTTAGGGTAGGTTTCGGGTTAGGGTTAGGGTTAGTGTTATGGTTAGGGTTAGGGTTCGGGTTAGGGTTAGGGTTAGGGTTAGGGTTCGGGTTAGGGTTAGGTTTAGGGTTCGGGTTAGGGTTCGAGTTAGGGTTAGGGTTAGGGTTAAGGTTCGGGTTAAGGTTAGGTTTAGGGTTAGGGTTCGGTTTAGGGTTAGGGTTAGTGTTAGTGTTAGGGTTCGGGTTAGGGTTAGGGTTAAGGTTCGGGTTCGGGTTAGGGTTAGGGTTAGGGTACGTGTTCGGTTTAGGGTTAGGGTTTGGGTTAGGGTTCGGGTTAGTGTTAGGGTTAGGGTTCAGGTTAGGGTTCGGGTTAGGGTTAGGGTTAGGGTGAGGGTTCCGGTTAGGGTTAGGGTTAGGGTTAGGGTTAGGGTTAGGGTTAGGGTTCGGGTTAGGGTTAGGGTTAGGGTTAGGGTTTGGTTTAGTGTTAGGTTTAGGGTTAGGGTTAGGGTTAGGGTTCGGGTTAGGGTTAGGGTTAGGGTTGGGGTTAGGGGTCGGGTTAGGGTTAGGGTTAGGGTTCGGGTTAGGGTTAGGGTTAGGGTTAGGGTTCAAGTTAGGGTTAGGGTTCGGGTTAGTGTTAGGGTTAGGGTTCGGGTTAGGGTTAGGGTTCGGGTTCGGGTTAGGGTTAGGGTTCTGGTTAGGGTTCGGGTTAGGGTTAGGTTTAGGGTTAGGGTTCGGGTTCGGGGTTAGGGTTATGGTTAGGGTTCGGGTTAGGGTTCGGGTTAGGGTTAGGATTCGGGTAAGGGGTTAGGGTTCGGGTTCGGGTTAGGGTTAAGTTTAGGGTTCTGGTTAAGGTTAGGGTTAGTGTTCTGTTTAGGGTTAGGGTTAGGTTTAGGGTTAGGGTTCGGGTTAGGGTTAGTGTTAGTGTTCGGGTTAGGGTTCGGGTTAGGGTTAGGGTTAGGGTTAGGGTTCGGTTTCGGGTTAGGGTTAGGGTTAGGGTTAGGGTTCGGATTAGGGTTAGGGGTAGGGTTCGGGTTAGGGTTCGGGTTTGGGTTCGGGTTAGGGTTAGGGTTAGGGTTAGGGTTAGAGTTCGGGTTAGGGTTAGGTTTAGGAGGTAGGGTTAGGGTTAGGGTTCGGGTTAGGGTTAGGGTTATGGTTAGGTTTAGGGGTTAGGGTTCGGGTTAGGGTTAGGGTTCGGGTTAGGGTTAGGGTTTGGGTTAGGGTTAGGGTTAGGGTTCCGGTTAGGGTTAGGGATAGGGTTAATGTTAGGGTTAGGGTTCGGATTAGGGTTAGGGGTAGGGTTCGGGTTAGGGTTCGGGTTTGGGTTCGGGTTAGGGTTAGGGTTAGGGTTAGGGTTAGAGTTCGGGTTAGGTTTAGGGTTAGGGTTAGGGTTTAGGGTTAGGGTTAGGGTTCGGGTTAGGTTTAGGGTTACGGTTAGGGTTAGGGTTCGGGCTAGGGTTAGGGTAGGGTTCGGGTTAGGGTTAGGGTTAGGGTTATGGTTAGGGTTAGGGTTCGGGTTAGGGTTAGGGTTAGGGTTCGGGTAGGGTTAGGTTTAGGTTTAGGGTTAGGGTTAGGGTTAAGGTTAGGGGTAGGGTTAGGGTTAAGGTTCGGGTTAGGGTTAGGGTTAGGGTTAGGGTTAGGGTTCGCGTTAGGGTTCGGGTTAGGTGTCGGGTTAGGGTTAGGGTTAGGGTTCGGTTTAGGGTTACGGTTAGGTCAGGGTTCGGCTTAGGGTTAGGGTTCGTTTTAGGGTTCGGGTTCGGGTTAGGGTTAGGGTTCGGGTTCGGGTTCGGGTTAGGGTTAGGATTCGGGTAAGGGGTTAGTGTTCGGGTTCGTGGTAGGGTTAGGGTTAGGGTTCCAGTTAAGGTTAGGGTTAGGGTTCAGGTTAGGTTTAGGGTTAAGGTTCGGGTTCGGGTTAGGGTTAGTGTTAGGGTTAGGGTTCGGGTTCGGGTTAGGGTTCGGGTTAGGGTTAGGGTTCGGATTAGGGTTAGGGTTAGTGTTAGGGTTAGGGTTCGGTTTAGGGTTAGGGTTCGGGTTCGGGTTACGGTTAGGTTTAGGGTTCAGTTTCGGGTTAGGGTTAGGGTTAGGGTTAGGGTTAGGGTCAGGGTTCGGGTTAGGGTTAGGTTTACGGTTAAGGTTAGGGTTCGGGTTAGGTTTAGGGTTAGGGTTAGGGTTAGGGTTAGGGTTAGGGTTATGGTTATGGTTAGGGTTTGGGTTAGGGTTAGGGTTAGGTTTAGGTTTCGGGTTAGGGTTAGGGTTAGGGTTCGGGTTAGGGTTCGGGTTAGGGTTAGGGTTAGGGTTAGGGTTCGGGTTAGGGTTCGGGTTAGGGTTAGGGTTTGGGTTAGGGTTAGGGTTAGGGTTAGGGTTCTGGTTAGGGTTAGGTTTCGGGTTAGGGTTAGGGTTAGGGTTAGGGTTCGGATTAGGTTTAGGGGTAGGGTTCGGGTTAGGGTTCGGGTTCGAGTTAGGGTTAGGTTTAGGGTTAGGGATAGGGTTCGGGTTCGGGTTAGGGTTAGGGTTAGGGTTAGGTGTTAGGGTTAGGGTTACCGTTCGGGTTAGGGTTAGGGTTAGGGTTAGGGTTAGGGTTCGGGTTAGGGTTAGGGTTAGGGTTCGGGTTAGGGTTAGGTTTAGGGTTAGGGTTAGGGTTAGGGTTCGGGTTAGGGTTAGGGTTAGGGTTAGGGTTCGAGTTAGGGTTAGGGTTAGGGTTCAGGTTAGGGTTCGTGTTAGGGTTAGGTTTAGGGTTCGTGTTAGGGTTAGGGTTAGGGTTAGGGTTCGGGTTAGGGTTAGGTTTAGGTTTAGGGTTAGGGTTAGGGTTAAGGTTCGACGTAGGTTTAGGGTTAAGGTTCGGGTTAGGGTTAGGGTTAGGGTTAGGGTTCGCTTTCGTTTCGGGTTAGGTGTCGGGTTAGGGTTAGGGTTAGGGTTCGGTTTAGGGTTGCGGTTAGGTCAGGGTTCGGGTTAGGGTTAGGGTTAGGGTTAGGGTTAGGGTTCGGGTTCGGGTTAGGGTTAGGGTTCGGGTTAGGGTTCGGGTTTGGGTTAGGATTCGGGTAGTGGTTAGGGTTCGGGTTCGGGGTAGGGTTAGGGTTAGGGTTCCGGTTAAGTTTAGGGTTAGGGTTCAGGTTAGGGTTAGTGTTAGGGTTAGGGTTCGGGTTAGGGTTAGGGTTCGGGTTAGGGTTAGGGTTCGGTTTAGGGTTAGGGTTAGGGTTAGGGTTCGGGTTCGGGTTAGGGTTCGGGTTAGGGTTCGGGTTAGGGTTCGGGTTAGGGTTAGGGTTCGGTTAGGGTTAGGGTTCGGGTTCGGGTTAGTGTTAGGGTTCGGGTTCGGGTTAGGGTTAGTGTTAGTGTTAGGGTTCGGGTTAGGGTTAGGGTTCGGGTTAGGGGTAGGTTTCGGGTTCGGGTTAGGGTTAGGGTTCGGGTTAGGGTTCGGGTGTAGGGTTAGGGTTCCGTTAGGTTTAGGGTTCGGGTTAGGGTTAGGGTTAGGTTTAGGAGGTAGGGTTAAGGTTACGGTTCGGGTTAGAGTTAGGGTTAGGGTTAGGTTTAGGGGTTAGGGTTTGGGTTAGGGTTAGGTTTCCGGTTAGGGTTAGGGTTTGGGTTAGGGTTAGGGTTAGGGTTCGGGTTCGGGTTCGGGTTAGGGTTAAGGTTAGGGTTAGGGTTTGGGTTCGGGTTAGGGTTCGGGTTAGGGTTAGGGTTCGGGTTAGGGTTAGGGTTAGTGTTAGGGTTAGGGTTCGGGTTAGGTTTAGGGTTCGGGTTCGGGTTACGGTTAGGGTTAGGGTTCAGTTTCGGGTTAGGGTTAGAGTTAGGGTTAGGGTTAGGGTCAGGGTTCGGGTTAGGGTTAGGGTTAGGGTTAGTGTTCGGGTTAGGGTTAGGGTTAGGGTTAGGGTTAGGGTTAGGGTTAGGGTTCGGGTTAGGGTTAGGGTTAGGGTTCGGGTTAGGTTTAGGTATAGGGTTCAGGTTAGGGTTAGGGTTAGGGTTAGGTTTCGGGTTACGGTAAGGGTTAGGGTTAGGGTTCGGGTTAGGGTTAGGTTTAGGGTTAGGGTTAGGGTTAGGGTTAGGGTTAAGGTTCGGGTTAGGGTTAGGGTTAAGGTTCGGGTTAGGGTTAGGGTTAGGTTTAGGGTTAGGTTTCGGGTTAGGGTTAGGTTTAGGGTTAGGGTTCGGGTTAGGGTTCGGGTTCGGGTTAGGGTTATGTTTAGGGTTCGGGTTAGGGTTAGGGTTCGGGTTAGGGTTCGGGTTAGGGTTAGGGTTTGGGTTAGGGTTAGGGTTCGCTTTAGGGTTAGGATTCCGGTTAGGGTTAGGGTTAGGGTTCGGGTTAGGGTTAGGGTTCGGGTTAGTGTTAGGGTTCGGGTTAGGGTTAGGGTTCGGGTTAGGGTTAGGGTTAGGGTTAGGGTTCGGGTTTGGGTTAGGGTTCGGGTTAGGGTTAGGGTTAGTGTTAGGGTTAGGGTTAGGGTTAGGGTTCGGGTTCGGTTTAGGGTTAGTGTTAGGGTTAGGGTTCGGGTTCGGGTTAGGGTTCGGGTTCGGGTTAGTGTTAGGTTTCGTGTTCGAGTTAGGGTTAGTGTTAGGGTTAGGGTTCGGGTTAGGGTTAGGGTTCGGGTTAGGGGTAGGGTTCAGGTTCGGGTTAGGTTTAGGTTTCGGGTTAGGGTTCGGGTTAGGGTTAGGTTTCGGTTAGGGTTAGGGTTCGGGTTAGGGTTAGGGTTAGGTTTAGGAGGTAGGTTTAGGGTTAGGGTTCGGGTTAGGGTTAGGGTTAGGGTTAGGGTTAGGGGTTAGGGTTCGGTTTAGGGTTAGGGTTCGGGTTAGGGTTAGGGTTTGGCTTAGGGTTAGGTTTAGGGTTCCGTTTCGGGTTAGGGTTAGGGTTAAGGTTAGGGTTAGGGTTCGGATTAGGGTTGCAGTTAGGTCAGGGTTTGGGTTAGGGTTAGGGTTAGGGTTAGGGTTAGGGTTAGGGTTCGGGTTCGGGTTAGGGTTAGGGTTACGGTTAGGGTTAGGGTTCGGGTTAGGGTTAGGGTAGGGTTCGGGTTACGTTAGGGTTAGGGTTATGGTTAGGGTTAGGGTTCGGGTTAGGGTTAGGGTTAGGGTTAGGGTTCGGGTTAGGGTTAGGTTTAGGATTCGGGTTAGGGTTCGGGTTAGGGTTAGGGTTAGGGTTAAGGTTCTGGTTAGGGTTAGGATTAGGGTTAGGGTTCGGTTTAGGGTTAGGGTTAGGGTTAGTGTTAGGGTTCGGGTTAGGGTTAGGGTTAAGGTTCGGGTTAGGGTTAGGGTTAGGGTTAGGGTTAGGGTTCGTGTTCAGTTTAGGGTTAGGGTTTGGGTTAGGGTTCGGTTTCGGGTTAGGGTTAGGGTTAGGGTTAGGGTTAGGGTTCGGGTTAGGGTTAGGGTTAGGGTTAGGGTTAGGGTTTGGGTTAGGGTTAGGGTTAGGGTTCCGTTTCGGGTTAGGGTTAGGGTTAAGGTTAGGGTTAGGGTTCGGATTAGGGTTGCGGTTAGGTCAGGGTTCGGGTTAGGGTTAGGGTTAGGGTTAGGGTTAGTTTTAGGGTTCGGGTTCGGGTTAGGGTTAGGGTTCGGGTTAGGGTTCGGGTTTGGGTTAGGATTCGGGTAAGGGGTTAAGGTTCAGGTTCGGGGTAGGGTTAGGGTTAGGGTTCCGGTTAAGTTTAGGGTTTGGGTTCTGGTTAGGGTTAGGTTTAGGGTTCGGGTTCGGGTTAGGGTTAGTGTTAGGGTTAGGGTTCGGGTTAGGGTTAGCGTTCGGGTTAGGGTTAGGGTTCGGGTTCGGGTTAGGTTTAGGGTTAGGGTTCGGGTTCGGGTTAGGGTTCGGGTTAGGTTTCGGGTTAGGGTTCGGGTTAGGTTTAGGGTTCGGTTAGGGTTAGGGTTCGGGTTCGGGTTAGTATTAGGGTTCGGGTTCGGGTTAGGGTTAGTGTTAGTGTTAGGGTTCGGGTTAGGGTTAGGGTTCGGGTTAGGGGTAGGGTTCGGGTTCGGGTTAGGGTTAGGGTTCGGGTTAGGGTTCGGGTGTAGGTTTAGGGTTCGGTTAGGGTTAGGGTTCGGGTTAGGGTTAGGGTTAGGTTTAGGAGGTAGGGTTAGGGTTAGGGTTCGGGTTAGGGTTAGGGTTAGGGTTAGGATTAGGGGTTAGGGTTCGGGTTAGGGTTAGGGTTCGGGTTAGGGTTAGGGTTTGGGTTAGGGTTAGGGTTAGGGTTCGGGTTCGGTTTAGGGTTAGGGTTAAGGTTAGGGTTAGGGTTCGGATTAGGGTTAGGGGTAGGGTTCGGGTTAGGGTTCGGGTTCAGGTTAGGTTTAGGGTTAGGGTTAGGGTTAGGGTTCGGGTTAGGGTTAGGGTTAGGGTTAGGGGTTAGGGTTAGGGTTAGGGTTCGGGTTAGGGTTAGGGTTACGGTTAGGGTTAGGGTTCGGGTTAGGGTTAGGGTAGGGTTCGGGTTAGGGTTAGGGTTAGGGTTATGGTTAGGGTTAGTGTTCGGGTTAGGGTTAGGGTTAGGGTTAGGGTTCGGGTTAGGGTTAGGTTTAGGGTTCGGGTTAGGGTTCGGGTTAGGGTTAGGGTTAGGGTTAAGGTTCGGGTTAGGGTTAGGGTTAGGGTTAGGGTTCGGTTTAGGGTTAGGGTTAGGGTTAGTGTTAGGTTTCGGGTTAGGGTTAGGGTTAAGGTTCGGGTTAGGATTAGGGTTAGGGTTAGGGTTCGTGTTCGGTTTAGGGTTAGGGTTTGGGTTAGGGTTCGGGTTCGGGTTAGGGTTAGGGTTAGGGTTAGGGTTAGGGTTCGGGTTAGGTTTAGGGTTAGGGTTCCGGTTAGGGTTAGGTTTAGGGTTCGGGTTAGGGTTAGGGTTCGTGTTAGGGTTAGGTTTAGGGTTCGGGTTAGGGTTCGGGTTCGGGTTAGGGTTAGGGTTAGGGTTAGGGGTTAGGGTTAGGGTTACCGTTCGGGTTAGGGTTAGGGTTAGGGCTAGG
>JAVLSZ010000054.1:770000-782500 GCA_032313775.1 Urocyon cinereoargenteus
TTAGGGTTAGGGTTAGGGTTCGGGTTAGGGTTAGGGTTAGTGTTAGGGTTAGGGTTCGGGTTAGGGTTAGGGTTCGGGTTCGGGTTACGGTTAGGGTTAGGGTTCAGTTTCGGGTTAGGGTTAGGGTTAGGGTTAGGGTTAGGGTCAGGGTTCGTGTTAGGGTTAGTGTTAGGGTTAGTGTTCGGTTTAGGGTTAAGGTTAGGGTTAGGTTTCGGGTTAGGGTTAGGGTTAGGGTTCGGGTTAGGTTTAGGTTTAGGGTTCAGGTTAGGTTTAGGGTTAGGGTTAGGGTTAGGTTTCGGGTTACGGTAAGGGTTAGGGTTAGGGTTCGGGTTAGGGTTAGGTTTAGGGTTAGGGTTAGGGTTAGGGTTAAGGTTCGGTGTAGGGTGAGGGTTAAGGTTCGGGTTAGGGTTAGGGTTAGGGTTAGGGTTCGGGTTAGGGTTAGGTTTAGGGTTAGGGTTTGGGTTAGGGTTCGGGTTCGGGTTAGGGTGAGGGTTAGGGTTCGGGTTAGGGTTAGGGTTCGGGTTAGGGTTCGGGTTAGGGTTCGGGTTAGGGTTAGGGTTTGGGTTAGGGTTAGGGTTCGGGTTAGGGTTAGGATTCCGATTAGGGTTAGGGTTAGGGTTCGGTTTAGGTTTAGGGTTCGGGTTAGTGTTAGGGTTCGGGTTAGGGTTAGGGTTCGGATTAGGGTTAGGGTTAGGGTTAGGGTTCGGGTTCGGGTTAGGGTTCGGGTTTGGGTTAGGGTTAGGGTTAGGGTTCGGGTTAGGGTTAGGGTTAGGGTTAGGGCTAGGGGTTAGTGTTCGTGTTAGGGTTAGGGTTAGGGTTCGGGTTCGGGTTATGGTTAGGTTTCGGGTTCGGGTTAGGGTTCGGGTTCGGGTTAGTGTTAGGGTTCGTGTTCGAGTTAGGGTTACTGTTATGTTTAGGGTTCGGGTTAGGGTTAGGGTTCGCGTTAGGGGTAGTGTTCTGGTTCGGGTTAGGTTTAGGGTTCGGGTTAGGGTTCGGGTTAGGTTTAGGTTTCGGTTAGGGTTAGGGTTCGGGTTAGGGTTAGGGTTAGGTTTAGGAGGTAGGGTTAGGGTTAGGGTTCGGGTTAGGGTTAGGGTTAGGGTTAGGGGTTAGGTTTCGGATTAGGGTTAGGGTTCGGGTTAGGGTTAGGTTTTGGGTTAGGGTTAGGGTTAGGGTTCCTTTTCGGGTTAGGGTTAGGGTTAAGTTTAGGGTTAGGGTTCAGATTAGGGTTGCAGTTAGGTCAGGGTGAGGGTTAGGGTTAGGGTTAGGGTAAGGGTTAGGGTTCGGGTTCGGGTTAGGGTTAGGGTTCGGGTTAGGGTTCGGGTTTAGGTTAGGATTCGGGTAAGGGGTTAGGGTTCGGGTTCGGGGTAGGGTTAGGGTTAGGGTTCCGGTTAAGTTTAGGGTTAGGGTTCAGGTTAGGGTTAGGGTTAGGGTTCGGGTTCGGGTTAGGGTTAGTGTTAGTGTTAGGGTTCGGTTTATGGTTAGGGTTTGGGTTAGGGTTAGGGTTCGGGTTAGAGTTAGGGTTAGGGTTCGGGTTCGGGTTAGGGTTCGGGTTAGGGTTCGGGTTAGGGTTCGGGGTAGGTTTAGGGTTCGGTTAGGGTTAGGGTTCGGGTTCGAGTTAGTGTTAGGGTTCGGGTTCGGGTTAGGGTTAGTGTTAGTGTTGGGGTTCGGGATAGGGTTAGGGTTCGGGTTACGGGTAGGGTTCGGGTTCGGTTTAGGGTTAGGGTTCGGGTTAGGGTTCGGGTGTAGGGTTAGGGTTCGGTTAGGGTTAGGGTTCGGGTTAGGGTTAGGGTTAGGTTTAGGAGGTAGGGTTAGGGTTAGGGTTCGGGTTAGGGTTAGGGTTAGGGTTAGGTTTAGGGGTTAGGGTTCGGGTTAGGGTTAGGGTTCAGGTTAGGGTTAGGGTTTGGGTTAGGGTTAGGTTTAGGGTTCGGGTTCGGGTTAGGGTTAGGGTAAGGTTAGGGTTAGGGTTCGGATTAGGGTTAGGGGTAGGGTTCGGGTTAGGGTTCGGGTTCGGGTTAGGTTTAGGGTTAGGGTTAGGGTTAGGGTTCGGGTTAGGGTTAGGGTTAGGTTTAGGGGTTAGGTTTAGGGTTAGGGTTCGGGTTAGGGTTAGGGTTACGGTTAGGGTTAGGGTTCGGGTTAGGGTGAGGGTAGGGTTCGGGTTAGGGTTAGGGTTAGTGTTATGGTTAGGGTTAGGGTTCGGGTTAGGGTTAGGGTTAGGGTTAGGGTTCGGGTTAGGGTTCGGTTTAGGGTTAGGGTTAGGGTTCGGGTTAGGGTTAGGGTTAGGGTTAAGGTTCGGGTTAGGGTTAGGGTTAGGGTTAGGGTTCGGTTTAGGGTTAGGGTTAGGGTTAGTGTTAGGGTTCGGGTTAGGGTTAGGGTTAAGGTTCGGGTTAGGGTTAGGGTTAGGGTTAGGGTTCGTGTTCGGTTTAGGGTTAGGGTTTGGGTTAGGGTTCGGGTTCGGGTTAGGGTTAGGGTTAGGGTTAGGGTTCGGGTTAGGTTTAGGGTTAGGGTTAGGGTTAGGGTTTGGTTTAGGGTTAGGGTTAGGCTTCCGTTTCGGGTTAGGGTTAGGGTTAAGGTTAGGGTTAGGTTTCGGATTAGGGTTGCGGTTAGGTCAGGGTTCGCGTTAGGGTTAGGGTTAGGGTTCGGGTTCGGGATAGGGTTAGGGTTCGGGTTAGGGTTCGGGTTTGGGTTAGGATTCAGGTAAGGGGTTAGGGTTCGGGTTGGGGGTAGGGTTAGGGTTAGGGTTCCGGTTAAGTTTAGGGTTAGGGTTCAGGTTAGGGTTAGGGTTAGGGTTCGGGTTCGGGTTAGGGTTAGTGTTAGGGTTAGGGTTCGGGTTATTGTTAGGGTTCGGGTTAGGGTTAGGGTTCGGGTTAGGGTTAGGGTTAGGGTTAGGGTTCGGGTTCGGGTTAGGGTTCGGGTTAGAGTTCGGGTTAGGGTTCGGGTTAGGTTTAGGGTTCGGTTAGGGTTAGGGTTCGGGTTCGGGTTAGTGTTAGGGTTCGGGTTCGGGTTAGGGTTAGTGTTAGTGTTAGGGTTCGGGTTAGGGTTAGGGTTCGGGTTAGTGGTAGGGTTCGGGTTCGGGTTAGGGTTAGGGTCGGGTTAGGGTTCGGGTGTAGGTTTAGTGTTCGGTTAGGGTTAGGTTTCGGGTTAGGGTTAGGCTTAGGTTTAGGAGGTAGGGTTAGGTTTAGGGTTCGGGTTAGGGTTAGGGTTCGGGTTAGGTTTAGGGGTTAGGGTTCGGGTTAGGGTTAGGGTTCGGGTTAGTGTTAGGGTTTGGGTGTGGTTAGGGTTAGGGTTCGGGTTCGGGTTAGGGTTAGGGTCAGGGTTAAGGTTAGGGTTAGGGTTCGGATTAGGGTTAGGGGTAGGGTTCGGGTTAGGTTCGGATTCGGGTTAGGATTAGGGTTAGGGTTAGGGTTCGGGTTAAGGTTAGGGTTAGGGTTAGGGTTTGGGTTCGGGTTAGGGTTATGGTTAGGGTTCGGGTTAGGGTTAGGGTTAGGGTTAGGGTTAGGGTTCGGGTTAGGGTTAGGGTTACGGTTAGGGTTTGGGTTAGGGTTTGGGTTAGGGTTCGGGTTCGGGTAGGGTTAGGGTTAGGGTTAGGGTTAGGGTTCGGGTTAGGGTTAGGGTTAGGGTTCCGGTTAGGGTTAGGTTTAGGGTTCGGGTTAGGGTTAGGGTTCGTGTTAGGGTTAGGTTTAGGGTTCGGGTTAGGGTTCGGGTTCGTGTTAGGGTTAGGGTTAGGGTTAGGGGTTAGGGTTAGGATTACCGTTCGGGTTAGGGTTAGGGTTAGGGTTAGGGTTAGGGTTAGTGTTAGGTTTAGGGTTAGGGTTCGGGTTAGGGTTAGGGTTAGGGTTAGGATTAGGGTTCGGGTTCGGGTTAGGGTTAGGGGTTAGGGTTAGTGTTAGGGGTTAGTGTTAGGGTTAGGGTTCGGGTTCGGGTTAGGGTTAGGGGTTAGGGTTAGGGTTAGGGGTTAGGGTTCGGGTTAGGGTTCGGGTTAGGGTTAGGGTTCGGTTAGGGTTAGGGTTCGGGTTAGGGTTAGGGTTAGGTTTAGGAGGTAGGGTTAGGGTTAAGGTTCGGGTTAGGGTTAGGGTTAGGGTTAGGTTTAGGGGTTAGGGTTCGGTTTAGGGTTAGGGTTCGGGTTAGGGTTAATGTTTGGGTTAGGGTTAGGGTTAGTGTTCCAGTTCGGGTTAGGGTTAGGGTTAATGTTAGGGTTAGGGTTCGGATTAGGGTTAGGGGTAGGGTTCGGGTTAGGGTTCGGGTTCGGGTTCGGGTTAGGGTTAGGGTTAGGGTTAGGGTTAGGGTTCGGTTTAGGGTTACGGTTAGGGTTAGGGGTTAGGGTTAGGGTTAGGGTTCGGGTTAGGGTTAGGGTTACGGTTAGGGTTAGGGTTCGGGCTACGGTTAGGGTACGGTTCGGGTTAGTGTTAGGGTTAGGGTTATGGTTAGGGTTAGGGTTCGGGTTAGGGTTAGGCTTAAGGTTAGGGTTCGGGTTAGGGTTAGGTTTAGGTTTAGGGTTAGGGTTAGGGTTAAGGTTCGGGGTAGGGTTAGGGTTAAGGTTCGTTTTAGGGTTAGGGTTAGGGTTAGGGTTAGGGTTCGCGTTAGGGTTCGGGTTCGGTGTCGGGTTAGGGTTAGGGTTAGGGTTCGGTTTAGGGTTACGGTTAGGTCAGGGTTCGGGTTAGGGTTAGGGTTTGGTTTAGGGTTCGGGTACGGGTTAGGGTTAGGGTTCGGGTTAGGTTTCGGGTTAGGGTTAGGATTCGGGTAAGGGGTTAGGGTTCGGGTTCGGGGCAGGGTTAGGGTTAGGGTTCCGGTTAAGGTTAGGGTTAGGGTTCAGGTTAGGGTTAGGGTTAGGGTTCGGGTTCGGGTTAGGGTTAGTGTTAGGGTTAGGGTTTGGGTTCGGGTTAGGGTTCGGGTTAGGGTTAGGGTTCGGGTTAGGGTTAGGGTTAGTGTTAGGGTTAGGGTTCGGGTTAGGGTTAGGGTTCGGGTTCGGGTTACGGTTAGGGTTAGGGTTCAGTTTCGGGTTAGGGTTAGGGTTAGGGTTAGGGTTAGGGTTAGGGTCAGGGTTCGGGTTAGGGTTAGGGTTAGGGTTAGTGTTCGGTTTAGGGTTAAGGTTAGGGTTAGGTTTCGGGTTAGGGTTAGGGTTAGGGTTCGGGTTAGGTTTAGGTTTAGTGTTCAGGTTAGGGTTGGGGTTAGGGTTAGGGTTAGGTTTCGGGTTACGGTAAGGGTTAGGGTTAGGGTTCGGGTTAGGGTTAGGTTTAGGGTTAGGGTTAGGGTTAGGGTTAAGGTTCGGTGTACGGTGAGGGTTAAGGTTCGGGTTAGGGTTAGGGTTAGGGTTAGGGTTCGGGTTAGGTTTAGGTTTAGGGTTAGGGTTCGGGTTAGGGTTTGGGTTCGGGTTAGGGTTAGGGTTAGGGTTCGGGTTAGGGTTAGGGTTCGGGTTAGGGTTCGGGTTAGGGTTCGGGTTAGGGTTAGGGTTTGGGTTAGGGTTAGGGTTCGGGTTAGGGTTAGGATTCCGATTAGGGTTAGGGTTAGGGTTCGGTTTAGGTTTAGGGTTCGGGTTAGTGTTAGGGTTCGGGTTAGGGTTAGGGTTCGGATTAGGGTTAGGGTTAGGGTTAGCGTTAGGGTTAGGGTTAGGGTTAGGGTTCGGGTTAGGGTTAGGGTTAGGTTTAGGGCTAGGGGTTAGGGTTCGGGTTAGGGTTAGGGTTAGGGTTCGGGTTCGGGTTATGGTTAGGTTTCGGGTTCGGGTTAGGGTTCGGGTTCGGGTTAGTGTTAGGGTTCATGTTCGAGTTAGGGTTAGTGTTATGTTTAGGGTTCGGGTTAGGGTTAGGGTTCGCGTTAGGGGTAGTGTTCAGGTTCGGGTTAGGTTTAGGGTTCGGGTTAGGGTTCGGGTTAGGTTTAGGTTTCGGTTAGGGTTAGGGTTCGGGTTAGGGTTAGGGTTAGGTTTAGGAGGTAGGGTTAGGGTTAGGGTTCGGGTTAGGGTTAGGGTTAGGGTTAGGGGTTAGGTTTCGGATTAGGGTTAGGGTTCGGGTTAGGGTTAGGGTTTGGGTTAGGGTTAGGGTTAGGGTTCCGTTTCGGGTTAGGGTTAGGGTTAAGTTTAGGGTTAGGGTTCAGATTAGGGTTGCAGTTAGGTCAGGGTTAGGGTTAGGGTTAGGGTTAGGGTTAGGGTTCGGGTTAGGGTTAGGATTCGGGTTAGGGTTCGGGTTTAGGTTAGGATTCGGGTAAGGGGTTAGGTTTCGGGTTCGGGGTAGGGTTAGGGTTAGGGTTCCGGTTAAGTTTAGGGTTAGGGTTCAGGTTAGGGTTAGGGTTAGGGTTCGGGTTCGGGTTAGGGTTAGTGTTAGTGTTAGGGTTCGGGTTATGGTTAGGGTTTGGGTTAGGGTTAGGGTTCGGGTTAGGGTTAGGGTTAGGGTTAGGGTTCGGGTTCGGGTTAGGGTTCGGGTTAGGGTTCGGGTTAGGGTTCGGGGTAGGTTTAGGGTTCGGTTAGGGTTAGGGTTCGGGTTCGAGTTAGTGTTAGGTTTCGGGTTCGGGTTAGGGTTAGTGTTAGTGTTGGGGTTCGGGTTAGGGTTAGGGTTCGGGATAGGGGTAGGGTTCGGGTTCGGTTTAGGGTTAGGGTTCGGGTTAGGGTTCGGGTGTAGGGTTAGGGTTCGGTTAGGGTTAGGGTTCGGGTTAGGGTTAGGGTTAGGTTTAGGATGTAGGGTTAGGGTTAGGGTTCGGGTTAGGGTTAGGGTTAGGGTTAGGTTTAGG
This sequence comes from Urocyon cinereoargenteus, assembly GCA_032313775.1. Lineage (NCBI taxonomy): Eukaryota > Metazoa > Chordata > Mammalia > Carnivora > Canidae > Urocyon > Urocyon cinereoargenteus. Next base: position 776,715 of record JAVLSZ010000054.1, read on the forward strand.
GGTTAGGGTTCGGGTTAGTGTTAGGGTTCGGGTTAGGGTTAGGGTTTGGGTTAGGGTTAGGTTTAGGGTTCGGGTTCGGGTTAGGGTTAGGGTTAAGGTTAGGGTTAGGGTTCGGATTAGGGTTAGGGGTAGGGTTCGGGTTAGGGTTCGGGTTCGGGTTAGGTTTAGGGTTAGGGTTAGTGTTCGGGTTAGGGTTAGGGTTAGGGTTAGGGGTTAGGGTTAGGGTTAGGGTACGGGTTAGGGTTAGGGTTACGGTTAGGGTTAGGGTTCGGTTTAGGGTGAGGGTAGGGTTCGGGTTAGGGTTAGGGTTAGTGTTATGGTTAGGGTTAGGGTTCGGGTTAGGGTTAGGGTTAGGGTTAGGGTTAGGGTTCGGGTTAGGGTTAGGTTTAGGGTTAGGGTTAGGGTTCGGGTTAGGGTTAGGGTTAGGGTTAAGGTTCGGTTTAGGGTTAGGGTTAGGGTTAGGGTTCGGTTTAGGGTTAGGGTTAGGGTTATTGTTAGGGTTCGGGTTAGGGTTAGGGTTAAGGTTCGGGTTAGGGTTAGGGTTAGGGTTAGGGTTAGGGTTCGTGTTCGGTTTAGGGTTAGGGTTTGGGTTAGGGTTCGGGTTCGGGTTAGGGTTAGGGTTAGGGTTAGGGTTCGGGTTAGGGTTAGGGTTAGGGTTAGGGTTAGGGTTTGGTTTAGGGTTAGGGTTAGGCTTCCGTTTCGGGTTAGGGTTAGGGTTAAGGTTAGGGTTAGGTTTCGGATTAGGGTTGCGGTTAAGTCAGGGTTCGGGTTAGGGTTAGGGTTAGGGTTAGGGTTAGGGTTAGGGTTAGGGTTCGGGTTCGGGTTAGGGTTAGGGTTCGGGTTAGGGTTCGGGTTTGGGTTAGGATTCGGGTAAGGGGTTAGGGTTCGGGTTCGGGGTAGGGTTAGGGTTAGGGTTCCGGTTAAGTTTAGGGTTAGGGTTCAGGTTAGGGTTAGGGTTAGGGTTCGGGTTCGGGTTAGGGTTAGTGTTAGGGTTAGGGTTCGGGTTAGGGTTAGGGTTCGGGTTAGGGTTAGGGTTCGGGTTAGGGTTAGGGTTAGGGTTAGGGTTCGGGTTCGGGTTCGGGTTAGGGTTCGGGTTAGGGTTCGGGTTAGGGTTCGGGTTAGGTTTAGGGTTCGGTTAGGGTTAGGGTTCGGGTTCGGGTTAGTGTTAGTGTTAGGGTTCGGGTTAGGGTTAGGGTTCGGGTTAGTGGTAGGGTTCGGGTTCGGGTTAGGGTTAGGGTTCGGGTTAGGGTTCGGGTGTAGGTTTAGTGTTCGGTTAGGGTTAGGGTTCGGGTTAGGGTTAGGCTTAGGTATAGGAGGTAGGGTTAGGTTTAGGGTTCGGGTTAGGGTTAGGGTTCGGGTTAGGTTTAGGTGTTAGGGTTCGGGTTAGGGTTAGGGTTCGGGTTAGGGTTAGGGTTTGGGTGTGGTTAGGGTTAGGGTTCGGGTTCGGGTTAGGGTTAGGGGCAGGGTTAAGGTTAGGTTTAGGGTTCGGATTAGGGTTAGGGGTAGGGTTCGGGTTAGGTTCTGGTTCGGGTTAGGATTAGGGTTAGGGTTAGGGTTCGGGTTAAGGTTAGGGTTAGCGTTAGGGTTTGGGTTCGGGTTAGGGTTATGGTTAGGGTTCGGGTTAGGGTTAGGGTTAGGGTTAGGGTTAGGGTTAGGGTTCGGGTTAGGTTTAGGGTTACGTTTAGGGTTTGGGTTCGGGTTAGGGTTATGGTAAGGTTTCGGGTTAGGGTTAGGGTTATGGTTAGGGTTAGGGTTCGGGTTAGGGTTAGGTTTAGGGTTAGAGTTCGGGTTAGGGATAGGGTTAGGGTTCGGGTTAGGGTTCGCGTTAGGGTTAGGGGTAGGGTTAGGGGTAGGGTTAGGTTTAAGGTTAGGGTTAGGGTTCGGTTTAGGGTTAGGGTTACGGTTAGTGTTTGGGTTAGTTTTCGGGTTAGGGTTAGGGTTAGGGTTAGGTTTCGCGTTAGGGTTCGGGTTAGGGGTCGGTTTAGGGTTAGGGTTAGGGTTCGGGTTAGGGTTAGGGTTAGGGTTAGGGTTCAGGTTAGGGTTAGTGTTCGGGTTAGTTTTAGGGTTAAGGTTCGGGTTCGGTTTAGGGTTAGGGTTCGGGTTCGGGTTAGGGTTAGGGTTCGGGTTAGGGTTAGGGTTAGGGTTAGTGTTCGGGTTCGGGGTTAGGGTTATGGTTAGGGTTCGGGTTAGGGTTCGGGTTAGGGTTAGGATTCGGGTAAGGGGTTAGGGTTCGGGTTCGGGTTAGGGTTAGGGTTAGGGTTCCGGTTAAGGTTAGGGTTAGGGTTCGGTTTAGGGTTAGGGTTAGGTTTAGGGTTAGGGTTCGGGTTAGGGTTAGCGTTAGTGTTCAGGTTAGGGTTCGGGTTAGGGTTAGGGTTAGGGTTAGGGTTAGGTTTCGGGTTAGGGTTAAGGTTCGGGTTAGGGTTAGGGTTAGGGTTAGGGTTAGGGTTCGGATTAGGGTTAGGGGTAGGATTCGGGTTAGGGTTCGGGTTAGGGTTAGGGTTCGGGTTCGGGTTCGGGTTAGGGTTAGGGTTAGGGTTCGGTTTCGGGTTAGGTTTAGGGTTCGGGTTCGGGTTAGGGTTCGGGTTAGGCTTAGGGTTAGGGTTAGGGTGAGGGTTCGGGTTCGGGGTTAGGGTTAGGGTTAGGGTTAGGGTTCGGGTTAGGTTTCGGGTTAGGGTTAGGATTCGGGTAAGGTTGTTAGGGTTCGGGTTCGGGTTAGGGTTAGGGTTAGGGTTCTGGTTAGGGTTAGTGTTAGGGTTCGGGTTCGGGTTAGGGTTAGGGTTCGGGTTAGTGTTAGGGTTCGGGTTAGGGTTAGGGTTCGGGTTAGGGTTAGGTTTAGGGTTCGGGTTAGGGTTAGGGTTTGGGTTAGGGTTAGGGTTCGGGTTAGGGTTAGGGTTCCGGTTAGGGTTAGTGTTAGGGTTCGGGTTCGGGTTCGGGTTAGGTTTAGGGTTAGTGTTAGGGTTCGGGTTAGGGTTAGGGTTCGGGTTAGGTTTAGGGTTAGGGTTAGGGTTCGTGTTCGGGTTAGGGTTCGGGTTAGGGTTAGGGTTAGGGGTAGGATTAGGGTTAGGGTTAAGGTTAGGCTTAGGGTTAGGGTTCGCGTTAGGGTTCGGGATAGGTGTCGGGTTAGGGTTAGGTTTAGGGTTCGGGTTCGGGTTAGGGTTAGGGTTAGGGTTCGGGCTAGGGTTAGGGTTAAGTTTCGGGTTCGGGTTAGGGTTAGGGTTCGGGTTCGGGTTAGGGTTCGGGTTAGGGTTAGGATTCGGGTAAGGGGTTAGGGTTCGTGTTCGGGTAAGGGTTAGGGTTAGGGTTCCGGTTAGGGTTAGGGTTAGGGTTCGGTTTAGGGTTAGAGTTAGGGTTAGGGTTAGGGTTCGGGTTAGGGTTAGGGTTAGGGTTCGGGTTAGGGTTCAGGTTAGGGTTAGGGTTAGGGTTCAGATTAGGGTTAGGGTTAGGGTTAGGTTTAGGGTTCGGTTTCGGTTTCGGGTTATGGTTAGGGTTAGTGTTAGGGTTCGGGTTCGGGGTTAGTGTTAGGTTTAGGGTTCGGGTTAGGGTTCGGGTTAGGGTTAGGATTCGGGTAAGGGGTTAGAGTTCGGGTTCGGTTTAAGGTTAGGGTTAGGGATCCGCATAAGGTTAGGGTTAAGGTTCGGGTTAGGGTTAGGGTTGGGGTTAGGGTTCGGGTTAGGGTTAGGTTTAGGGTTAGGATTCTTGTTGGGGTTGGCGTTCGGGTTAGGGTTAGGGTTAGGGTTAGGGTTAGGGTTCGGATTAGGGTTAGGGGTAGGGTTCGGGTTAGGGTTCAGGTTCGAGTTAGGGTTAGGGTTAGGGTTAGGGTTCAGGTTAGGGTTAGGGTTAGGGTTAGGGTTAGGGTTAGGGGTTAGGGTTAGGGTTACCGTTCGGGTTAGGGTTAGGGTTAGGGTTTAGGGTTAGGGTTCGGGTTTGGGTTAGGGTTAGGGTTCGGGTTAGGGTTCGGGTTAGGGTTAGGTTTAGGGTTCGGGTTAGGGTTAGGGTTAGGGTTAGGGTTCAGGTTAGGGTTAGGGTTAGGGTTTAGATTAGGGTTCTTGTTAGGGTTAGGGTTAGGGTTAGGGTTCGGGTTAGGGTTAGGGTTAGGGTTAGGGTTCGGGTTAGGTTTAGGGTTAGGGTTAGGTTTAGGTTTAAGGTTCGGGGTAGGGTTAGGGTTAAGGTTCGGGTTAGTGTTAGGGTTAGGGTTAGGGTTAGGGTTCGCGTTAGGGTTCGGGTTAGGTGTCGGGTTAGTGTTAGGATTCGGGTTAGGGTTAGGGTTAGGTCAGGGTTCGGGTTAGGGTTAGGGTTCGGGTTAGGGTTAGGGTTAGGGTTCGGGTTAGTGTTCGGGTTAGGGTTAGGGTTAGGGTTAGGTCAGGGTTCGGGTTAGGGTTAGGGTTCAGGTTAGGGTTAGGGTTAGGGTTCGGGTTCAGGTTAGGGTTAGGGTTCGGGTTAGTGTTCGGGTTAGGGTTAGGTTTCGGGTTAGGTTTAGGGTTCGGTTTAGGGTTAGTGTTAGGGTTAGGAGGTAGGGTTAGGGTTAGGGTTCGGGTTAGGGTTAGGGTTAGGGTTAGGGTTAGGGGTTAGGGTTCGGGTTAGGGTTAGGGTTCGGGTTAGGGTTAGGGTTCGGGTTAGTGTTAGGGTTCGGGTTAGGGTTAGTGTTCGGATTAGGGTTAGGGTTAGGGTTAGGGTTCGGGTTCGGGTTAGGGTTCGGGTTAGGGTTAGGGTTAGGGTTAGGGTTCGGGTTAGGGTTAGGTTTAGGGTTAGGGTTAGGGGTTAGGGTTCGGGTTAGGGTTAGGGTTAGGGTTCGGGTTCGGGTTATGATTAGGGTTCGGGTTCGGGTTAGGGTTCGGGTTCGGGTTAGTGTTAGGGTTCGTGTTCGAGTTAGGGTTAGTGTTATGGTTAGGGTTCGGGTTAGGGTTAGGGTTCGCGTTAGGGGTAGTGTTCAGGTTCGGGTTAGGTTTAGGGTTCGGGTTAGGGTTCGGGTTAGGTTTAGGTTTCGGTTAGGGTTAGGGTTCGGGTTAGGGTTAGGGTTAGGTTTAGGAGGTAGGGTTAGGGTTAGGGTTCGGGTTAGGGTTAGGGTTAGGGTTAGGGTTCGGGTTCGGGATAGGGTTAGGGTTCGGGTTAGGGTTCGGGTTTGGGTTAGGATTCAGGTAAGGGGTTAGGGTTCGGTTTCGGGGTAGGGTTAGGGTTAGGGTTCCGGTTAAGTTTAGGGTTAGGGTTCAGGTTAGGGTTAGGGTTAGGGTTCGGGTTCGGGTTAGGGTTAGTGTTAGGGTTAGGGTTCGGGTTATTGTTAGGGTTCGGGTTAGGGTTAGGGTTCGGGTTAGGGTTAGGGTTAGGGTTAGGGTTCGGGTTCGGGTTAGGGTTCGGGTTAGGGTTCGGGTTAGGGTTCGGGTTAGGTATAGGGTTCGGTTAGGGTTAGGGTTCGGGTTCGGGTTAGTGTTAGGGTTCGGGTTCGGTTTAGGGTTAGTGTTAGTGTTAGGGTTCGGGTTAGGGTTAGGGTTCGGGTTAGTGGTAGGGTTCGGGTTCGGGTTAGGGTTAGGGTCGGGTTAGGGTTCGGGTGTAGGTTTAGTGTTCGGTTAGGGTTAGGGTTCGGGTTAGGGTTAGGCTTAGGTTTAGGAGGTAGGGTTAGGTTTAGGGTTCGGGTTAGGGTTAGGGTTCGGGTTAGGTTTAGGGGTTAGGGTTCGGGTTAGGGTTAGGGTTCGGGTTAGTGTTAGGGTTTTGGTGTGGTTAGGGTTAGGGTTCGGGTTCGGGTTAGGGTTAGGGTCAGGGTTAAGGTTAGGGTTAGGTTTCGGATTAGGGTT
>JAVLSZ010000054.1:787500-815000 GCA_032313775.1 Urocyon cinereoargenteus
GGGTTCCGGTTAAGTTTAGGGTTGGGGTTCAGGTTAGGGTTAGGGTTAGGGTTCGGGTTCGGGTTAGGGTTAGTGTTAGTGTTAGGGTTCGGGTTATGGTTAGGGTATGGGTTAGGGTTAAGGTTCGGGTTAGGGTTAGGGTTAGGGTTAGGGTTAGGGTTCGGGTTCGGGTTAGGGTTCGGGTTAGGGTTCGGGTTAGGGTTCGGGGTAGGTTTAGGGTTCGGTTAGGGTTAGGGTTCGGGTTCGAGTTAGTGTTAGGGTTCGGGTTCGGGTTAGGGTTAGTGTTAGTGTTGGGGTTCGGGTTAGGGTTAGGGTTCGGGTTAGGGGTAGGGTTCGGGTTCGGTTTAGGGTTAGGGTTCGGGTTAGGGTTCGGGTGTAGGGTTAGGGTTCGGTTAGGGTTAGGGTTCGGGTTAGGGTTAGGGTTAGGTTTAGGAGGTAGGGTTAGGGTTAGGGTTCGGGTTAGGGTTAGGGTTAGGGTTAGGTTTAGGGGTTAGGGTTCGGGTTAGTGTTAGGGTTCGGGTTAGGGTTAGGGTTTGGGTTAGGGTTAGGTTTAGGGTTCGGGTTCGTGTTAGGGTTAGGGTTAAGGTTAGGGTTAGGGTTCGGATTAGGGTTAGGGGTAGGGTTCGGGTTAGGGTTCGGGTTCGGGTTAGGTTTAGGGTTAGGGTTAGGGTTCGGGTTAGGGTTAGGGTTAGGGTTAGGGGTTAGGGTTAGGGTTAGGGTACGGGTTAGGGTTAGGGTTACGGTTAGGGTTAGGATTCGGTTTAGGGTGAGGGTAGGGTTCGGGTTAGGGTTAGGGTTAGTGTTATGGTTAGGGTTAGGGTTCGGGTTAGGGTTAGGGTTAGGGTTAGGTTTAGGTTTCGGGTTAGGGTTAGGTTTAGGGTTAGGGTTAGGGTTCGGGTTAGGGTTAGGGTTAGGGTTAAGGTTCGGGTTAGGGTTAGGGTTAGGGTTAGGGTTCGGTTTAGGGTTAGGGTTAGGGTTAGTGTTAGGGTTCGGGTTAGGGTTAGGGTTAAGGTTCGGGTTAGGGTTAGGGTTAGGGTTAGGGTTAGGGTTCGTGTTCGGTTTAGGGTTAGGGTTTGGGTTAGGGTTCGGGTTCGGGTTAGGGTTAGGGTTAGGGTTAGGGTTCGGGTTAGGGTTAGGGTTAGGGTTAGGGTTAGGGTTTGGTTTAGGGTTAGGGTTAGGCTTCCGTTTCGGGTTAGGGTTAGGGTTAAGGTTAGGGTTAGGTTTCGGGTTAGGGTTGCGGTTAGGTCAGGGTTCGGGTTAGGGTTAGGGTTAGGGTTAGGGTTAGGGTTCGGGTTCGGGTTAGGGTTAGGGTTCGGGTTAGGGTTCGGGTTTGGGTTAGGATTCGGGTAAGGGGTTAGGGTTCGGGTTCGGGGTAGGGTTAGGGTTATGGTTCCGGTTAAGTTTAGGGTTAGGGTTCAGGTTAGGGTTAGGGTTAGGGTTCGGGTTCGGGTTAGGGTTAGTGTTAGGGTTAGGGTTCGGGTTAGGGTTAGGGTTCGGGTTAGGGTTAGGGTTCGGGTTAGGGTTAGGGTTAGGGTTAGGGTTCGGGTTCGGGTTCGGGTTAGGGTTCGGGTTAGGGTTCGGGTTAGGTTTAGGGTTCGGTTAGGGTTAGGGTTCGGGTTCGGGTTAGTGTTAGGGTTCGGGTTCGGGTTAGGGTTAGTGTTAGTGTTAGGGTTCGGGTTAGGGTTAGGGTTCGGGTTAGTGGTAGGGTTCGGGTTCGGGTTAGGGTTAGGGTTCGGGTTAGGGTTCGGGTGTAGGTTTAGTGTTCGGTTAGGGTTAGGGTTCGGGTTAGGGTTAGGCTTAGGTTTAGGAGGTAGGGTTAGGTTTAGGGTTCGGGTTAGGGTTAGGGTTCGGGTTAGGTTTAGGGGTTAGGGTTCGGGTTAGGGTTAGGGTTCGGGTTAGGGTTAGGGTTTGGGTGTGGTTAGGGTTAGGGTTCGGGTTCGGGTTAGGGTTAGGGGCAGGGTTAAGGTTAGGGTTAGGGTTCGGATTAGGGTTAGGGGTAGGGTTCGGGTTAGGTTCGGGTTCGGGTTAGGATTAGGGTTAGGGTTAGGGTTCGGGTTAAGGTTAGGGTTAGGGTTAGGGTTTGGGTTCGGGTTAGGGTTATGGTTAGGGTTCGGGTTAGGGTAAGGGTTAGGGTTAGGGTTAGGGTTCGGGTTAGGTTTAGGGTTACGGTTAGGGTTTGGGTTCGGGTTAGGGTTATGGTAAGGTTTCGGGTTAGGGTTAGGGTTATGGTTAGGGTTAGGGTTCGGGTTAGGGTTAGGTTTAGGCTTAGGGTTCGGGTTAGGGATAGGGTTAGGGTTCGGGTTAGGGTTCGCGTTAGGGTTAGGGGTAGGGTTAGGGGTAGGGTTAGGTTTAAGGTTAGGGTTAGGGTTCGGTTTAGGGTTAGGGTTACGGTTAGTGTTTGGGTTAGTTTTCGGGTTAGGGTTAGGGTTAGGGTTAGGTTTCGCGTTAGGGTTCGGGTTAGGGGTCGGTTTAGGGTTAGGGTTAGGGTTCGGGTTAGGGTTAGGGTTAGGGTTAGGGTTCAGGTTAGGGTTAGGGTTCGGGTTAGTTTTAGGGTTAAGGTTCGGGTTTGGTTTAGGGTTAGGGTTCGGGTTCGGGTTAGGGTTAGGGTTCGGGTTAGGGTTAGGGTTAGGGTTAGTGTTCGGGTTCGGGGTTAGGGTTATGGTTAGGGTTCGGGTTAGGGTTCGGGTTAGGGTTAGGATTCGGGTAAGGGGTTAGGGTTCGGGTTCGGGTTAGGGTTAGGGTTAGGGTTCCGGTTAAGGTTAGGGTTAGGGTTCGGTTTAGGGTTAGGGTTAGGTTTAGGGTTAGGGTTCGGGTTAGGGTTAGCGTTAGTGTTCAGGTTAGGGTTCGGGATAGGGTTAGGGTTAGGGTTAGGGTTAGGTTTCGGGTTAGGGTTAAGGTTCGGGTTAGGGTTAGGGTTAGGGTTAGGGTTAGGGTTCGGATTAGGGTTAGGGGTAGGATTCGGGTTAGGGTTCGGGTTAGGGTTAGGGTTCGGGTTCGGTTTCGGGTTAGGGTTAGGGTTAGGGTTCGGTTTCGGGTTAGGGTTAGGATTCGGGTTCGGGTTAGGTTTCGGGTTAGGCTTAGGGTTAGGGTTAGGGTGAGGGTTCGGGTTCGGGGTTAGGGTTAGGGTTAGGGTTAGGGTTCGGGTTAGGGTTCTGGTTAGGGTTAGGATTCGGGTAAGGTTGTTAGGGTTCGGGTTCGGGTTAGGGTTAGGGTTAGGGTTCTGGTTAGGGTTAGTGTTAGGGTTCGGGTTCGGGTTAGGGCTAGGGTTCGGGTTAGTGTTAGGGTTCGGGTTAGGGTTAGGGTTCGGGTTAGGGTTAGGTTTAGGGTTCGGGTTAGGGTTAGGGTTTGGGTTAGGGTTAGGGTTCGCGTTAGGGTTAGGGTTCCGGTTAGGGTTAGTGTTAGGGTTCGGGTTCGGGTTCGGGTTAGGGTTCGGGTTAGTGTTAGGGTTCGGGTTAGGGTTAGGGTTCGGGTTAGGTTTAGGTTTAGGGTTAGGGTTCGTGTTCGGGTTAGGGTTCGGGTTAGGGTTAGGGTTAGGGGTAGGATTAGGGTTAGGGTTAAGGTTAGGCTTAGGGTTAGGGTTCGCGTTAGGGTTCGGGATAGGTGTCGGGTTAGGGTTAGGTTTAGGGTTCGGGTTCGGGTTAGGGTTAGGGTTAGGGTTCGGGCTAGGGTTAGGGTTAAGTTTCGGGTTCGGGTTAGGGTTAGGGTTCGGGTTCGGGTTAGGGTTCGGGTTAGGGTTAGGATTCGGGTAAGGGGTTAGGGTTCGTGTTCGGGTAAGGGTTAGGGTTAGGGTTCCGGTTAGGGTTAGGGTTAGGGTGCGGTTTAGGGTTAGAGTTAGGGTAAGGGTTAGGGTTCAGGTTAGGGTTAGGGTTAGGGTTCGGGTTAGGGTTCAGGTTAGGGTTAGGTTTAGGGTTCGGTTTCGGTTTCGGGTTATGGTTAGGGTTAGTGTTAGGGTTCGGGTTCGGGGTTAGTGTTAGGGTTAGGTTTAGAAGTTAGGGTTCGCGTTAGGGTTCGGGTTAGGTGTCGGGTTAGTGTTAGGATTCGGGTTAGGGTTAGGGTTAGGTCAGGGTTCGGGTTAGGGTTAGGGTTCGGGTTAGGGTTAGGGTTAGGGTTCGGGTTAGTGTTCGGGTTAGGGTTAGGGTTAGGGTTAGGTCAGGGTTCGGGTTAGGGTTAGGGTTCAGGTTAGGGTTAGGGTCAGGGTTCGGGTTCAGGTTAGGGTTAGGGTTCGGGTTTGTTCGGGTTAGGGTTAGGTTTCGGGTTAGGTTTAGGGTTCGGTTTAGGGTTAGTGTTAGGGTTAGGAGGTAGGGTTAGGGTTAGGGTTCGGGTTAGGGTTAGGGTTAGGGTTAGGGTTAGGGGTTAGTGTTCAGGTTAGGGTTAGGGTTCGGGTTAGGGTTAGGGTTAGGGTTAGGGTTCGGGTTCGGGTTCGGTTTAGGGTTAGGATTAAGGTTAGGGTTAGGGTTCGGATTAGTGTTAGGTGTAGGGTTCGGGTTAGGGTTCGGGTTAGGGTTAGGGTTAGGGTTAGGGTTAGGGTTCGGGTTAGGGTTAGGGTTAGGGTTAAGGTTCGGGTTAGGGTTAGGGTTAGGGTTAGGGTTCGGTTTAGGGTTAGGGTTAGCGTTAGTGTTAGGGTTCGGGTTAGGGTTAGGTTTAAGGTTCGGGTTAGGGTTAGGGTTAGGGTTAGGGTTAGGGTTAGGGTTCGTGTTCGGTTTAGGGTTAGGGTTTGGGTTAGGGTTCGGGTTCGGGTTAGGGTTAGGGTTAGGGTTAGGGTTAGGGTTAGGTTTCGGGTTAGGGTTAGGGTTAGGGTTCCGGTTAGGGTTAGGTTTAGGGTTCGGGTTAGGGTTAGGGTTCGTGTTAGTGTTAGGTTTAGGGTTCGGGTTAGGGTTCGGGTTCGGGTTAGGGTTAGGGTTAGGGTTAGGGGTTAGGGTTAGGGTTACCGTTCGGGTTAGGGTTAGGGTTAGGGTTAGGGTTAGGGTTAGTGTTAGGTTTAGGGTTAGGGTTCGAGTTAGGGTTAGGGTTAGGGTTAGGGTTAGGGTTCGGGTTCGGGTTAGGGTTAGGGGTTAGGGTTAGGGTTAGGGGTTAGTGTTAGGGTTAGGGTTCGGGTTCGGGTTAGGGTTAGGGGTTAGGGTTAGGTTTAGGGGTTAGGGTTCGGGTTAGGGTTAGGGTTCGGTTAGGGTTAGGGTTCGGGTTAGGGTTAGGGTTAGGTTTAGGAGGTAGGGTTAGGGTTAGGGTTCGGGTTAGGGTTAGGGTTAGGGTTAGGTTTAGAAGTTAGGGTTCGGTTTAGTGTTAGGGATCGGGTTAGGGTTAGTGTTTGGGTAAGGGTTAGGGTTAGGGTTCCGGTTCGGGTTAGGGTTAGGGTTAATGTTAGGGTTAGGGTTCGGATTAGGGTTAGGGGTAGGGTTCGGGTTAAGGTTCGGGTTCGGGTTCGGGTTAGGGTTAGGGTTAGGGTTCGGGTTAGGGTTCGGGTTAGGGTTAGGATTCGGGTAAGGGGTTAGGGTTCGGGTTCGGGGCAGGGTTAGGGTTAGGGTTCCGGTTAAGGTTAGGTTTAGGGTTCAGGTTAGGGTTAGGGTTAGGGTTCGGGTTCGGGTTAGGGTTAGTGTTAGGGTTAGGGTTTGGGTTCGGGTTAGGGTTCGGGTTAGGGTTAGGGTTCGGGTTAGGGTTAGGGTTAGTGTTATGGTTAGGGTTCGGGTTAGGGTTAGGGTTCGGGTTCGGGTTACGGTTAGGGTTAGGGTTCAGTTTCGGGTTAGGGTTAGGGTTAGGGTTAGGGTTAGGGTTAGGGTCAGGGTTCGGGTTAGGGTTAGGGTTAGGGTTAGTGTTCGGTTTAGGGTTAAGGTTAGGGTTAGGTTTCGGGTTAGGGTTAGGGTTAGGGTTCGGGTTAGGTTTAGGTTTAGGGTTCAGGTTAGGGTTAGGGTTAGGGTTAGGGTTAGGTTTCGGGTTACGGTAAGGGTTAGGGTTAGGGTTCGGGTTAGGGTTAGGTTTAGGGTTAGGGTTAGGGTTAGGGTTAAGGTTCGGTGTAGGGTTAGGGTTAAGGTTCGGGTTAGGGTTAGGGTTAGGGTTAGGGTTCGGGTTAGGGTTAGGTTTAGGGTTAGGGTTCGGGTTAGGGTTCGGGTTCGGGTTAGGGTTAGGGTTAGGGTTCGGGTTAGGGTTAGGGTTCGGGTTAGGGTTCGGGTTAGGGTTCGGGTTAGGGTTAGGGTTTGGGTTAGGGTTAGAGTTCGGGTTAGGGTTAGGATTCCGATTAGGGTTAGGGTTAGGGTTCGGGTTAGGGTTAGGGTTCGGGTTAGTGTTAGGGTTCGGGTTAGGGTTAGTGTTCGGATTAGGGTTAGGGTTAGGGTTAGGGTTCGGGTTCGGGTTAGGGTTCGGGTTAGGGTTAGGGTTAGGGTTAGGGTTCGGGTTAGGGTTAGGTTTAGTGTTAGGGTTAGGGGTTAGGGTTCGGGTTAGGGTTAGGGTTAGTGTTCGGGTTCGGGTTATGGTTAGTGTTAGGTTTAGGGTTCGGGTTAGGGTTCGGGTTAGGTTTAGGTTTCGGTTAGGGTTAGGGTTCGGGTTAGGGTTAGGGTTAGGTTTAGGAGGTAGGGTTAGGGTTAGGGTTCGGGTTAGGGTTAGGGTTAGGGTTAGGGGTTAGGGTACGGGTTAGGGTTAGGGTTCGGGTTAGGGTTAGGGTTTGGGTTAGGGTTAGGGTTAGGGTTCCGTTTCGGGTTAGGGTTAGGGTTAAGGTTAGGGTTAGGGTTCGGATTAGGGTTGCGGTTAGGTCAGGGTTAGGGTTAGGGTTAGGGTTAGGGTTAGGGTTCGGGTTCGGGTTAGGGTTAGGGTTCGGGTTAGGGTTCGGGTTTAGGTTAGGATTCGGGTAAGGGGTTAGGGTTCGGGTTCGGGGTAGGGTTAGGGTTGGGGTTCCGGTTAAGTTTAGGGTTAGGGTTCAGGTTAGGGTTAGGGTTAGGTTTCGGGTTCGGGTTAGGGTTAGTGTTAGTGTTAGGGTTCGGGTAATGGTTAGGGTTTGGGTTAGGGTTAGGGTTCGGGTTAGGGTTAGGGTTAGGGTTAGGGTTCGGGTTCGGGTTAGGGTTCGGGTTAGGGTTCGGGTTAGGGTTCGGGGTAGGTTTAGGGTTCGGTTAGGGTTAGGGTTCGGGTTCGAGTTAGTTTTAGGGTTCGGGTTCGGGTTAGGGTTAGTGTTAATGTTGGGGTTCGGGTTAGGGTTAGGGTTCGGGTTAGGGGTAGGGTTCGGGTTCGGTTTAGGGTTAGGGTTCGGGTTAGGGTTCGGGTGTGGTTAGGATTCGGTTAGGGTTAGGGTTCGGGTTAGGGTTAGGGTTAGGGTTAGGGTTCGGTTTAGGGTTAGGGTTAGGGTTAGTGTTAGGGTTCGGGTTAGGGTTAGGGTTAAGGTTCGGGTTAGGGTTAGGGTTAGGGTTAGGGTTCGTGTTCGGTTTAGGGTTAGGGTTTGGGTTAGGGTTCGGGTTCGGGTTCGGGTTAGGGTTAGGGGTTAGGGTTAGGTTTAGGGGTTAGGGTTCGGGTTAGGGTTAGGGTTCGGTTAGGGTTAGGGTTCGGGTTAGGGTTAGGGTTAGGGTTAGGTTTAGGAGGTAGGGTTAGGGTTAGGGTTAGGGTTCGGTTAGGGTTAGGGTTCGGGTTAGGGTTAGGGTTAGGTTTAGGAGGTAGGGTTAGGGTTAGGGTTCGGGTTAGGGTTAGGGTTAGGGTTAGGTTTAGAAGTTAGGGTTCGGTTTAGTGTTAGGGATCGGGTTAGGGTTAGTGTTTGGGTAAGGGTTAGGGTTAGGGTTCCGGTTCGGGTTAGGGTTAGGGTTAATGTTAGGGTTAGGGTTCGGATTAGGGTTAGGGGTAGGGTTCGGGTTAAGGTTCGGGTTCGGGTTCGGGTTAGGGTTAGGGTTAGGGTTCGGGTTAGGGTTCGGGTTAGGGTTAGGATTCGGGTAAGGGGTTAGGGTTCGGGTTCGGGGCAGGGTTAGGGTTAGGGTTCCGGTTAAGGTTAGGTTTAGGGTTCAGGTTAGGGTTAGGGTTAGGGTTCGGGTTCGGGTTAGGGTTAGTGTTAGGGTTAGGGTTTGGGTTCGGGTTAGGGTTCGGGTTAGGGTTAGGGTTCGGGTTAGGGTTAGGGTTAGTGTTATGGTTAGGGTTCGGGTTAGGGTTAGGGTTCGGGTTCGGGTTACGGTTAGGGTTAGGGTTCAGTTTCGGGTTAGGTTTAGGGTTAGGGTTAGGGTTAGGGTTAGGGTCAGGGTTCGGGTTAGGGTTAGGGTTAGGGTTAGTGTTCGGTTTAGGGTTAAGGTTAGGGTTAGGTTTCGGGTTAGGGTTAGGGTTAGGGTTCGGGTTAGGTTTAGGTTTAGGGTTCAGGTTAGGGTTAGGGTTAGGGTTAGGGTTAGGTTTCGGGTTACGGTAAGGGTTAGGGTTAGGGTTCGGGTTAGGGTTAGGTTTAGGGTTAGGGTTAGGGTTAGGGTTAAGGTTCGGTGTAGGGTTAGGGTTAAGGTTCGGGTTAGGGTTAGGGTTAGGGTTAGGGTTCGGGTTAGGGTTAGGTTTAGGGTTAGGGTTCGGGTTAGGGTTCGGGTTCGGGTTAGGGTTAGGGTTAGGGTTCGGGTTAGGGTTAGGGTTCGGGTTAGGGTTCGGGTTAGGGTTCGGGTTAGGGTTAGGGTTTGGGTTAGGGTTAGAGTTCGGGTTAGGGTTAGGATTCCGATTAGGGTTAGGGTTAGGGTTCGGGTTAGGGTTAGGGTTCGGGTTAGTGTTAGGGTTCGGGTTAGGGTTAGTGTTCGGATTAGGGTTAGGGTTAGGGTTAGGGTTCGGGTTCGGGTTAGGGTTCGGGTTAGGGTTAGGGTTAGGGTTAGGGTTCGGGTTAGGGTTAGGTTTAGTGTTAGGGTTAGGGGTTAGGGTTCGGGTTAGGGTTAGGGTTAGTGTTCGGGTTCGGGTTATGGTTAGTGTTAGGTTTAGGGTTCGGGTTAGGGTTCGGGTTAGGTTTAGGTTTCGGTTAGGGTTAGGGTTCGGGTTAGGGTTAGGGTTAGGTTTAGGAGGTAGGGTTAGGGTTAGGGTTCGGGTTAGGGTTAGGGTTAGGGTTAGGGGTTAGGGTACGGGTTAGGGTTAGGGTTCGGGTTAGGGTTAGGGTTTGGGTTAGGGTTAGGGTTAGGGTTCCGTTTCGGGTTAGGGTTAGGGTTAAGGTTAGGGTTAGGGTTCGGATTAGGGTTGCGGTTAGGTCAGGGTTAGGGTTAGGGTTAGGGTTAGGGTTAGGGTTCGGGTTCGGGTTAGGGTTAGGGTTCGGGTTAGGGTTCGGGTTTAGGTTAGGATTCGGGTAAGGGGTTAGGGTTCGGGTTCGGGGTAGGGTTAGGGTTCGGGTTCCGGTTAAGTTTAGGGTTAGGGTTCAGGTTAGGGTTAGGGTTAGGTTTCGGGTTCGGGTTAGGGTTAGTGTTAGTGTTAGGGTTCGGGTAATGGTTAGGGTTTGGGTTAGGGTTAGGGTTCGGGTTAGGGTTAGGGTTAGGGTTAGGGTTCGGGTTCGGGTTAGGGTTCGGGTTAGGGTTCGGTTTAGGGTTCGGGGTAGGTTTAGGGTTCGGTTAGGGTTAGGGTTCGGGTTCGAGTTAGTTTTAGGGTTCGGGTTCGGGTTAGGGTTAGTGTTAATGTTGGGGTTCGGGTTAGGGTTAGGGTTCGGGTTAGGGGTAGGGTTCGGGTTCGGTTTAGGGTTAGGGTTCGGGTTAGGGTTCGGGTGTACGGTTAGGGTTCGGTTAGGGTTAGGGTTCGGGTTAGGGTTAGGGTTAGGTTTAGGAGGTAGGGTTAGGGTTAGGGTTCTAGTTAGG
Source organism: Urocyon cinereoargenteus (assembly GCA_032313775.1). NCBI lineage: Eukaryota > Metazoa > Chordata > Mammalia > Carnivora > Canidae > Urocyon > Urocyon cinereoargenteus. The sequence continues at coordinate 797,253 of JAVLSZ010000054.1, forward strand.
GTTAGGGTTAGGGTTAGGTTTAGGGGTTAGGGTTCGGGTTAGGGTTAGGGTTCGGGTTAGGTTTAGGGTTTGGGTTAGGGTTAGGTTTAGGGTTCGGGTTCGGGTTCGGGTTAGGGTTAAGGTTAGGGTTAGGGTTCGGATTAGGGTTAGGGGTAGGGTTCGGGTTAGGGTTCGGGTTCGGGTTAGGTTTAGGGTTAGGGTTAGGGTTAGGGTTAGGGGTTAGGGTTAGGGTTAGGGTTCGGTTTAGGGTTAGGGTTACGGTTAGGGTTAGGGTTCGGGTTAGGTTGAGGGTAGGGTTCGGGTTAGGGTTAGGGTTAGGGTTATGGTTAGGGTTAGGGTTCGGGTTAGGGTTAGGGTTAGGGTTAGGGTTCGGGTTAGGGTTAGGTTTAGGGTTCGGGTTAGGGTTCGGGTTAGGGTTAGGGTTAGGGTTAAGGTTCGGGTTAGGGTTAGGGTTAGGGTTAGGGTTCGGTTTAGGGTTAGGGTTAGGGTTAGTGTTAGGGTTCGGGTTAGGGTTAGGGTTAAGGTTCGGGTTAGGGTTAGGGTTAGGGTTAGGGTTCGTGTTCGGTTTAGGGTTAGGGTTTGGGTTAGGGTTCGGGTTCGGGTTCGGGTTAGGGTTAGGGTTAGGGTTAGGGTTCGGGTTAGGGTTAGGGTTAGGGTTAGGGTTAGGGTTTGGTTTAGGGTTAGGGTTAGGCTTCCGTTTCGGGTTAGGGTTAGGGTTAAGGTTAGGGTTAGGTTTCGGATTAGGGTTGCGGTTAGGTCAGGGTTCGGGTTAGGGTTAGGGTTAGGGTTAGGGTTAGGGTTAGGGTTAGGGTTCGGGTTCGGGTTAGAGTTAGGGTTCGGGTTAGGGTTCGGGTTTGGGTTAGGATTCGGGTAAGGGGTTAGGGTTCGGGTTCGGGGTAGGGTTAGGGTTAGGGTTCCGGTTAAGTTTAGGGTTAGGGTTCAGGTTAGGTTTAGGGTTAGGGTTCGGGTTCGGGTTAGGGTTAGTGTTAGGGTTAGGGTTCGGGTTATGGTTAGGGTTCGGGTTAGGGTTAGGGTTCGGGTTAGGGTTAGGGTTAGGGTTAGGGTTCGGGTTCGGGTTAGGGTTCGGGTTAGGGTTCGGGTTAGGGTTCGGGTTAGGTTTAGGGTTCGGTTAGGGTTAGGGTTCGGGTTCGGTTTAGTGTTAGGGTTCGTGTTCGGGTTAGGGTTAGTGTTAGTGTTAGGGTTCGGGTTAGGGTTAGGGTTCGGGTTAGTGGTAGGGTTCGGGTTCGGGTTACGGTTAGGGTTCGGGTTAGGGTTCGCGTGTAGGTTTAGTGTTCGGTTAGGGTTAGGGTTCGGGTTAGGGTTAGGCTTAGGTTTATAAGGTAGGGTTAGGTTTAGGGTTCGGGTTAGGGTTAGGGTTCGGGTTAGGTTTAGGGGTTAGGGTTCGGGTTAGTGTTAGGGTTCGGGTTAGGGTTAGGGTTTGGGTTAGGGTTTGGGTTAGGGTTCGGGTTCGGGTTAGGGTTAGGGTCACGGTTAAGGTTAGGGTTAGGGTTCGGATTAGGGTTAGGGTTAGGGTTCGGGTTAGGTTCGGGTTCGGGTTAGGATTAGGGTTAGGGTTAGGGTTCGGGTTAAGGTTAGGGTTAGGGTTAGGGTTTGGGTTCGGGTTAGGGTTATGGTTAGGGTTCGGGTTAGGGTTAGGGTTAGGGTTAGGGTTCGGGTTAGGGTTAGGGTTACGGTTAGGGTTTGGGTTCGGGTTAGGGTTATGGTAAGGTTTCGGGTTAGGGTTAGGGTTATGGTTAGGGTTAGGGTTCGGGTTAGGGTTAGGTTTAGGGTTAGGGTTCGGGTTAGGGATAGGGTTAGGGTTCGGGTTAGGGTTCGCGTTAGGGTTAGGGGTAGGGTTAGGGGTAGGGTTAGGTTTAGGGTTAGGGTTACGGTTAGTGTTTGGGTTAGGTTTCGGGTTAGGGTTAGGGTTAGGGTTAGGTTTCGCGTTAGGGTTCGGGTTAGGGGTCGGTTTAGGGTTAGGGTTAGGGTTCGGGTTAGGGTTAGGGTTAGGGTTAGGGTTCAGGTTAGGGTTAGGGTTCGGGTTAGTTTTAGGGTTAAGGTTCGGGTTCGGTTTAGGGTTAGGGTTCGGGTTCGGGTTAGGGTTAGGGTTCGGGTTAGGGTTAGGGTTAGGGTTAGTGTTCGGGTTCGGGGTTAGGGTTATGGTTAGGGTTCGGGTTAGGGTTCGGGTTAGGGTTAGGATTCGGGTAAGGGGTTAGGGTTCGGGTTCGGGTTAGGGTTAGGGTTAGGGTTCCGGTTAAGGTTAGGATTAGGGTTCGGTTTAGGGTTAGGGTTAGTTTTAGGGTTAGGGTTCGGGTTAGGGTTAGCGTTAGTGTTCAGGTTAGGGTTCGGGTTAGGGTTAGGGTTAGGGTTAGGGTTAGGGTTCGGGTTCGGGTTCGGGTTAGGGTTAGGGTTAGGGTTCGGTTTCGGGTTAGGGTTAGGGTTCGGGTTCGGGTTAGGTTTCGGGTTAGGCTTAGGGTTAGGGTTAGGGTGAGGGTTCGGGTTCGTGGTTAGGGTTAGGGTTAGGGTTCGGGTTAGGGTTCGGGTTAGGGTTAGGATTCGGGTAAGGTTGTTAGGGTTCGGGTTCGGGTTAGGGTTAGGGTTAGGGTTCTGGTTAGGGTTAGTGTTAGGGTTCGGGTTCGGGTTAGGGTTAGGGTTCGGGTTAGTGTTAGGGTTCGGGTTAGGGTTAGGGTTCGGGTTCGGGTTAGGGTTAGGCTTAGGTTTCGGGTTCGGGTTAGGGTTAGGGTTAGGGTTTGGGTTAGGGTTAGGGTTCGGGTTAGGGTTAGGGTTCCGGTTAGGGTTAGTGTTAGGGTTCGGGTTCGGGTTCGGGTTAGGGTTCGGGTTAGTGTTAGGGTTCGGGTTAGGGTTAGGGTTCGGGTTAGGGTTAGGGTTAGGGTTAGGGTTAGGGTTCGTGTTCGGGTTAGGGTTCGGGTTAGGGTTAGGGTTAGGGGTAGGATTAGGGTTAGGGTTAAGGTTAGGCTTAGGGTTAGGGTTCGCGTTAGGGTTCGGGATTGGTGTCGGGTTAGGGTTAGGTTTAGGGTTCGGGTTCGCGTTAGGGTTAGGGTTAGGGTTCGGGCTAGGTTTAGGGTTAAGTTTCGGGTTCGGGTTAGGGTTAGTGTTCGGGTTCGGGTTAGGGTTCGGGTTCGGGGTTAGGGTTAGGGTTAGGGTTCGGGTTAGGGTTCGGGTTAGGGTTAGGATTCGGGTAAGGGGTTAGGGTTCGTGTTCGTGTTCGGGTTAGGGTTAGGGTTCCGGTTAGGGTTAGGGTTAGGGTTCGGGTTAGGGTTAGAGTTAGGGTTAGGGTTAGGGTTCAGGTTAGGGTTAGGGTTAGGGTTCGGGTTAGGGTTCGGGTTAGGGTTAGGGTTAGGGTTCAGATTAGGGTTAGGGTTAGGTTTAGGGTTCGGTTTCGGTTTCGGGTTATGGTTAGGGTTAGTGTTAGGGTTCGGGTTCGGGGATAGTGTTAGGGTTAGGGTTCGGGTTAGGGTTCGGGTTAGGGTTAGGATTCGGGTAAAGGGTTAGAGTTCGGGTTCGGTTTAAGGTTAGGGTTAGGGTTTCGCTTAAGGTTAGGGTTAGGTTTCGGGTTAGGTTTAGGGTTGGGGTTAGGGTTCGGGTTAGGGTTAGGTTTAGGGTTAGGATTCTTGTTAGGGTTAGGGTTCGGGTTAGGGTTAGGGTTAGGGTTAGGGTTAGGGTTCGATTTAGGGTTAGGGGTAGGGTTCGGGTTAGGGTTCAGGTTCGAGTTAGGGTTAGGGTTAGGGTTAGGGTTCAGGTTAGGGTTAGGGTTAGGGTTAGGGTTAGGGGTTAGGGATAGGGTTACCGTTCGGGTTAGGGTTAGGGTTTAGGGTTTGGGTTCGGGTTTGGGTTAGGGTTAGGGTTCGGGTTAGGGTTCGGGTTAGGGTTAGGTTTAGGGTTCGCGTTAGGGTTAGGGTTAGGGTTAGGGTACGGGTTAGGGTTAGGGTTAGGGTTCAGATTAGGGTTCTTGTTAGGGTTAGGGTTAGGGTTAGGGTTCGGGTTCGGGTTAGGGTTAGGGTTAGGGTTCCGGTTAGGTTTAGGGTTAGGGTTAGGTTTAGGGTTAAGGTTCGGGGTAGGGTTAGGGTTAAGTTTCGGGTTAGGGTTAGGATTAGGGTTAGGGTTAGGGTTCGCGTTAGGGTTCGGGTTAGGTGTCGGGTTAGTGTTAGGATTCGGGTTAGGGTTAGGGTTAGGTCAGGGTTCGGGTTAGGGTTAGGGTTCGGGTTAGGGTTAGGGTTAGGTTTCGGGTTCGGGTTAGGGTTAGGATTCGGGTAAGGGGTTAGGTTTCGGGTTCGTGTTAGGGTTAGGGTAGGGTTCGGGTTAGGGTTAGGGTTCGGGTTAGGGTTTGGGTTAGGGTTCGGGTTAGGTTTAGGGTTTGGATTAGGGTTAGGGTTCGGATTAGGGTTAGGGTTCCGGTTAGGGTTAGGTTTAGCATTCGGGTTCAGGTTAGGGTTAGGGTTTGGGTTAGTGTTAGGGTTAGGGTTAGGTTTAGGGTTCGGATTAAGGTTAGGGTTAGGGTTAGTTTTCGGGTTACGGTTAGGGTTAGGGTTCGGGTTGGGTTTGGCTTAGGGTTAGGGTTAGGGTTCGGGTTCAGGTTAGGGTTAGGGTTCGGGTTAGTGTTCGGGTTAGGGTTAGGTTTCGGGTTAGGTTTAGTGTTCGGTTTAGGGTTAGTGTTAGGGTTAGGAGGTAGGGTTAGGGTTAGGGTTCGGGTTAGGGTTAGGGTTAGGTTTAGGGTTAGGGTTTAGGGTTCGGGTTAGGGTTAGGGTTCGGGTTAGGGTTAGGGTTAGGGTTAGGGTTAGGGTTCGGGTTCGGGTTCGGTTTAGGGTTAGGATTAAGGTTAGGGTTAGGGTTCGGATTAGTGTTAGGTGTAGGGTTCGGGTTAGGGTTCGGGTTCGGGTTAGGTTTAGGGTTAGGGTTAGGGTTCAGGTTAGGCTTAGGGTTCGGTTTAGTGTTAGGGTTAGGGTTCGGGTTCGGGTTAGGGTTAGGGTTAGGGTTCGGGTTAGTGTTAGGGTTTTGGTTCGGGTTAGGTTTAGGGTTAGGTTTATGGTTAGGTTTAGGGTTCGGGTTAGGGTTAGGGTTAGGGTTAGGTTTCGGGTTAGGTTTAGGGTTAGGGTTCTGTTTAGGGTTCGGGTTAGGGTTAGGATTAGGTTTAAGGTTCGGGGCAGGGTGAGGGTTAGGGTTAGGGTTCGGTTTAGCGTTAGGGTTAGGGTTAAGGTTAGGGTTAGGTTTCGGGTTAGGTTTAGGGTTAAGTTTCGGGTTAGGATTAGGGTTAGTGTTAGGGTTAGGGTTCGCGTTAGGGTTCGGGTTAGGGGTCGGGTTAGGGTTAGGGTTAGGGTTCGGGTTAGGGTTAGGGTTAGGGTTCGGGTTAGTGTTAGGGTTTGGGTTAGGGTTCGAGTTAGGGTTCGGGTTCGGGTTAGGGTTAGGGTTCAGGATCGGGTTAGGGTTAGGGTTCGGGTTAGGGTTCGGCTTAGGGTTAGGGTTAGGGTTCGGGTTCGGCGTTAGGGTTAGGGTTATGGTTCGGGTTATGGTTCGGGTTAGGGTTAGGATTCGGGTAAGGGGTTATGGTTCGGGTTTGGGTTAGGGTTAGTGTTAGGGTTCCGGTTAAGGTTAGGGTTAGGTTTCGGTTTAGGGTTAGGGTTAGGGTTAGGGTTCGGGTTAAGGTTAGGGTTAGGGTACGGGTTAGGGTTCGGGTTAGGGTTAGGGTTAGGGTTAGGGTTAGGGTTGCGGTTAGGGTTAGGGTTCAGGTTAGGGTTAGGGTTAGGGTTAGGGTTAGGGATAGGGTTCGGATTAGGGTTAGGGGTAGGGTTCGGTTTAGGGTTCGGGTACGGGTTAGGGATAGGGTTAGGGTTAGGGTTAGTGTTAGGGTTCGGGTTAGGGTTAGGGTTTGGGTTAGTGTTAGGGGTTAGGGTTAGGGTTACCGTTCGGGTTAGGGTTAGGGTTAGGGTTAGCGTTAGGGTTCGGGTTAGGGTTAGGTTTAGGGTTCGGGTTAGGGTTAGGGTTAGGGTTAGGGTTAGGGTTCGGGTTAGGGTTAGGGTTAGGGTTCGGGTTAGCGTTAGTGTTCGGGTTAGTGTTAGGGTTAGGGTTCGGGTTCAGGTTAGGGTTAGGGTTCCGGTTAAGGTTAGGGTTAGGGTTCGGGTTAGGGTTAGGGTTAGGGTTCGGGTTCGGGTTAGCGTTAGTGTTAGTGTTAGAGTTCGGTTAGGGTTAGTGTTCGGGTTAGGTTTAGGTTTCGGGTTCGGGTTAGGGTTAGAGTTTGGGTTAGGTTTCGGGTTAGGGTTAGGGTTCGGGTTAGGGTTAGGGTTCGGGTTAGTGTTAGGGTTAGTGTTAGTGTTAGGGTTCGGGTTAGGGTTAGGGTTCAGGTTCGGGTTACGGTTAGGGTTAGGGTTAGGGTTCGGTTTCGGGTTAGTGTTAGGGTTAGGGTTAGGGTTAGGGCCAGGGTTCGGGTTAGGGTTAGGGTTACGGTTAGGGTTCGGGTTAGGGTTAGGGTTAGGGTTCGGGTTACGGTTCGGGTTAGGGTTCGGGTTAGGGTTCGGGTTAGGTTTAGGGTTCGGGTAAGGGTTCGGGTTAGGGTTAGGGTTAGGTTCGGGTTCGGGTTAGGGTTAGGGTTAGGGTTCGGGTTAGGGTTAGGGTTCGGGTTAGGTTAAGGGTTAGGTTTCGTGTTAGGGTTAGGGTTTGGGTTAGGGTTAGGGTTCGGGTTAGGGTTAGGGTTCCGGTTAGGGTTAGGGTTAGGGTTCGGGTTCGGGTTAGGGTTAGGGTTCGGGTTAGTGTTAGGTTTCGGGTTAGGGTTAGGGTTCGGGTTAGGCTTAGGGTTAGTGTTAGGGTTAGGGTTAGGGTTAGGGTTCGGGTTCGGTTTACGGTTAGTGTAGGGTTAGGGTTTGGTTTCGGGTTATGGTTCGGGTTCGGGTTAGGGTTAGGGTTCAGGTTCGGTTTAGGGTTAGTGTTAGGGTTAGGGTTCGGGTTAGGGTTAGGGTTCGGGTTAGGGGTAGGTTTAGGGTTCGGGTTAGCGTTAGGGTTCGGGTTAGGGTTAGGGTTAGGGTTCGGGTTCAGGTTAGGGTTAGGGTTCCGGTTAAGGTTAGGGTTAGGGTTCGGGTTAGGGTTAGTGTTAGGGTTCGGGTTAGTGTTAGGGTTAGTGTTAGGGTTAGGGTTCGGGTTAGGGTTAGGGTTCGGGGTCGGGTTACGGTTAGGGTTAGGGTTAGGGTTCGGTTTCGGGTTAGTGTTAGGGTTAGGGTTAGGGTTAGGGTCAGGGTTCGGGTTAGGGTTAGGGTTACGGTTAGGGTTCAGGTTAGGGTTAGGGTTAGGTTTAGGGTTCGGTTTCAGGTTAGGTTTCCGGTTAGGTTTAGGGTTAGTGTTAGGGTTAGGGTTAGGGTTAGGGTGCGGGTTAGGTTTCGGGTTAGGGTTAGGTTTTGGGTTCGGTTTAGGGTTAGTGTTAGGGTTAGGGTTTGGGTTAGCGTTAGGGTTCGGGTTAGGGGTAGGGTTCGGGTTAGGTTTCCGGTTAGCGTTAGGGTTCGGGTTAGGTTTAGGGTTCGGGTTAGGGTTGGGGTTAGTTTTAGGAGGTAGGGTTAGGGTTAGGGTTCGGGTTAGGGTTAGGGTTAGGGTTAGGGTTCGGGTTAGGGTTCGGGTTAGGGTTAGGGTTAGGGTTCAGATTAGGGTTAGGGTTAGGTTTAGGGTTCGGTTTCGGTTTCGGGTTATGGTTAGGGTTAGTGTTAGGGTTCGGGTTCGGGGATAGTGTTAGGGTTAGGGTTCGGGTTAGGGTTCGGGTTAGGGTTAGGATTCGGGTAAAGGGTTAGAGTTCGGGTTCGGTTTAAGGTTAGGGTTAGGGTTTCGCTTAAGGTTAGGGTTAGGTTTCGGGTTAGGTTTAGGGTTGGGGTTAGGGTTCGGGTTAGGGTTAGGTTTAGGGTTAGGATTCTTGTTAGGGTTAGGGTTCGGGTTAGGGTTAGGGTTAGGGTTAGGGTTAGGGTTAGGGTTCGGATTAGGGTTAGGGGTAGGGTTCGGGTTAGGGTTCAGGTTCGAGTTAGGGTTAGGGTTAGGGTTAGGGTTCAGGTTAGGGTTAGGGTTAGGGTTAGGGTTAGGGTTAGGGGTTAGGGATAGGGTTACCGTTCGGGTTAGGGTTAGGGTTAGGGTTTAGGGTTTGGGTTCGGGTTTGGGTTAGGGTTAGGGTTCGGGTTAGGGTTCGGGTTAGGGTTAGGTTTAGGGTTCGTGTTAGGGTTAGGGTTAGGGTTAGGGTTCAGATTAGGGTTCTTGTTAGGGTTAGGGTTAGGGTTAGGGTTCGGGTTCGGGTTAGGGTTAGGGTTAGGGTTCCGGTTAGGTTTAGGGTTAGGGTTAGGTTTAGGGTTAAGGTTCGGGGTAGGGTTAGGGTTAAGTTTCGGGTTAGGGTTAGGATTAGGGTTAGGGTTAGGGTTCGCGTTAGGGTTCGGGTTAGGTGTCGGGTTAGTGTTAGGATTCGGGTTAGGGTTAGGGTTAGGTCAGGGTTCGGGTTAGGGTTAGGGTTCGGGTTAGGGTTAGGGTTAGGTTTCGGGTTCGGGTTAGGGTTAGGATTCGGGTAAGGGGTTAGGTTTCGGGTTCGTGTTAGGGTTAGGGTAGGGTTCGGGTTAGGGTTAGGGTTCGGGTTAGGGTTTGGGTTAGGGTTCGGGTTAGGTTTAGGGTTTGGATTAGGGTTAGGGTTCGGATTAGGGTTAGGGTTCCGGTTAGGGTTAGGTTTAGCATTCGGGTTCAGGTTAGGGTTAGGGTTCGGGTTAGTGTTAGGGTTAGGGTTAGGTTTAGGGTTCGGATTAAGGTTAGGGTTAGGGTTAGTTTTCGGGTTACGGTTAGGGTTAGGGTTCGGGTTGGGTTTGGCTTAGGGTTAGGGTTAGGGTTCGGGTTCAGGTTAGGGTTAGGGTTCGGGTTAGTGTTCGGGTTAGGGTTAGGTTTCGGGTTAGGTTTAGGGTTCGGTTTAGGGTTAGTGTTAGGGTTAGGAGGTAGGGTTAGGGTTAGGGTTCGGGTTAGGGTTAGGGTTAGGTTTAGGGTTAGGGTTTAGGGTTCGGGTTAGGGTTAGGGTTCGGGTTAGGGTTAGGGTTAGGGTTAGGGTTAGGGTTCGGGTTCGGGTTCGGTTTAGGGTTAGGATTAAGGTTAGGGTTAGGGTTCGGATTAGTGTTAGGTGTAGGGTTCGGTTTAGGGTTCGGGTTCGGGTTAGGTTTAGGGTTAGGGTTAGGGTTCAGGTTAGGCTTAGGGTTCGGTTTAGTGTTAGGGTTAGGGTTCGGGTTCGGGTTAGGGTTAGGGTTAGGGTTCGGGTTAGTGTTAGGGTTTTGGTTCGGGTTAGGTTTAGGGTTAGGGTTATGGTTAGGTTTAGGGTTCGGGTTAGGGTTAGGGTTAGGGTTAGGTTTCGGGTTAGGGTTAGGGTTAGGGTTCTGTTTAGGGTTCGGTTTAGGGTTAGGATTAGGTTTAAGGTTCGGGGCAGGGTGAGGGTTAGGGTTAGGGTTCGGTTTAGCGTTAGGGTTAGGGTTAAGGTTAGGGTTAGGTTTCGGGTTAGGTTTAGGGTTAAGTTTCGGGTTAGGATTAGGGTTAGTGTTAGGGTTAGGGTTCGCGTTAGGGTTCGGGTTAGGGGTCGGGTTAGGGTTAGGGTTAGGGTTCGGGTTAGGGTTAGGGTTAGGGTTCGGGTTAGTGTTAGGGTTTGGGTTAGGGTTCGAGTTAGGGTTCGGGTTCGGGTTAGGGTTAGGGTTCAGGATCGGGTTAGGGTTAGGGTTCGGGTTAGGGTTCGGCTTAGGGTTAGGGTTAGGGTTCGGGTTCGGCGTTAGGGTTAGGGTTATGGTTCGGGTTATGGTTCGGGTTAGGGTTAGGATTCGGGTAAGGGGTTATGGTTCGGGTTTGGGTTAGGGTTAGTGTTAGGGTTCCGGTTAAGGTTAGGGTTAGGTTTCGGTTTAGGGTTAGGGTTAGGGTTAGGGTTCGGGTTAAGGTTAGGGTTAGGGTACGGGTTAGGGTTCGGGTTAGGGTTAGGGTTAGGGTTAGGGTTAGGGTTGCGGTTAGGGTTAGGGTTCAGGTTAGGGTTAGGGTTAGGGTTAGGTTTAGGGATAGGGTTCGGATTAGGGTTAGGGGTAGGGTTCGGTTTAGGGTTCGGGTACGGGTTAGGGATAGGGTTAGGGTTAGGGTTAGTGTTAGGGTTCGGGTTAGGGTTAGGGTTTGGGTTAGTGTTAGGGGTTAGGGTTAGGGTTACCGTTCGGGTTAGGGTTAGGGTTAGGGTTAGCGTTAGGGTTCGGGTTAGGGTTAGGTTTAGGGTTCGGGTTAGGGTTAGGGTTAGGGTTAGGGTTAGGGTTCGGGTTAGGGTTAGGGTTAGGGTTCGGGTTAGCGTTAGGGTTCGGGTTAGTGTTAGGGTTAGGGTTCGGGTTCAGGTTAGGGTTAGGGTTCCGGTTAAGGTTAGGGTTAGGGTTCGGGTTAGGGTTAGGGTTAGGGTTCGGGTTCGGGTTAGCGTTAGTGTTAGTGTTAGAGTTCGGTTAGGGTTAGTGTTCGGGTTAGGTTTAGGTTTCGGGTTCGGGTTAGGGTTAGAGTTTGGGTTAGGTTTCGGGTTAGGGTTAGGGTTCGGGTTAGGGTTAGGGTTCGGGTTAGTGTTAGGGTTAGTGTTAGTGTTAGGGTTCGGGTTAGGGTTAGGGTTCAGGTTCGGGTTACGGTTAGGGTTAGGGTTAGGGTTCGGTTTCGGGTTAGTGTTAGGGTTAGGGTTAGGGTTAGTGTCAGGGTTCGGGTTAGGGTTAGGGTTACGGTTAGGGTTCGGGTTAGGGTTAGGGTTAGGTTTCGGGTTACGGTTCGGGTTAGGGTTCGGGTTAGGGTTCGGGTTAGGTTTAGGGTTCGGGTAAGGGTTCGGGTTAGGGTTAGGGTTAGGTTCGGGTTCGGGTTAGGGTTAGGGTTAGGGTTCGGGTTAGGGTTAGGGTTCGGGTTAGGTTAAGGGTTAGGTTTCGTGTTAGGGTTAGGGTTTGGGTTAGGGTTAGGGTTCGGGTTAGGGTTAGGGTTCCGGTTAGGGTTAGGGTTAGGGTTCGGGTTCGGGTTAGGGTTAGGGTTCGGGTTAGTGTTAGGTTTCGGGTTAGGGTTAGGGTTCGGGTTAGGCTTAGGGTTAGTGTTAGGTTTAGGGTTAGTGTTAGGGTTCGGGTTCGGTTTACGGTTAGTGTAGGGTTAGGGTTTGGTTTCGGGTTATGGTTCGGGTTCGGGTTAGGGTTAGGGTTCGGGTTCGGTTTAGGTTTAGTGTTAGGGTTAGGGTTCGGGTTAGGGTTAGGGTTCGGGTTAGGGGTAGGTTTAGGGTTCGGGTTAGCGTTAGGGTTCGGGTTAGGTTTAGGGTTAGGGTTCGGGTTCAGGTTAGGGTTAGGGTTCCGGTTAAGGTTAGGGTTAGGGTTCGGGTTAGGGTTAGTGTTAGGGTTCGGGTTAGTATTAGGGTTAGTGTTAGGGTTAGGGTTCGGGTTAGGGTTAGGGTTCGGGGTCGGGTTACGGTTAGGGTTAGGGTTAGGGTTCGGTTTCGGGTTAGTGTTAGGGTTAGGGTTAGGGTTAGGGTCAGGGTTCGGGTTAGGGTTAGGGTTACGGTTAGGGTTCAGGTTAGGGTTAGGGTTAGGTTTAGGGTTCGGTTTCAGGTTAGGTTTCCGGTTAGGTTTAGGGTTAGTGTTAGGGTTAGGGTTAGGGTTAGGGTGCGGGTTAGGTTTCGGGTTAGGGTTAGGTTTTGGGTTCGGTTTAGGGTTAGTGTTAGGGTTAGGGTTTGGGTTAGCGTTAGGGTTCGGGTTAGGGGTAGGGTTCGGGTTAGGTTTCCGGTTAGCGTTAGGGTTCGGGTTAGGTTTAGGGTTCGGGTTAGGGTTGGGGTTAGTTTTAGGAGGTAGGGTTAGGGTTAGGGTTCGGGTTAGGGTTAGGGTTAGGGTTAGGGTTAGGGTTAGGGGTTAGGGTTCGGGTTAGGGATAGGGTTAGGGTTAGGGTTAGGGTTAGGGTTCGGGTTCGGGTTAGGGTTACGGTTAGGGTTTGGGTTCGGGTTAGGGTTATGTTTACGGTTCGGGTTAGGGTTAGGGTTAGGGTTATGGTTAGGGTTAGGGTTCGGGTTAGGGTTCGGTTTAGGGTTAGGGTTCGGGTTAGGGATAGGGTTAGGTTTCGGGTTAGGGTTCGGGTTAGGGTTAGGGGTAGGGTTAGGGTTCGGGTTAGGTTTAGGGTTAGGGTAAGGGTTCGGTTTAAGGTTATGGTTAGGGTTAGTGTTTGGGTTAGGTTTCGGGTTAGGGTTAGGGTTAGGGTTAGGGTTAGGGTTCGCGTTAGGGTTCGGGTTAGGGGTCGGTTTAGGGTTAGGGTTAGGTTTCGGGTTACGGTTAGGGTTAGGGTTAGGGTTCAGGTTAGGCTTAGGGTTCGGGTTTGTGTTAGGGTTAGGGTTCGGGTTCGGTTTAGGGTTAGGGTTCGTGTTCGGGTTAGGGTTAGGGTTCGGGTTAGGGTTAGGGTTAGGGTTAGGGTTAGGGTTCGGGTTCGGGGTTAGGGTTATGGTTAGGGTTCGGGTTAGGGTTCGGGTTAGGGTTAGGATTCGGGTAAGGGGTTAGGGTTCGGGTTCGGGTTAGGGTTAGGGTTCCGGTTAAGGTTAGGGTTAGTGTTCGGGTTTGTGTTAGGGTTAGGGTTCGGGTTCGGTTTAGGGTTAGGGTTCGGGTTCGGGTTAGGGTTAGGGTTCGGGTTAGGGTTAGGATTCGGGTAAAGGGTTAGGGTTCGGTTTAGGGTTAGGGTTACGGTTAGTGTTTGGGTTAGGTTTCGGGTTAGGGTTAGGGCTCGTGTTCGGTTTAGTGTTAGGGTTTGGGTTAGGGTTCGGGTTCGGGTTAGGGTTAGGGTTAGGGTTAGGGTTAGTGTTCGGGTTAGGTTTAGGGTTAGGGTTAGGGTTAGGGTTTGGGTTAGGGTTAGGGTTAGGCTTCCGTTTCGGGTTAGGTTTAGGGTTAAGGTTAGGGTTAGGGTTAGGATTAGGGTTGCGGTTAGGTCAGGGTTCGGGTTAGGGTTATGGTTAGGGTTAGGGTTAGGGTTAGGGTTCGGGTTCGGGTTAGGTTTAGGGTTCGGGTTAGGGTTCGGGTTTGGGTTAGGATTCGGGTAAGGGGTTAGGGTTCGGGTTCGGTTTAGGGTTAGTGTTAGGGTTAGGGTTCGGGTTCGGGTTAGGGTTCGGGTTCGGGTTAGTGTTAGGTTTCGTGTTCGAGTTAGGGTTAGTGTTAGGGTTAGTGTTCGGGTTAGGGTTAGGGTTCGGGTTAGGGGTAGGGTTCAGGTTCTGGTTAGGTTTAGGGTTCGGGTTTGGGTTTGGGTTAGGGTTAGGTTTAGTTTAGGGTTAGGGTTCGGTTTAGGGTTAGGGTTAGGTTTAGGAGGTAGGGTTAGGGTTAGGGTTCGGGTTAGGGTTAGGGTTAGGGTTAGGGTTAGGGGTTAGGGTTCGGTTTAGGGTTAGGGTTCGGGTTAGGGTTAGGGTTTGGGTTAGGGTTAGGGTTAGGGTTCCGTTTCGGGTTAGGGTTAGGGTTAAGGTTAGGGTTAGGGTTCGGATTAGGGTTGCGGTTAGGTCAGGGTTCGGGTTAGGGTTAGGGTTAGGGTTAGGGTTAGGGTTAGGGTTCGGGTTCGGGTTAGGGTTAGGGTTCGGGTTAGGGTTCGGGTTTGGGTTAGGATTCGGGTAAGGGGTTAGGGTTCGGGTTCGGGGTAGGGTTAGGGTTAGGTTTCCGGTTAAGTTTAGGGTTCGGGTTCAGGTTAGGGTTAGGGTTAGGGTTCGGGTTCGGGTTAGGGTTAGTGTTAGGTTTAGGGTTCGGGTTAGGGTTAGGGTTTGGGTTAGGGTTAGGGTTTGGGTAAGGGTTAGGGTTAGGGTTACGGTTCGGGTTCGGGTTAGGGTTCGGGTTAGTTGTTCGGGTTAGGGTTCGGGTTAGGTTTAGGGTTCGGTTAGGGTTAGGGTTCGGGTTCGTGTTAGTATTAGGGTTCGGGTTCGGGTTAGGGTTAGTGTTAGTGTTAGGGTTCGGGTTAGGGTTAGGGTTCGGGTTAGGGGTAGGGTTCGGGTTCGGGTTAGGGTTAGGGTTCGGGTTAGGTTTCGGGTGAAGGGTTAGGGTTCGGTTAGGGTTAGGGTTCGGGTTCGGGTTAGGGTTAGGTTTAGGAGGTAGGGTTAGGGTTAGGGTTCGGGTTAGGGTTATTGTTAGGGTTAGGTTTAGGGGTTAGGGTTCGGGTTAGGGTTAGGGTTCGGGTTAGGGTTAGGGTTTGGGTTAGGGTTAGGTTTAGGGTTCGGGTTTGGGTTAGGGTTAGGGTTAAGGTTAGGGTTAGGGTTCGGATTAGGGTTAGGTGTAGGGTTCGGGTTAGGGTTAGGTTCGGGTTAGGTTTAGGGTTAGGGTTAGGGTTCGGGTTAGGGTTAGGGTTAGGGTTAGGGGTTAGGGTTAGGGTTAGGGTTCGGGTTAGGTTTAGGGTTACGGTTAGGGTTAGGGTTCGGGTTAGGGTTAGGGTAGGGTTCGGGTTACGTTAGGGTTAGGGTTATGGTTAGGGTTAGGGTTCGGGTTAGGGTTAGGGTTAGGGTTAGGGTTCGGGTTAGGGTTAGGGTTAGGGTTAAGGTTCGGGTTAGGGTTAGGGTTAGGGTTAGGGTTCGGTTTAGGGTTAGGGTTAGGGTTAGTGTTAGGGTTCGGGTTAGTGTTAGGGTTAAGGTTCGGGTTAGGGTTAGGGTTAGGGTTAGGGTTCGTGTTCAGTTTAGGGTTAGGGTTTGGGTTAGGTTTCGGGTTCGGGTTAGGGTTAGGGTTATGGTTAGGGTTAGGGTTCGGGTTAGGGTTAGGGTTAGGGTTAGGGTTAGGGTTTGGGTTAGGGTTAGGGTTAGGGTTCCGTTTCGGTTAGGGTTAGGGTTAAGGTTAGGGTTAGGGTTCGGATTAGGGTTGCGGTTAGGTCAGGGTTCGGGTTAGGGTTAGGGTTAGGGTTAGGGTTAGTTTTAGGGTTCGGGTTCGGGTTAGGGTTAGGGTTCGGGTTAGGGTTCGGGTTTGGGTTAGGATTCGGGTAAGGGGTTAGGGTTCAGGTTCGGGGTAGGGTTAGGGTTAGGGTTCCGGTTAAGTTTAGGGTTAGGGTTCAGGTTAGGGTTAGGTTTAGGGTTCGGGTTCGGGTTAGGGTTAGTGTTAGGGTTAGGGTTCGGGTTAGGGTTAGGGTTCAGGTTAGGGTTAGGGTTCGGGTTAGGGTTAGGGTTAGGGTTAGGGTTCGGGTTCGGGTTAGGGTTCGGGTTAGGGTTCGGGTTAGGGTTCGGGTTAGGTTTAGGGTTCGGTTAGGGTTAGGGTTCGTGTTCGGGTTAGTATTAGGGTTCGGGTTCGGGTTAGGGTTAGTGTTAGTGTTAGGGTTCGGGTTATGGTTAGGGTTCGGGTTAGGGGTAGGGTTCGGGTTCGGGTTAGGGTTAGGGTTCGGGTTAGGGTTCGGGTGTAGGTTTAGGGTTCAGTTAGGGTTAGGGCTCGGTTTAGGGTTAGGGTTAGGTTTAGGAGGTAGGGTTAGGGTTAGGGTTCGGGTTAGGGTTAGGGTTAGGGTTAGGTTTAGGGGTTAGGGTTCGGGTTAGGGTTAGGGTTCGGGTTAGGGTTCGGGTTTGGGTTAGGGTTAGGGTTAGGGTTCGGGTTCGGGTTAGGGTTAGGGTTAAGTTTAGGGTTAGGGTTCGGATTAGGGTTAGGGGTAGGGTTCGGGTTGGGGTCGGGTTCGGGTTAGGTTTAGGGTTAGGGTTAGGGTTAGGGTTCGGTCTAGGGTTAGGGTTAGGGTTAGGGGTTAGTGTTAGGGTTAGGGTTCGGGTTAGGGTTACGGTTAGGGTTAGGGTTCGGGTTAGGGTTAGGGTAGGGTTCGGGTTAGGGTTAGGGTTAGGGTTATGGTTAGGGTTAGGGTTCGGGTTAGGGTTAGGGTTAGGGTTAGGGTTCGGGTTAGGGTTAGGTTTAGGGTTCGGGTTAGGGTTCGGGTTAGGGTTAGGGTTAGGGTTAAGGTTCGGGTTAGGGTTAGGGTTAGGTTTAGGGTTCGGTTTAGGGTTATGGTTAGGGTTAGTGTTAGGGTTCGGGTTAGGCTTAGGGTTAAGGTTCGGGTTTGGTTAGGGTTAGGGTTAGGGTTAGTGTTCGGTTTAGGGTTAGGGTTTGGGTTAGGGTTCGGGTTCGGGTTAGGGTTAGGTTTAGGGTTAGTGTTAGGTTTAGGGTTAGGGTTCGGGTTAGGTTTAGGGTTAGGGTTAGGGTTAGGGTTCGGGTTCGGGTTAGGGTTAGGGGTTTGGGTTAGGGTTAGGGGTTAGTGTTAGGGTTAGGGTTCGGGTTCGGGTTAGGGTTAGGGGTTAGGGTTAGCGTTAGGGGTTAGGGTTTGGGTTAGGGTTCGGGTTAGGGTTAGGGTTCGGTTAGGGTTAGGGTTCGGGTTAGGGTTAGGGTTAGGTTTAGGAGGTAGGGTTAGGTTTAGGGTTCGGGTTAGGGTTACGGTTCGGGTTAGGTTTAGGGGTTAGGGTTCGGGTTAGGGTTAGGGTTCGGGTTAGGGTTAGGGTTTGGGTTAGGGTTAGGGTTCGGGTTCGGGTTAGGGTTAGGGTCAGGGTTAAGGTTAGGGTTAGGGTTCGGATTAGGGATAGGGGTAGGTTTCGGGTTAGGTTCGGGTTCGGGTTAGGATTAGGGTTAGGGTTAGGGTTCGGGTTAAGGTTAGGGTTAGGGTTACGGTTTGGGTTCGGGTTAGGGTTATGGTTAGGGTTCGGGTTAGGGTTAGGGTTAGGGTTAGGGTTAGGGTTAGGGTTCGGGTTAGGGTTAGGGTTACGGTTAGGGTTTGGGTTCGGGTTAGGGTTATGGTAAGGGTTCGGGTTAGGGTTAGGGTTATGGTTAGGGTTAGGGTTCGGGTTAGGGTTAGGTTTAGGGTTAGGGTTCGGGTTAGGGATAGGGTTAGGGTTCGGGTTCGGGTTCGCGTTAGGGTTAGGGGTAGGGTTAGGGTTCGGGTTAGGTTTAGGGTTAGGGTTAGGGTTCGGTTTAGGGTTAGGGTTACGGTTAGTGTTTGGGTTAGGTTTCGGGTTAGGGTTAGGGTTAGGGTTAGGTTTCGCTTTAGGGTTCGGGTTAGGGATCGGTATAGGTTTAGGGTTAGGGTTCGGGTTAGGGTTAGGGTTAGGGTTAGGGTTCAGGTTAGGGTTAGGGTTCGGGTTAGTTTTAGGGTTAAGGTTCGGGTTCGGTTTAGGGTTAGGGTTCGGGTTCGGGTTAGGGTTAGGGTTCGGGTTAGGGTTAGGGTTAGGGTTAGTGTTCGGGTTCGGGGTTAGGGTTATGGTTAGGGTTAGGGTTAGGGTTCCGGTTAAGGTTAGGGTTAGGGTTCGGTTTAGGGTTAGGGTTAGTTTTAGGTTTAGGGTTCGGGTTAGGGTTAGGGTTAGGGTTCGGGTTAGGGTTAGGGTTCGGGTTAGGTTAAGCGTTAGGTTTCGTGTTAGGGTTAGGGTTTGTGTTAGGGTTAGGGTTCGGGTTAGGTTTAGGGTTCCGGTTAGGGTTAGGGTTAGGGTTCGGGTTCGGGTTAGGGTTAGGGTTCGTGTTAGTGTTAGGTTTCGAGTTAGGGTTAGGGTTCGGGTTAGGGTTAGGGTTAGGGTTAGGGTTAGGTTTAGGGTTAGGGTTCGGTTTCGGGTTAGGGTTCGGGTTAGGTTTAGGGTTAGTGTTAGGGTTAGTGTTAGGGTTAGGGTTCGGGTTCGGTTTACGGTTAGTGTTAGGGTTAGGGTTCGGTTTCGGGTTAGGGTTCGGGTTCGGGTTAGGGTTAGGGTTCGGGTTCGGTTTAGGGTTAGTGTTAGGGTTAGGTTTCGGGTTAGGGTTAGGGTTGGGTTAGGGGTAGGGTTTGGGTTCGGGTTAGCGTTAG
>JAVLSZ010000054.1:825000-827500 GCA_032313775.1 Urocyon cinereoargenteus
CAGGTTAGGGTTAGGGTTAGGGTTAGGGTTAGGGGTTAGGGTTAGGGTTACCGTTCGGGTTAGGGTTAGGGTTAGGGTTTAGGGTTAGGGTTCGGTTTTGGTTTAGGGTTAGGGTTCGGGTTAGGGTTCGGGTTAGGGTTAGGTTTAGGGTTCGGGTTAGGGTTAGGGTTAGGGTTAGGGTTCGGGTTAGGGTTAGGGTTAGGGTTCAGATTAGGGTTCTTGTTAGGGTTAGGGTTAGGGTTAGGGTTCGGGTTCGGGTTAGGGTTAGGGTTAGGGTTCGGGTTAGGTTTAGGGTTAGGGTTAGGTTTAGGGTTAAGGTTCGGGGTAGGGTTAGGGTTAAGGTTCGGGTTAGGGTTAGGGTTAGGGTTAGGGTTCGCGTTAGGGTTCGGGTTAGGTGTCGGGTTAGTGTTAGGATTCGGGTTAGGGATAGGGTTAGGTCAGGGTTCGGGTTAGGGTTAGGGTTCGGGTTAGGGTTAGGGTTAGGTTTCGGGTTCGGGTTAGGGTTAGGATTCGGGTAAGGGGTTAGGGTTCGGGTTCGTGTTAGGGTTATGGTAGGGTTCGGGTTAGGGTTAGGGTTCGGGTTAGGGTTCGGGTTAGGGTTCGGGTTAGTGTTAGGGTTTGGGTTAGGGTTAGGGTTCGGATTAGGGTTAGGGTTCCGGTTAGGGTTAGGGTTAGCATTCAGGTTCAGGTTAGGGTTAGGGTTCGGGTTAGTGTTAGGGTTAGGGTTAGGTTTAGGGTTCGGGTTCGTGTTAGGGTTAGGGTTAGTGTTCGGGTTACTGTTAGGGTTAGGGTTCGGGTTGGGTTCGGGTTAGGGTTAGGGTTAGGGTTCGGGTTCAGGTTAGGGTTAGGGTTCGGGTTAGTGTTCGGGTTAGGGTTAGGTTTCGGGTTAGGTTTAGGGTTCGGTTTAGGGTTAGTGTTAGGGTTAGGAGGTAGGGTTAGGGTTAGGGTTCGGGTTAGGGTTAGGGTTAGGGTTAGGGTTAGGGGTTAGGTTTCGGTTTAGGGTTAGGGTTCGGGTTAGGGTTAGGGTTAGGTTTAGGGTTAGGGTTCGGGTTCGGGTTCGGGTTAGGGTTAGGATTAAGGTTAGGGTTAGGGTTCGGATTAGTGTTAGGTGTAGGGTTCGGGTTAGGGTTCGGGTTCGGGTTAGGGTTAGGGTTAGGGTTAGGGTTCAGGTTAGGCTTAGGGTTCGGTTTAGTGTTAGGGTTAGGGTTCGGGTTTGGGTTAGGGTTAGGGTTCGGGTTAGTGTTAGGGTTTTGGTTCGGGTTAGGTTTAGGGTTAGGGTTATGGTTAGGTTTAGGGTTCGGGTTAGGGTTAGGGTTAGGGTTAGGGTTCGGGTTCGGGTTAGGGTTAGGGTTCGGTTTAGGGTTCGGGTAAGGGTTAGGATTAGGTTTAGGGTTCGGGGCAGGGTGAGGGTTAGGGTTAGGGTTCGGTTTAGCGTTAGGGTTAGGGTTAAGGTTAGGGTTAGGTTTCGGGTTAGGTTTAGGGTTAAGTTTCGGGTTAGGATTAGGGTTAGGGTTAGGGTTAGGGTTCGCGTTAGGGTTCGGGTTAGGGGTCGGGTTAGGGTTAGGGTTAGGGTTCGGGTTAGGGTTAGGGTTAGGGTTAGGGTTAGGGTTCGGGTAAGTGTTAGGGTTTGGGTTAGGTTTCGGGTTAGGGTTCGGGTTCGGGTTAGGGTTAGGGTTCGGGATCGGGTTAGGGTTAGGGTTCGGGTTAGGGTTCGGGTTAGAGTTAGGGTTAGGGTTCGGGTTCTGCGTTAGGGTTAGGGTTACGGTTCGGGTTAGGGTTCGGGTTAGGGTTAGGATTCGGGTAAGGGGTTATGGTTCGGGTTTGGGTTAGGGTTAGTGTTAGGGTTCCGGTTAAGGTTAGGGTTAGGGTTCGGTTTAGGGTTAGGGTTAGGGTTAGGTTTCGGGTTAAGGTTAGGGTTAGTGTACGGGTTAGGGTTCGGGTTAGGGTTAGGGTTAGGGTTAGGGTTAGGGTTGCGGTTAGGGTTAGGGTTCAGGTTAGGGTTAGGGTTAGGGTTAGGGATAGGGTTCGGATTAGGGTTAGGGGTAGGGTTCGGTTTAGGGTTCGGGTACGGCTTAGGGTTAGGGTTAGGGTTAGTGTTAGGGTTCGGGTTAGGGTTAGGGTTAGGGTTAGGGTTAGGGGTTAGGGTTAGGGTTAGGGTTAGGGTTCGGGTTAGGGTTAGGGTTAGGGTTAGGGTTAGGGGTAGGGTTAGGGTTCGGGTTAGGGTTAGGGTTAGGGTTCGTGTTAGCGTTAGGGTTCGGGTTAGTGTTAGGATTAGGGTTCGGGTTCAGGTTAGGGTTAGGGTTAGGGGTAGGGTTAGGGTTCGGGTTAGGGTTAGGGTTAGGGTTCGTGTTAGCGTTAGGGTTCGGGTTAGTGTTAGGATTAGGGTTCGGGTTCAGGTTAGGGTTAGGGTTCCGGTTAAGGTTAGGGTTAGGGTTCGGGTTAGCGTTAGGGTTAGGGTTCGGGTTCGGGTTAGCATTAGTGTTAGTGTTAGAGTTCGGGT
>JAVLSZ010000054.1:832500-850000 GCA_032313775.1 Urocyon cinereoargenteus
GGTAAGGGGTTAGGGTTCGTGTTCGGGTTAGGGTTAGGGTTAGGGTTCCGGTTAGGGTTAGGGTTAGGGTTCGGGTTAGGGTTAGAGTTAGGGTTAGGGTTAGGGTTAGGGTTCAGGTTAGGGTTAGGGTTAGGGTTCGGGTTAGGGTTCGGGTTAGGGTTAGGGTTAGGGTTCAGATTAGGGTTAGGGTTAGGGTTAGGTTTAGGGTTCGGTTTCGGTTTCGGGTTATGGTTAGGGTTAGTGTTACGGTTCGGGTTCGGGGTTAGTGTTAGGGTTAGGGTTCGGGTTAGGGTTCGGGTTAGGGTTAGGATTCGGGTAAGGGGTTAGGGTTCGGGTTCGGTTTAGGGTTAGGGTTAGGGTTTCGCTTAAGGTTAGGGTTAGGGTTCGGGTTAGGGTTGGGGTTGGGGTTAGGGTTCGGGTTAGTGTTAGGTTTAGGGTTAGGATTCTTGTTAGGGTTAGGTTCGGGTTAGGGTTAGGGTTAGGGTTAGGGTTAGGGTTCGGATTAGGGTTAGGGGTAGGGTTCGGGTTAGGGTTCAGGTTCGAGTTAGGGTTAGGGTTAGGGTTAGGGTTCAGGTTAGGGTTAGGGTTAGGGTTAGTGTTAGGGGTTAGGGTTAGGGTTACCGTTCGGGTTAGGGTTAGGGTTAGGGTTTAGGGTTAGGGTTCGGGTTTGGTTTAGGGTTAGGGTTCAGGTTAGGGTTCGGGTTAGGGTTAGGTTTAGGGTTCGGGTTAGGGTTAGGGTTAGGGTTAGGGTTCGGGTTAGGGTTAGGGTTAGGGTTCAGATTAGGGTTCTTGTTAGGGTTAGGGTTAGGGTTAGGGTTCGGGTTCGGGTTAGGGTTAGGGTTAGGGTTCGGTTTAGGTTTAGGGTTAGGGTTAGGTTTAGGGTTAAGGTTCGGGGTAGGGTTAGGGTTAAGGTTCGGGTTAGGGTTAGGGTTAGGGTTAGGGTTAGGGTTCGCGTTAGGGTTCGGGTTAGGTGTCGGGTTAGTGTTAGGATTCGGGTTAGGGATAGGGTTAGGTCAGGGTTCGGGTTAGGGTTAGGGTTCGGGTTAGGGTTAGGGTTAGGTTTCGGGTTCGGGTTAGGGTTAGGATTCGGGTAAGGGGTTAGGGTTCGGGTTCGTGTTAGGGTTATGGTAGGGTTCGGGTTAGGGTTAGGGTTCGGGTTAGGGTTCGGGTTAGGGTTCGGGTTAGTGTTAGGGTTTGGGTTAGGGTTAGGGTTCGGATTAGGGTTAGGGTTCCGGTTAGGGTTAGGGTTAGCATTCAGGTTCAGGTTAGGGTTAGGGTTCGGGTTAGTGTTAGGGTTAGGGTTAGGTTTAGGGTTCGGGTTCGTGTTAGGGTTAGGGTTAGTGTTCGGGTTACTGTTAGGGTTAGGGTTCGGGTTGGGTTCGGGTTAGGGTTAGGGTTAGGTTTCGGGTTCAGGTTAGGGTTAGGGTTCGGGTTAGTGTTCGGGTTAGGGTTAGGTTTCGGGTTAGGTTTAGGGTTCGGTTTAGGGTTAGTGTTAGGGTTAGGAGGTAGGGTTAGGGTTAGGGTTCGGGTTAGGGTTAGGGTTAGGGTTAGGGTTAGAGGTTAGGTTTCGGTTTAGGGTTAGGGTTCGGGTTAGGGTTAGGGTTAGGTTTAGGGTTAGGGTTCGGGTTCGGGTTCGGGTTAGGGTTAGGATTAAGGTTAGGGTTAGGTTTCGGATTAGTGTTAGGTGTAGGGTTCGGGTTAGGGTTCGGGTTCGGGTTAGGGTTAGGGTTAGGGTTAGGGTTCAGGTTAGGCTTAGGGTTCGGTTTAGTGTTAGGGTTAGGTTTCGGGTTTGGGTTAGGGTTAGGGTTCGGGTTAGTGTTAGGGATTTGGTTCGGGTTAGGTTTAGGGTTAGGGTTATGGTTAGGTTTAGGGTTCGGGTTAGGGTTAGGGTTAGGGTTAGGGTTCGGGTTCGGGTTAGGGTTAGGTTTCGGTTTAGGGTTCGGGTAAGGGTTAGGATTAGGTTTAGGGTTCGGGGCAGGGTGAGGGTTAGGGTTAGGGTTCGGTTTAGCGTTAGGGTTAGGGTTAAGGTTAGGGTTAGGTTTCGGGTTAGGTTTAGGGTTAAGTTTCGGGTTAGGATTAGGGTTAGGGTTAGGGTTAGGGTTCGCGTTAGGGTTCGGGTTAGGGGTCGGGTTAGGGTTAGGGTTAGGTTTCGGGTTAGGGTTAGGGTTAGGGTTAGGGTTAGGGTTCGGGTAAGTGTTAGGGTTTGGGTTAGGGTTCGGGTTAGGGTTCGGGTTCGGGTTAGGGTTAGGGTTCGGGATCGGGTTAGGGTTAGAGTTCGGGTTAGGGTTCGGGTTAGGGTTAGGGTTAGGTTTCGGGTTCTGCGTTAGGGTTAGGGTTACGGTTCGGGTTAGGGTTCGGGTTAGGGTTAGGATTCGGGTAAGGGGTTATGGTTCGGGTTTGGGTTAGGGTTAGTGTTAGGGTTCCGGTTAAGGTTAGGGTTAGGGTTCGGTTTAGGGTTAGGGTTAGGGTTAGGGTTCGGGTTAAGGTTAGGGTTAGTGTACGGGTTAGGGTTCGGGTTAGGGTTAGGGTTAGGGTTAGGGTTAGGGTTGCGGTTAGGGTTAGGGTTCAGGTTAGGGTTAGGGTTAGGGTTAGGGATAGGGTTCGGATTAGGGTTAGGGGTAGGGTTCGGTTTAGGGTTCGGGTACGGCTTAGGGTTAGGGTTAGGGTTAGTGTTAGGGTTCGGGTTAGGGTTAGGGTTAGGGTTAGGGTTAGGGGTTAGGGTTAGGGTTACCGTTCGGGTTAGGGTTAGGGTTAGGGTTAGCGTTAGGGTTCGGGTTAGGGTTAGGTTTAGGGTTCGGGTTAGGGTTAGGGTTAGGGTTAGGGTTAGGGTTAGGGGTAGGGTTAGGGTTCGGGTTAGGGTTAGGGTTAGGGTTCGGGTTAGCGTTAGGGTTCGGGTTAGTGTTAGGGTTAGGGTTCGGGTTCAGGTTAGGGTTAGGGTTCCGGTTAAGGTTAGGGTTAGGGTTCGGGTTAGGGTTAGGGTTAGGGTTCGGGTTCGGGTTAGCATTAGTGTTAGTGTTAGAGTTCGGGTTAAGGTTAGGGTTCGGGTTAGGTTTAGGTTTCGGGTTCGGGTTAGGGTTAGAGTTTGGGTTAGGTTTTGGGTTAGGGTTAGGGTTCCGGTTAGGGTTAGGGTTCGGGTTAGTGTTAGGGTTAGTGTTAGGGTTAGGGTTCGGGTTAGGGTTAGGGTTCAGGTTCGGGTTACGGTTAGGGTTAGGGTTAGGGTTCGGTTTCGGGTTAGTGTTAGGGTTAGGGTTAGGGTTAGGGTCAGGGTTCGGGTTAGGGTTCGGGTTAGGTAGGGTTCGGGTAAGGGTTCGGGTTAGGGTTAGGGTTAGGTTCGGGTTCGGGTTAGGGTTATGGTTAGGGTTCGGGTTAGGGTTAGGGTTCGGGTTAGGTTAAGGGTTAGGTTTCGTGTTAGGGTTAGGGTTTGTGTTAGGGTTAGGGTTCGGGTTAGGTTTAGGGTTCCGGTTAGGGTTAGGGTTAGGGTTCGGGTTCGGGTTAGGGTTAGGGTTCGGGTTAGTGTTAGGTTTCGAGTTAGGGTTAGGGTTCGGGTTAGGGTTAGGGTTAGGGTTAGGGTTAGGTTTAGGGTTAGGGTTCGGTTTCAGGTTAGGGTTCGGGTTAGGTTTAGGGTTAGTGTTAGGGTTAGGGTTAGGGTTAGGGTTCGGGTCGGTTTACGGTTAGTGTTAGGGTTAGGGTTCGGTTTCGGGTTAGGGTTCGGGTTCGGGTTAGGGTTAGGGTTCGGGTTCGGTTTAGGGTTAGTGTTAGGGTTAGTGTTCGGGTTAGGGTTACGGTTGGGTTAGGGGTAGGGTTTGGGTTCGGTTTAGCGTTAGGGTTCGGGTTAGGGTTAGGGTTAGGGTTCGGGTTCAGGTTAGGGTTAGGGTTCCGGTTAAGTTTAGGGTTAGGGTTCGGGTTAGGGTTAGTGTTAGGGTTCGGGTTCGGGTTAGCGTTAGTGTTAGTGTTAAAGTTCGGGTTAGGGTTATGGTTCGGGTTAGGTTTAGGTTTCGGGTTCGGGTTAGGGTTAGAGTTTGGGTTAGGTTTCGGGTTAGGGTTAGGTTTCGGGTTAGGGTTAGGGTTCGGGTTAGTGTTAGGGTTAGTGTTAGGGTTAGGGTTCGGGTTAGGGTTAGGGTTCGGGTTCGGGTTACGGTTAGGGTTAGGGTTAGGGTTCGGTTTCGGGTTAGTGTTAGGGTTAGGGTTAGGGTTAGGGTCAGTGTTCGGGTTTGGGTTAGGGTTACGGTTAGGGTTCGGGTTAGGGTTAGGGTTAGGGTTAGGGTTCGGTTTCGGGTTAGGTTTCGGGTTAGGTTTAGGGTTAGTGTTAGGGTTAGGGTTAGGGTTAGGGTTCGGGTTCGGTTTACGGTTAGTGTTAGGGTTAGGGTTCGGGTTCGGGTTAGGGTTCGGGTTCGGGTTAGGGTTAGGGTTCGGGTTCGGTTTAGGGTTAGTGTTAGGGTTAGGGTTTGGGTTAGCGTTAGGGTTCGGGTTAGGGGTAGGGTTCGGGTTAGGTTTCCGGTTAGGGTTAGGTTTCGGGTTAGGTTTAGGGTTCGGGTTAGGGTTAGGGTTAGTTTTAGGAGGTAGGGTTAGGGTTAGGTTTCAGGTTCGGGTTAGGGTTAGGGTTAGGGGTTAGGGTTAGGGTTAGGGTTAGGGTTAGGGTTAGGGTTAGGGTTCGGGTTCGGGTTAGGGTTAGGGTTACGGTTAAGGTTAGGGTTAGGGTTCGGATTAGGTTTAGGGGTAGGGTTCGGTTTAGGATCGGGTTCGGATTAGGGTTAGGGTTAGGGTTAGGGTTCGGGTTAGCGTTAGGTTTAGGGTTAGGGGTTAGGGTTAGGGTTAGGGTTCGGGTTAGGGTTAGGGTTACGGTTAGGGTTTGGGTTCGGGTTAGGGTTATGGTTAGGGTTCGGGTTAGGGTTAGGGTTAGGGTTATGGTTAGGGTTAGGGTTCGGGTTAGGGTTCGGTTTAGGGTTAGGGTTCGGGTTAGGGATAGGGTTAGGGTTCGGGTTAGGGTTCGGGTTAGGGTTAGGGGTAGGGTTAGGGTTCGGATTAGGTTTAGGGTTAGGGTAAGGGTTCGGTTTAGGGTTAGGGTTAGGGTTAGTGTTTGGGTTAGGTTTCGGGTTAGGGTTAGGGTTAGGGTTAGGGTTAGGGTTCGCGTTAGGGTTCGGGTTAGGGTTCGGTTTAGGGTTATGTTTAGGTTTCGGGTTAGGGTTAGGTTTAGGGTTAGGGTTCAGGTTAGGGTTAGGGTTCCGGTTTGTGTTAGGGTTAGGGTTCGGGTTCGGTTTAGGGTTAGGGTTCGGGTTCGGGTTAGGGTTAGGGTTCTTGTTAGGGTTAGGGTTAGGGTTAGGGTTCGGGTTCGGGTTAGGGTTAGGGTTAGGGTTCGGGTTAGGTTTAGGGTTAGGGTTAGGTTTAGGGTTAAGGTTCGGGGTAGGGTTAGGGTTAAGGTTCGGGTTAGGGTTAGGGTTAGGGTTAGGGTTAGGGTTCGCGTTAGGGTTCGGGTTAGGTGTCGGGTTAGTGTTAGGATTCGGGTTAGGGATAGGGTTAGGTCAGGGTTCGGGTTAGGGTTAGGGTTCGGGTTAGGGTTAGGGTTAGGTTTCGGGTTCGGGTTAGGGTTAGGATTCGGGTAAGGGGTTAGGGTTCGGGTTCGTGTTAGGGTTATGGTAGGGTTCGGGTTAGGGTTAGGGTTCGGGTTAGGGTTCGGGTTAGGGTTCGGGTTAGTGTTAGGGTTGGGGTTAGGGTTAGGGTTCGGATTAGGGTTAGGGTTCCGGTTAGGGTTAGGGTTAGCATTCAGGTTCAGGTTAGGGTTAGGGTTCGGGTTAGTGTTAGGGTTAGGGTTAGGTTTAGGGTTCGGGTTCGTGTTAGGGTTAGGGTTAGTGTTCGGGTTACTGTTAGGGTTAGGGTTCGGGTTGGGTTCGGGTTAGGGTTAGGGTTAGGGTTCGGGTTCAGGTTAGGTTTAGGGTTCGGGTTAGTGTTCGGGTTAGGGTTAGGTTTCGGGTTAGGTTTAGGGTTCGGTTTAGGGTTAGTGTTAGGGTTAGGAGGTAGGGTTAGGGTTAGGGTTCGGGTTAGGGTTAGGGTTAGGGTTAGGGTTAGGGGTTAGGTTTCGGTTTAGGGTTAGGGTTCGGGTTAGGGTTAGGGTTAGGTTTAGGGTTAGGGTTCGGGTTCGGGTTCGGGTTAGGGTTAGGATTAAGGTTAGGGTTAGGGTTCGGATTAGTGTTAGGTGTAGGGTTCGGGTTAGGGTTCGGGTTCGGGTTAGGGTTAGGGTTAGGGTTAGGGTTCAGGTTAGGCTTAGGGTTCGGTTTAGTGTTAGGGTTAGGGTTCGGGTTTGGGTTAGGGTTAGGGTTCGGGTTAGTGTTAGGGTTTTGGTTCGGGTTAGGTTTAGGGTTAGGGTTATGGTTAGGTTTAGGGTTCGGGTTAGGGTTAGGGTTAGGGTTCGGGTTCGGGTTAGGGTTAGGGTTCGGTTTAGGGTTCGGGTAAGGGTTAGGATTAGGTTTATGGTTCGGGGCAGGGTGAGGGTTAGGGTTAGGGTTCGGTTTAGCGTTAGGGTTAGGGTTAAGGTTAGGGTTAGGTTTCGGGTTAGGTTTAGGGTTAAGTTTCGGGTTAGGATTAGGGTTAGGGTTAGGGTTAGGGTTCGCGTTAGGGTTCGGGTTAGGGGTCGGGTTAGGGTTAGGGTTAGGGTTCGGGTTAGGGTTAGGGTTAGGGTTAGGGTTAGGGTTCGGGTAAGTGTTAGGGTTTGGGTTAGGGTTCGGGTTAGGGTTCGGGTTCGGGTTAGTGTTAGGGTTCGGGATCGGGTTAGGGTTAGGGTTCGGGTTAGGGTTCGGGTTAGGGTTTGGGTTAGGTTTCGGGTTCTGCGTTAGGGTTAGGGTAACGGTTCGGGTTAGGGTTCGGGTTAGGGTTAGGATTCGGGTAAGGGGTTATGGTTCGGGTTTGGGTTAGGGTTAGTGTTAGGGTTCCGGTTAAGGTTAGGGTTAGGGTTCGGTTTAGGGTTAGGGTTAGGGTTAGGGTTCGGGTTAAGGTTAGGGTTAGTGTACGGGTTAGGGTTCGGGTTAGGGTTAGGGTTAGGGTTAGGGTTAGGGTTGCGGTTAGGGTTAGGGTTCAGGTTAGGGTTAGGGTTAGGGTTAGGGATAGGGTTCGGATTAGGGTTAGGGGTAGGGTTCGGTTTAGGGTTCGGGTACGGCTTAGGGTTAGGGTTAGGGTTAGTGTTAGGGTTCGGGTTAGGGTTAGGGTTAGGGTTAGGGTTAGGGGTTAGGGTTAGGGTTACCGTTCGGGTTAGGGTTAGGGTTAGGGTTAGCGTTAGGGTTCGGGTTAGGGTTAGGTTTAGGGTTCGGGTTAGGGTTAGGGTTAGGGTTAGGGTTAGGGGTAGGGTTAGGGTTCGGGTTAGGGTTAGGGTTAGGGTTCGGGTTAGCGTTAGGGTTCGGGTTAGTGTTAGGGTTAGGGTTCGGGTTCAGGTTAGGGTTAGGGTTCTGGTTAAGGTTAGGGTTAGGGTTCGGGTTAGGGTTAGGGTTAGGGTTCGGGTTCGGGTTAGCATTAGTGTTAGTGTTAGAGTTCGGGTTAGGGTTAGGGTTCGGGTTAGGTTTAGGTTTCGGGTTCGGGTTAGGGTTAGAGTTTGGGTTAGGTTTTGGGTTAGGGTTAGGGTTCCGGTTAGGGTTAGGGTTCGGGTTAGTGTTAGGGTTAGTGTTAGGGTTAGGGTTCGGGTTAGGGTTAGGGTTCAGGTTCGGGTTACGGTTAGGGTTAGGGTTAGGGTTCGGTTTCGGGTTAGTGTTAGGGTTAGGGTTAGGGTTAGGGTCAGGGTTCGGGTTAGGGTTAGGGTTACGGTTAGGGTTCGGGTTAGGGTTAGGGTTAGGGTTCGGGTTAGGGTTCGGGTTAGGGTTCGGGTTAGGGTTATGGTTAGGGTTCGGGTTAGGGTTAGGGTTAGGGTTATGGTTAGGGTTAGGGTTCGGGTTAGGGTTCGGTTTAGGGTTAGGGTTCGGGTTAGGGATAGGGTTAGGGTTCGGGTTAGGGTTCGGGTTAGGGTTAGGGGTAGGGTTAGGGTTCGGGTTAGGTTTAGGGTTAGGGTAAGGGTTCGGTTTAGGGTTAGGGTTAGGGTTAGTGTTTGGGTTAGGTTTCGGGTTAGGGTTAGGGTTAGGGTTAGGGTTAGGGTTCGCGTTAGGGTTCGGGTTAGGGTTCGGTTTAGGGTTATGTTTAGGTTTCGGGTTAGGGTTAGGTTTAGGGTTAGGGTTCAGGTTAGGGTTAGGGTTCCGGTTTGTGTTAGGGTTAGGGTTCGGGTTCGGTTTAGGGTTAGGGTTCGGGTTCGGGTTAGGGTTAGGGTTCGGGTTAGGGTTAGGGTTAGGGTTAGGGTTAGGGTTCGGGTTCTGTGTTAGGGTTATGGTTAGGTTTCGGGTTAGGGTTCGGGTTAGGGTTAGGTTTCGGGTAAGGGGTTAGGGTTCGGGTTCGGGTTAGGGTTAGGGTTAGGGTTCCGGTTAAGGTTAGGGTTAGGGTTCGTTTTAGGGTTAGGGTTAGGTTTAGGGTTAGGTTCGGGTTAGGGTTAGGGTTAGTGTTCAGGTTAGTCTTCGGGTTAGGGTTAGGGTTAGTGTTAGGGTTAGTGTGAGGGTTCGGGTTAGGGTTAAGGTTCGGGTTAGGGTTAGGGTTAGGGTTAGTGTTAGGGTTCGGATTAGGGTTAGGGGTAGGATTCGGGTTCGGGTTCGGGTTAGGGTTACGGTTCGGGTTCGGGTCAGGCTTAGGGTTAGGGTTAGGGTTCGGTTTCGGGTTAGGGATAGGGTTCGGGTTCGGGTTAGGGTTCGGGTTAGGCTTAGGGTTAGGGTTAGGGTTAGGGTTCGGGTTCGGGGTTAGGGTTAGGGTTAGGGTTAGGTTTCGGGATACGGTTCGGGTTAGGGTTAGGATTCGGGTAAGTTTGTTAGGGTTCGGGTTCGGGTTAGGGTTAGGGTTAGGGTTCTGGTTAGGTTTAGTGTTAGGGTTCGGGTTCGGGTTATGGTTAGTGTTCGGGTTAGTGTTAGGGTTCGGGTTATGGTTAGGGTTCGGGTTCGGGTTAGGGTTAGGCTTAGGTTTCGGGTTCGGGTTAGGGTTAGGTTTAGGGTTCGGGTTAGGGGTTAGGGTTCGGGTTAGGGTTAGGGTTAGGGTTAGGGTTAGGGTTAGGGTTAGGGTTCGGGTTCGGGTTAGGGTTAGGGTTAGGGTTAAGGTTAGGGTTAGGGTTCGGATTAGGGTTAGGGGTAGGGTTCGGTTTAGGATCGGGTTCGGATTAGGGTTAGGGTTAGGGTTAGGGTTCGGGTTAGCGTTAGGTTTAGGGTTAGGGGTTAGGGTTAGGGTTAGGGTTCGGGTTAGGGTTAGGGTTACGGTTAGGGTTTGGGTTCAGGTTAGGGTTATGGTTAGGGTTCGGGTTAGGGTTAGTGTTAGGGTTATGGTTAGGGTTAGGGTTCGGGTTAGGGTTCGGTTTAGGGTTAGGGTTCGGGTTAGGGATAGGGTTAGGGTTCGGGTTAGGGTTCGGGTTAGGGTTAGGGTTCGGGTTAGGGTTCGGGTTAGGTTTAGGGTTAGGGTAAGGGTTCGGTTTAGGGTTAGGGTTAGGGTTAGTGTTTGGGTTAGGTTTCGGGTTAGGTTTAGGGTTAGGGTTAGGGTTAGGGTTCGCGTTAGGGTTCGGGTTAGGGGTCGGTTTAGGTTTAGGGTTAGGTTTCGGGTTAGAGTTAGGGTTAGGGTTAGGGTTCAGGTTAGGGTTAGGGTTCGGGTTTGTGTTAGGGTTAGGGTTCGGGTTCGGTTTAGGGTTAGGGTTCGGGTTCGGGATAGGGTTAGGGTTCGGGTTAGGGTTAGGGTTAGGGTTAGGGTTAGGGTTCGGGTTCGGGGTTAGGGTTATGGTTAGGGTTCGGGTTAGGGTTCGGGTTAGGGTTAGGATTCGGGTAAGGGGTTAGGGTTCGGGTTCGGGTTAGGGTTAGGTTTAGGGTTCCGGTTAAGGTTAGGGTTAGTGTTCGGGTTTGTGTTAGGGTTAGGTTTCGGGTTCGGTTTAGGGTTAGGGTTCGGGTTCGGGTTAGGGTTAGGGTTCGGGTTAGGGTTAGGATTCGGGTAAAGGGTTAGGGTTCGGTTTAGGGTTAGGGTTACGGTTAGTTTTTGGGTTAGGTTTCGGGTTAGGGTTAGGGTTCGTGTTCGGTTTAGGGTTAGGGTTTGGGTTAGGGTTCGGGTTCGGGTTCGGGTTAGGGTTAGGGTTAGGGTTAGGGTTAGGGTTCGGGTTAGGGTTATGGTTAGGGTTAGGTTTAGGGTTTGGGTTAGGGTTAGGGTTAGGCTTCCGTTTCGGGTTAGGGTTAGGGTTAAGGTTAGGGTTAGGGTTCGGATTAGGGTTGCGGTTAGGTCAGGGTTCGGGTTAGGGTTAGGGTTAGGGTTAGGGTTAGGGTTCGGGTTCGGGTTAGGTTTAGGGTTCGGGTTAGGGTTCGGGTTTGGGTAGGGTTCGGGTAAGGTGTTAGGGTTCGGGTTAGGGTTCGGGTTAGGGTTAGGGTTCGGGTTAGGGTTAGGGTTCGGGTTAGGGTTAGGGTTAGGGTTAGGGTTCGGGTTCCGGTTAGGGTTCGGGTTAGGGTTCGGGTTAGGGTTCGGGTTAGGTTTAGGGTTCGGTTATTGTTAGGGTCCGGGTTCGGGTTAGTGTTAGGGTTCGGGTTCGGGTTAGGGTTAGTGTTAGTGTTAGGGTTCGGGTTAGGGTTAGGGTTCGGGTTAGTGGTAGGGTTAGGTTTAGGAGGTAGGGTTAGGGTTAGGGTTCGGGTAAGGGTTAGGGTTAGGGTTAGGTTTAGGGGTTAGGGTTCGGGTTAGGGTTAGGGTTCGGGTTAGTGTTAGGGTTTGCGTTAGGGTTAGGGTTGGGGTTCGGTTTCGGGTTAGGGTTAGGGTCAGGGTTAAGGTTAGGGTTAGGGTTCGGATTAGGGTTAGGGGTAGGGTTCGGGTTAGGTTCGGGTTCGGGTTAGGATTAGGGTTAGGGTTAGGGTTCGGGTTAAGGTTAGGGTTAGGGTTAGGGTTTGGGTTCGGTTTAGGGTTATGGTTAGGGTTCGGGTTAGGGTTAGGGTTAGGGTTAGGGTTAGGGTTAGGTTTAGGGTTAGGGTTAGGGTTACGGTTAGGGTTTGGGTTCGGGTTAGGTTTATGGTAAGGGTTCGGGTTAGGGTTAGGGTTATGGTTAGGGTTAGGGTTCGGGTTAGGGTTAGGTTTAGGGTTAGGGTTAGGGGTTAGGGATAGGGTTAGGGTTCGGGTTAGGGTTCGGGTTAGGGTTAGGGGTAGGGTTAGGGTTCGGGATAGGTTTAGGGTTAGGGTTAGGGTTCGGTTTAGGGTTAGGGTTACGGTTAGTGTTTGGGTTAGGTTTCGGGTTAGGGTTAGGGTTAGGGTTAGGTTTCGCGTTAGGGTTCGGGTTAGGGGTCAGTTTAGGGTTAGGGTTAGGGTTCGGGTTCGGGTTAGGGTTAGGGTTAGGGTTCAGGTTAGGGTTAGGGTTCGGGTTAGTTTTAGGGTTAAGGTTCGGGTTCGGTTTAGTGTTAGGGTTCGGGTTCGGGTTAGGGTTAGGGTTCGGGTTAGGGTTAGGGTTAGGGTTAGTGTTCGGGTTCGGGGTTAGGGTTATGGTTAGGGTTCGGGTTAGGGTTCGGGTTAGGGTTAGGATTCGGGTAAGGGGTTAGGGTTCGGGTTCGGGTTAGGGTTAGGTTTAGGGTTCCGGTTAAGGTTAGGGTTAGGGTTCGGATTAGGGTTAGGGTTAGGTTTAGGGTTAGGGTTCGGGTTAAGGTTAGCGTTAGTGTTCAGGTTAGGGTTCGGGTTAGGGTTAGGGTTAGGGTTAGGGTTAGGGTTCGGGTTAGGGTTAAGGTTCGGGTTAGGGTTAGGGTTAGGGTTAGGGTTAGGGTTCGGATTAGGGTTAGGGGTAGGATTCGGGTTAGGGTTCGGGTTAGGGTTAGGGTTCGGTTTCGGGTTCGGGTTAGGGTTAGGGTTAGGGTTCGGTTTCGGGTTAGGGTTAGGGTTCGGGTTCGGGTTAGGGTTCGGGTTAGGCTTAGGGTTAGGTTTAGGGTGAGGGTTCGGGTTCGGGCTTAGGGTTAGGGTTAGGGTTCGGGTTAGGGTTCGGGTTAGGGTTAGGATTCAGGTAAGGTTGTTAGGGTTCGGGTTCGGGTTAGGGTTAGGGTTAGGGTTCTGGTTTGGGTTAGTGTTAGGGTTCGGGTTCGGGTTAGGGTTAGGGTTCCGGTTAGTGTTAGGGTTCGGGTTAGGGTTAGGGTTCGGGTTCGGGTTAGGGTTAGGCTTAGGTTTCGGGTTCGGGTTAGGGTTAGGGTTAGGGTTTGGGTTAGGGTTAGAGTTCGGGTTAGGGTTAGGTTTAGGGTTCGGGTAGGGTTAGGGTTTGGGTTAGGGTTAGGGTTCGGGTTAGGGTTAGGGTTCCGGTTAGGGTTAGTGTTAGGGTTCAGGTTCGGGTTCGGGTTAGGGTTCGGGTTAGTGTTAGGGTTCGGGTTAGGGTTAGGGTTCGGGTTAGGTTTAGGGTTAGTGTTAGGGTTCTTGTTCGGGTTAGGGTTCGGGTTAGGGTTAGGGTTAGGGGTAGGATTAGGGTTAGGGTTAAGGTTAGGGTTAGGCTTCGCGTTAGGGTTCGGGATAGGTGTCGGGTGAGGGTTAGGTTTAGAGTTCGGGTTAGGGTTAGGGTTAGGGTTCGGGCTAGGGTTAGGGTTAAGTTTTGGGTTCGGGTTAGGGTTAGGGTTCGGGTTCGGGTTAAGGTTCGGGTTCGAGTTAGGGATAGGGTTAGGGTTCGGGTTAGGGTTCGGGTTAGGGTTAGGATTCGGGTAAGGGGTTAGGGTTCGTGTTCGGGTTAGGGTTAGGGTTAGGGTTCCGGTTAGGGTTAGGGTTAGGGTTCGGGTTAGGGTTAGAGTTAGGGTTAGGGTTAGGGTTAGGGTTCAGGTTAGGGTTAGGGTTAGGGTTCGGGTTAGGGTTCGGGTTAGGGTTAGGGTTAGGGTTCAGATTAGGGTTAGGGTTAGGGTTAGGTTTAGGGTTCGGTTTCGGTTTCGGGTTATGGTTAGGGTTAGTGTTACGGTTCGGGTTCGGGGTTAGTGTTAGGGTTAGGGTTCGGGTTAGGGTTCGGGTTAGGGTTAGGATTCGGGTAAGGGGTTAGGGTTCGGGTTCGGTTTAGGGTTAGGGTTAGGGTTTCGCTTAAGGTTAGGGTTAGAGTTCGGGTTAGGGTTGGGGTTGGGGTTAGGGTTCGGGTTAGGGTTAGGTTTAGGGTTAAGATTCTTGTTAGGGTTAGGTTCGGGTTAGGGTTAGGGTTAGGGTTAGGGTTAGGGTTCGGATTAGGGTGAGGGGTAGGGTTCGGGTTAGGGTTCAGGTTCGAGTTAGGGTTAGGGTTAGGGTTAGGGTTCAGGTTAGGGTTAGGGTTAGGGTTAGGGTTAGGGGTTAGGGTTAGGGTTACCGTTCGGGTTAGGGTTAGGGTTTAGGGTTAGGGTTCGGGTTTGGGTTAGGGTTAGGTTTCGGGTTAGGGTTCGGGTTAGGGTTAGGTTTAGGGTTCAGGTTAGGGTTATGTTAGGGTTAGGGTTCGGGTTAGGGTTAGGGTTAGGGTTAGGGTTCAGGTTAGGGTTAGGGTTCGGGTTTGTGTTAGGGTTAGGGTTCGGGTGTAGGTTTAGGGTTCGGTTAGGGTTAGGGTTAGGGTTAGGGTTAGGGTTCGGATTAGGGTTAGGGGTAGGATTCGGGTTAGGGTTCGGGTTAGGGATAGGGTTCGGGTTCGGGTTAGGGTTCGGGTTAGGCTTAGGGTTAGGTTTAGGGTTAGGGTTCGGGTTCGGGGTTAGGGTTAGGGTTAGGGTTAGGTTTCGGGATACGGTTCGGGTTAGGGTTAGGATTCGGGTAAGTTTGTTAGGGTTCGGGTTCGGGTTAGGGTTAGGGTTCGGGTTAGTGTTAGGGTTCGGGTTAGGGTTAGGGTTCGGGTTCGGGTTAGGGTTAGGCTTAGGTTTCGGGTTCGGGTTAGGGTTAGGTTTAGGGTTCGGGTTAGGGGTTAGGGTTCGGGTTAGGGTTAGGGTTAGGCTTAGGGTTAGGGTTAGGGTTCGGGTTCGGGTTAGGGTTAGGGTTAGGGTTAAGGTTAGGGTTAGGGTTCGGATTAGGGTTAGGGGTAGGGTTCGGTTTAGGATCGGGTTCGGATTAGGGTTAGGGTTAGGGTTAGGGTTCGGGTTAGCGTTAGGTTTAGGGTTAGGGGTTAGGGTTAGGGTTCGGGTTAGGGTTAGGGTTACGGTTAGGGTTTGGGTTCAGGTTAGGGTTATGGTTAGGGTTCGGGTTAGGGTTAGGGTTAGGGTTATGGTTAGGGTTAGGGTTCGGTTTAGGGTTAGGGTTCGGGTTAGGGATAGGGTTAGGGTTCGGGTTAGGGTTCGGGTTAGGGTTAGGGTTCGGGTTAGGGTTCGGGTTAGGTTTAGGGTTAGGGTAAGGGTTCGGTTTAGGGTTAGGGTTAGGGTTAGTGTTTGAGTTAGGTTTCGGGTTAGGGTTAGGGTTAGGGTTAGGGTTCAGGTTAGGGTTAGGGTTCGGGTTTGTGTTAGGGTTAGGGTTCGGGTGTAGGTTTAGGGTTCGGTTAGGGTTAGGGTTCGGGTTAGGTTTAGGGTTAGGTTTAGGAGGTAGGGTTAGGGTTAGGGTTCGGGTTAGGGTTAGGGTTAGGGTTAGGTTTAGGGTTTAGGGTTCGGGTTAGGGTTAGGGTTCGGGTTAGGGTTAGGGTTTGGGTTAGGGTTAGGGTTAGGGTTCGGGTTCGGGTTAGGGTTAGGGTTAAGTTTAGGGTTAGGGTTCGGATTAGGGTTAGGGGTAGGGTTCGGGTTAGGGTTCGGGTTCGGGTTAGGTTTAGGGTTAGGGTTAGGGTTAGGGTTCGGGTTAGGGTTAGGGTTAGGGTTAGGGGTTAGGGTTAGGGTTAGGGTTCGGGTTAGGGTTAGGGTTACGGTTAGGGTTAGGGTTCGGGTTAGGGTTAGGGTAGGGTTCGGGTTAGGGTTAGGGTTAGGGTTATGGTTAGGGTTAGGGTTCGGGTTAGGGTTAGGGTTAGGGTTAGGGTTCGGGTTAGGGTTAGGTTTAGGGTTCGGGTTAGGGTTCGGGTTAGGGTTAGGGTTAGGGTTAAGGTTCGGGTTAGGGTTAGGGTTAGGTTTAGGGTTCGGTTTAGGGTTAGGGTTAGGGTTAGTGTTAGGGTTCGGGTTAGGGTTAGGGTTAAGGTTCGGGTTTGGTTAGGGTTAGGGTTAGGGTTCGTGTTCGGTTTAGGGTTAGGGTTTGGGTTAGGGTTCGGGTTCGGGTTAGGGTTAGGGTTAGGGTTAGTGTTAGGGTTCGGGTTAGGGTTAGGGTTAGGTTTCCGGTTAGGGTTAGGTTTAGGGTTCGGGTTAGGGTTAGGGTTCGTGTTAGGGTTAGGTTTAGGGTTCGCGTTAGGGTTCGGGTTCGGGTTAGGGTTAGGGTTAGGGTTAGGGGTTAGGGTTAGGGTTACCGTTCGGGTTAGGGTTAGGGTTAGGGTTAGGGTTAGGGTTAGTGTTAGGTTTAGGGTTAGGGTTCGGGTTAGGGTTCGGGTTAGGTTTAGGTTTAGGGTTCGGGTTCGGGTTAGGGTTAGGGGTTTGGGTTAGGGTTAGGGGTTAGTGTTATGGTTAGGGTTCGGGTTCGGGTTAGGGTTAGGGGTTAGGGTTAGCGTTAGGGTTTAGGGTTCGGGTTAGGGTTCGGGTTAGGGTTAGGGTTCGGTTAGGGTTAGGGTTCGGGTTAGGGTTAGGGTTAGGTTTAGGAGGTAGGGTTAGGTTTAGGGTTCGGGTTAGGGTTACGGTTCGGGTTAGGTTTAGGGGTAAGGGTTCGGGTTAGGGTTAGGGTTCGGGTTACGGTTAGGGTTTGGGTTAGGGTTAGGGTTAGGGTTCGGGTTCGGGTTAGGGTTAGGGTTAGGGTTAAGGTTAGGGTTAGGGTTCGGATTAGGGATAGGGGTAGGTTTCGGGTTAGGTTCGGGTTCGGGTTAGGATTAGGGTTAGGGTTAGGGTTCGGGTTAAGGTTAGGGTTAGGGTTACGGTTTGGGTTCGGGTTAGGGTTATGGTTAGGGTTCGGGTTAGGGTTAGGGTTAGGGTTAGGGTTAGGGTTAGGGTTCGGGTTAGGGTTAGGGTTACGGTTAGGGTTTGGCTTCGGGTTAGGGTTATGGTAAGGGTTCGGGTTAGGGTTAGGGTTATGGTTAGGGTTAGGGTTCGGGTTAGGGTTAGGTTTAGGGTTAGGGTTCGGTTTAGGGATAGGGTTAGGGTTCGGGTTAGGGTTCGCGTTAGGGTTAGGGGTAGGGTTAGGGTTCGGGTTAGGTTTAGGGTTAGGGTTAGGGTTCGGTTTAGGGTTAGGGTTACGGTTAGTGTTTGGGTTAGGTTTCGGGTTAGGGTTAGGGTTAGGGTTAGGTTTCGCGTTAGGGTTCGGGTTAGGGGTCGGTTTAGGGTTAGGGTTAGGGTTCGGGTTAGGGTTAGGGTTAGGGTTCAGGTTAGGGTTAGGGTTCGGGTTAGTTTTAGGGTTAAGGTTCGGGTTCGGTTTAGGGTTAGGGTTCGGGTTCGGGTTAGGGTTAGGGTTCGGGTTAGGGTTAGGGTTAGGGTTAGTGTTCGGGTTCGGGGTTAGGGTTATGGTTAGGGTTCGGGTTAGGGTTCGGGTTAGGGTTAGGATTCGGGTAAGGGGTTAGGGTTCGGGTTCGGGTTAGGTTTAGGGTTAGGGTTCCGGTTAAGGTTAGGGTTAGGGTTCGGTTTAGGGTTAGGGTTAGGTTTAGGTTTAGGGTTCGGGTTAGGGTTAGCGTTAGTGTTCAGGTTAGGGTTCGGGTTAGGGTTAGGGTTAGGGTTAGGGTTCGGGTTAGGGTTAAGGTTCGGTTAGGGTTAGGGTTAGGGTTAGGGTTAGGGTTCGGATTAGGGTTAGGGGTAGGATTCGGGTTAGGGTTCGGGTTAGGGTTAGGGTTCGGGTTCGGGTTCGGGTTAGGGTTAGAGTTAGGGTTCGGTTTCGGGTTAGGGTTAGGGTTCGGGTTCGGGTTAGGGTTCGGGTTAGGCTTAGGGTTAGGTTTAGGGTGAGGGTTCGGGTTCGGGGTTAGGGTTAGGGTTAGGGTTAGGGTTCGGGTTAGGGTTCGGGTTAGGGTTAGGTTTAGGGTTAAGGTTCGGGGTAGGGTTAGGGTTAAGGTTCGGGTTAGGGTTAGGGTTAGGGTTAGGGTTAGGGTTCGCGTTAGGGTTCGGGTTAGGTGTCGGGTTAGTGTTAGGATTCGGGTTAGGGTTCGGGTTAGGGTTAGGATTCGGGTAAGGGGTTAGGGTTCGTGTTCGGGTTAGGGTTAGGGTTAGGGTTCCGGTTAGGGTTAGGGTTAGGGTTCGGGTTAGGGTTAGAGTTAGGGTTAGGGTTAGGGTTCAGGTTAGGGTTAGGGTTAGGGTTCGGGTTAGGGTTCGGGTTAGGGTTACGGTTAGGGTTCAGATTAGGGTTAGGGTTAGGGTTAGGTTTAGGGTTCGGTTTCGGTTTCGGGTTATGGTTAGGGTTAGTGTTAGGGTTCGGGTTCGGGGTTAGTGTTAGGGTTAGGGTTCGGGTTAGGGTTCGGGTTAGGGTTAGGATTCGGGTAAGTGGTTAGAGTTTGGGTTCGGTTTAGGGTTAGGGT
>JAVLSZ010000054.1:855000-902500 GCA_032313775.1 Urocyon cinereoargenteus
TAGGAGGTAGGGTTAGGGTTAGGGTTCGGGTAAGGGTTAGGGTTAGGGTTAGGTTATGGGTTAGGGTTAGGGTTAGGGTTCGGTTTCGGGTTAGGGTTAGGGTTCGGGTTCGGGTTAGGGTTCGGGTTAGGCTTAGGGTTAGGGTTAGGGTGCGGGTTCGGGTTCGGGCTTAGGGTTAGGGTTAGGGTTAGGGTTCGGGTTAGGGTTCGGGTTAGGGTTAGGATTCAGGTAAGGTTGTTAGGGTTCGGGTTCGGGTTAGGGTTAGGGTTAGGGTTCTGGTTTGGGTTAGTGTTAGGGTTCGGGTTCGGGTTAGGGTTAGGGTTCGGGTTAGTGTTAGGGTTCGGGTTAGGGTTAGGGTTCGGGTTCGGGTTAGGGTTAGGCTTAGGTTTCGGGTTCGGGTTAGGGTTAGGGTTAGGGTTTGGGTTAGGGTTAGAGTTCGGGTTAGGGTTAGGTTTAGGGTTCGAGTAGGGTTAGGGTTTGGGTTAGGGTTAGGGTTCGGGTTAGGGTTAGGGTTCCGGTTAGGGTTAGTGTTAGGGTTCGGGTTCGGGTTCGGTTTAGGTTTCGGGTTAGTGTTAGGGTTCGGGTTAGGGTTAGGGTTCGGGTTAGGTTTAGGGTTAGGGTTAGGGTTCGTGTTCGGTTTAGGGTTCGGGTTAGGGTTAGGGTTAGGGGTAGGATTAGGGTTAGGGTTAAGGTTAGGCTTAGGGTTAGGGTTCGCGTTAGGGTTCGGGATAGGTGTCGGGTTAGGGTTAGGTTTAGGGTTCGGGTTCGGGTTAGGGTTAGGGTTAGGGTTCGGGCTAGGGTTAGGGTTAAGTTTCGGGTTCGGGTTAGGGTTAGGGTTCGGGTTCGGGTTAGGGTTCGGGTTCGGGGTTAGGGTTAGGGTTAGGGTTCGGGTTAGGGTTCGGGTTAGGGTTAGGATTCGGGTAAGGGGTTAGGGTTCGTGTTCGGGTTAGGGTTCCGGTTAGGGTTAGGGTTAGGGTTCGGGTTAGGGTTAGAGTTAGGGTTAGGGTTAGGGTTAGGGTTCAGGTTAGGGTTAGGTTTAGGGTTCGGGTTAGGGTTCGGGTTAGGGTTAGGGTTAGGGTTCAGATTAGGGTTAGGGTTAGGGTTAGGTTTAGGGTTCGGTTTCGGTTTCGGGTTATGGTTAGGGTTAGTGTTACGGTTCGGGTTCGGGGTTAGTGTTAGGGTTAGGGTTCGGGTTAGGGTTCGGGTTAGGGTTAGGATTCGGGTAAGGGGTTAGGGTTCGGGTTCGGTTTAGGGTTAGGGTTAGGGTTTCGCTTAAGGTTAGGGTTAGGTTTCGGGTTAGGGTTGGGGTTGGGGTTAGGGTTCGTGTTAGGGTTAGGTTTAGGGTTAGGATTCTTGTTAGGGTTAGGTTCGGGTTAGGGTTAGGGTTAGGGTTAGGGTTAGGGTTCGGATTAGGGTTTGGGGTAGGGTTCGGTTTAGGTTTCAGGTTCGAGTTAGGGTTAGGGTTAGGGTTAGGGTTCAGGTTAGGGTTAGGGTTAGGGTTAGGGTTAGGGGTTAGGGTTAGGGTTACCGTTCGGGTTAGGGTTAGGGTTAGGGTTTAGGGTTAGGGTTCGTGTTTGGTTTAGGGTTAGGGTTCGGGTTAGGGTTCGGGTTAGGGTTAGGTTTAGGGTTCGGGTTCGGGTTAGGGTTAGGGTCAGGGTTAAGGTTAGGGTTAGGGTTAGGGTTCGGGTTAGTGGTAGGGTTAGGTTTAGGAGGTAGGGTTAGGGTTAGGGTTCGGGTAAGGGTTAGGGTTAGGGTTAGGTTTAGGGGTTAGGGTTCGGGTTAGGGTTAGGGTTCGGGTTAGGGTTAGGGTTTGGGTTAGGGTTAGGGTTAGGGTTCGGGTTCGGGTTAGGGTTAGGGTCAGGGTTAATGTTAGGGTTAGGGTTCGGATTAGGGTTAGGGGTAGGGTTCGGGTTAGGTTCGGGTTTGGGTTAGGATTAGGGTTAGGGTTAGGGTTCGGGTTAAGGTTAGGGTTAGGGTTAGGGTTTGGGTTCGGTTTAGGGTTATGGTTAGGGTTCGGGTTAGGGTTAGGGTTAGGGTTAGGGTTAGGTTTCGGGTTAGGGTTAGGGTTACGGTTAGGGTTTGGGTTCGGGTTAGGTTTATGGTAAGGGTTCGGGTTAGGGTTAGGGTTATGGTTAGGGTTAGGGTTCGGGTTAGGGTTAGGTTTAGGGTTAGGGTTAGGGGTTAGGGATAGGGTTAGGGTTCGGGTTAGGGTTCGGGTTAGGGTTAGGGGTAGGGTTACGGTTCGGGATAGGTTTAGGGTTAGGGTTAGGGTTCGGTTTAGGGTTAGGGTTACGGTTAGTGTTTGGGTTAGGTTTCGGGTTAGGGTTAGGGTTAGGGTTAGGTTTCGCGTTAGGGTTCGGGTTAGGGGTCAGTTTAGGGTTAGGGTTAGGGTTAGGGTTCGGGTTAGGTTTAGGGTTAGGGTTAGGGTTCAGGTTAGGGTTAGGGTTCGGGTTAGTTTTAGGGTTAAGGTTCGGGTTCGGTTTAGTGTTAGGGTTCGGGTTCGGGTTAGGGTTAGGGTTCGGGTTAGGGTTAGGGTTAGGGTTAGTGTTCGGGTTCGGGGTTAGGGTTATGGTTAGGGTTCGGGTTAGGGTTCGGGTTAGGGTTAGGATTCGGGTAAGGGGTTAGGGTTCGGGTTCGGGTTAGGGTTAGGGTTAGGGTTCCGGTTAAGGTTAGGGTTAGGGTTCGGTTTAGGGTTAGGGTTAGGTTTAGGGTTAGGGTTCAGGTTAAGGTTAGCGTTAGTGTTCAGGTTAGGGTTCGGGTTAGGGTTAGGGTTAGGGTTAGGGTTAGGGTTCGGGTTAGGGTTAAGGTTCGGGTTAGGGTTAGGGTTAGGGTTAGGGTTCGGATTAGGGTTAAGGGTTGGATTCGGGTTAGGGTTCGGGTTAGGGTTAGGGTTCGGGTTCGGGTTCGGGTTAGGGTTAGGGTTAGGGTTCGGTTTCGGGTTAGGGTTAGGGTTCGGGTTCGGGTTAGGGTTCGGGTTAGGCTTAGGGTTAGGGTTAGGGTGCGGGTTCGGGTTCGGGCTTAGGGTTAGGGTTAGGGTTAGGGTTCGGGTTAGGGTTCGGGTTAGGGTTAGGATTCAGGTAAGGTTGTTAGGGTTCGGGTTCGGGTTAGGGTTAGGGTTAGGGTTCTGGTTTGGGTTAGTGTTAGGGTTCGGGTTCGGGTTAGGGTTAGGGTTCGGGTTAGTGTTAGGGTTCGGGTTAGGGTTAGGGTTCGGGTTCGGGTTAGGGTTAGGCTTAGGTTTCGGGTTCGGGTTAGGGTTAGGGTTAGGGTTTGGGTTAGGGTTAGAGTTCGGGTTAGGGTTAGGTTTAGGGTTCGAGTAGGGTTAGGGTTTGCGTTAGGGTTAGGGTTCGGGTTAGGGTTAGGGTTCCGGTTAGGGTTAGTGTTAGGGTTCGGGTTCGGGTTCGGGTTAGGTTTCGGGTTAGTGTTAGGGTTCGGGTTAGGGTTAGGGTTCGGGTTAGGTTTAGGGTTAGGGTTAGGGTTCGTGTTCGGTTTAGGGTTCGGGTTAGGGTTAGGGTTAGGGGTAGGATTAGGGTTAGGGTTAAGGTTAGGCTTAGGGTTAGGGTTCGCGTTAGGGTTCGGGATAGGTGTCGGGTTAGGGTTAGGTTTAGGGTTCGGGTTCGGGTTAGGGTTAGGGTTAGGGTTCGGGCTAGGGTTAGGGTTAAGTTTCGGGTTCGGGTTAGGGTTAGGGTTCGGGTTCGGGTTAGGGTTCGGGTTCGGGGTTAGGGTTAGGGTTAGGGTTCGGGTTAGGGTTCGGGTTAGGGTTAGGATTCGGGTAAGGGGTTAGGGTTCGTGTTCGGGTTAGGGTTAGGGTTAGGGTTCCGGTTAGGGTTAGGGTTAGGGTTCGGGTTAGGGTTAGAGTTAGGGTTAGGGTTAGGGTTAGGGTTCAGGTTAGGGTTAGGGTTAGGGTTCGGGTTAGGGTTCGGGTTAGGGTTAGGGTTAGGGTTCAGATTAGGGTTAGGGTTAGGGTTAGGTTTAGGGTTCGGTTTCGGTTTCGGGTTATGGTTAGGGTTAGTGTTACGGTTCGGGTTCGGGGTTAGTGTTAGGGTTAGGGTTCGGGTTAGGGTTCGGGTTAGGGTTAGGATTCGGGTAAGGGGTTAGGGTTCGGGTTCGGTTTAGGGTTAGGGTTAGGGTTTCGCTTAAGGTTAGGGTTAGGGTTCGGGTTAGGTTTGGGGTTGGGGTTAGGGTTCGGGTTAGGGTTAGGTTTATGGTTAGGATTCTTGTTAGGGTTAGGTTCGGGTTAGGGTTAGGGTTAGGGTTAGGGTTAGGGTTCGGATTAGGGTTAGGGGTAGGGTTCGGGTTAGGGTTCAGGTTCGAGTTAGGGTTAGGATTAGGGTTAGGGTTCAGGTTAGGGTTAGGGTTAGGGTTAGGGTTAGGGGTTAGGGTTAGGGTTACCGTTCGGGTTAGGGTTAGGGTTAGGGTTTAGGGTTAGGGTTTGGGTTTGGTTTAGGGTTAGGGTTCGGGTTAGGGTTCGGGTTAGGGTTAGGTTTAGGGATTCGGGTTACGGTTAGGGTTAGGGTTAGGGTTCGGGTTTGGGTTAGGGTTAGGGTTCAGATTAGGGTTCTTGTTAGGGTTAGGGTTAGGGTTAGGGTTCGGGTTCGGGTTAGGGTTAGGGTTAGGGTTCGGGTTAGGTTTAG
Source organism: Urocyon cinereoargenteus (assembly GCA_032313775.1). Classification (NCBI taxonomy): domain Eukaryota; kingdom Metazoa; phylum Chordata; class Mammalia; order Carnivora; family Canidae; genus Urocyon; species Urocyon cinereoargenteus. The sequence goes on from JAVLSZ010000054.1 coordinate 859,632, forward strand.
GGTTAGGGTTAGGTTTAGGGTTAAGGTTCGGGGTAGGGTTAGGGTTAAGGTTCGGGTTAGGGTTAGGGTTAGGGTTAGGGTTAGGGTTCGCGTTAGGGTTCGGGTTAGGTGTCGGGTTAGTGTTAGGATTCGGGTTAGGGATAGGGTTAGGTCAGGGTTCGGGTTAGGGTTAGGGTTCGGGTTAGGGTTAGGGTTAGGTTTCGGGTTCGGGTTAGGGTTAGGATTCGGGTAAGGGGTTAGGGTTCGGGTTCGTGTTAGGGTTATGGTAGGGTTCGGGTTAGGGTTAGGGTTCGGGTTAGGGTTCGGGTTAGGGTTCGGGTTAGTGTTAGGGTTTGGGTTAGGGTTAGGGTTCGGATTAGGGTTAGGGTTCCGGTTAGGGTTAGGGTTAGCATTCAGGTTCAGGTTAGGGTTAGGGTTCGGGTTAGTGTTAGGCTTAGGGTTAGGTTTAGGGTTCGGGTTCGTGTTAGGGTTAGGGTTAGTGTTCGGGTTACTGTTAGGGTTAGGGTTCGGGTTGGGTTCGGGTTAGGGTTAGGGTTAGGGTTCGGGTTCAGGTTAGGTTTAGGGTTCGGGTTAGTGTTCGGGTTAGGGTTAGGTTTCGGGTTAGGTTTAGGGTTCGGTTTAGGGTTAGTGTTAGGGTTAGGAGGTAGGGTTAGGGTTAGGGTTCGGGTTAGGGTTAGGGTTAGGGTTAGGGTTAGGGGTTAGGTTTCGGTTTAGGGTTAGGGTTCGGGTTAGGGTTAGGGTTAGGGTTTAGGGTTAGGGTTCGGGTTCGGGTTCGGGTTAGGGTTAGGATTAAGGTTAGGGTTAGGGTTCGGATTAGTGTTAGGTGTAGGGTTCGGGTTAGGGTTCGGGTTCGGGTTAGGGTTAGGGTTAGGGTTAGGGTTCAGGTTAGGCTTAGGGTTCGGTTTAGTGTTAGGGTTAGGTTTCGGGTTTGGGTTAGGGTTAGGGTTCGGGTTAGTGTTAGGGTTTTGGTTAGGGTTAGGTTTAGGGTTAGGGTTATGGTTAGGTTTAGGGTTCGGGTTAGGGTTAGGGTTAGGGTTAGGGTTCGGGTTCGGGTTAGGGTTAGGGTTCGGTTTAGGGTTCGGGTAAGGGTTAGGATTAGGTTTAGGGTTCGGGGCAGGGTGAGGGTTAGGGTTAGGGTTCGGTTTAGCGTTAGGGTTAGGGTTAAGGTTAGGGTTAGGTTTCGGGTTAGGTTTAGGGTTAAGTTTCGGGTTAGGATTAGGGTTAGGGTTAGGGTTAGGGTTCGCGTGAGGGTTCGGGTTAGGGGTCGGGTTAGGGTTAGGGTTAGGGTTCGGGTTAGGGTTAGGGTTAGGGTTAGGGTTAGGGTTCGGGTAAGTGTTAGGGTTTGGGTTAGGGTTCGGGTTAGGGTTCGGGTTCGGGTTAGGGTTAGGGTTCGGGATCGGGTTAGGGTTAGGGTTCGGGTTAGGGTTCGGGTTAGGGTTAGGGTTAGGGTTCGGGTTCTGCGTTAGGGTTAGGGTTACGGTTCGGGTTAGGGTTCGGGTTAGGGTTAGGATTCGGGTAAGGGGTTATGGTTCGGGTTTGGGTTAGGGTTAGTGTTAGGGTTCCGGTTAAGGTTAGGTTTAGGGTTCGGTTTAGGGTTAGGGTTAGGGTTAGGGTTCGGGTTAAGGTTAGGGTTAGGGTACGGGTTAGGGTTCGGGTTAGGGTTAGGGTTAGGGTTAGGGTTAGGGTTGCGGTTAGGGTTAGGGTTCAGGTTAGGGTTAGGGTTAGGGTTAGGGATAGGGTTCGGATTAGGGTTAGGGGTAGGGTTCGGTTTAGGGTTCGGGTACGGCTTAGGGTTAGGGTTAGGGTTAGCGTTAGGGTTCAGGTTAGGGTTAGGTTTAGGGTTCGGGTTAGGGTTAGGGTTAGGTTTAGGGTTAGGGGTAGGGTTAGGGTTCGGGTTAGGGTTAGGGTTAGGGTTCGGGTTAGCGTTAGGGTTCGGGTTAGTGTTAGGGTTAGGGTTCGGGTTCAGGTTAGGGTTAGGGTTCCGGTTAAGGTTAGGGTTAGGGTTCGGGTTAGGGTAGGGTTAGGGTTCGGGTTCGGGTTAGCATTAGTGTTAGTGTTAGAGTTCGGGTTAGTGTTAGGGTTCGGGTTAGGTTTAGGTTTCGGGTTCGGGTTAGGGTTAGAGTTTGGGTTAGGTTTTGGGTTAGGGTTAGGGTTCGGGTTAGGGTTAGGGTTCGGGTTAGTGTTAGGGTTAGTGTTAGGGTTAGGGTTCGGGTTAGGGTTAGGGTTCAGGTTCGGGTTACGGTTAGGGTTAGGGTTAGGGTTCGGTTTCGGGTTAGTGTTAGGGTTAGGGTTAGGGTTAGGGTCAGGGTTCGGGTTAGGGTTAGGGTTACGGTTAGGGTTCGGGTTAGGGTTAGGGTTAGGGTTCGGGTTAGGGTTCGGGTTAGAGTTCGGGTTAGGGTTCGGGTTAGGTAGGGTTCGGGTAAGGGTTCGGGTTAGGGTTAGGGTTAGGTTCGGGTTCGGGTTAGGGTTAGGGTTAGGGTTCGTTTTAGGGTTAGGGTTCGGGTTAGGTTAAGGGTTAGGTTTCGTGTTAGGGTTAGGGTTTGTGTTAGGGTTAGGGTTCAGGTTAGGTTTAGGGTTCCGTTTAGGGTTAGGGTTAGGGTTCGGGTTCGGGTTAGGGTTAGGGTTCGGGTTAGTGTTAGGTTTCGAGTTAGGGTTAGGGTTCGGGTTAGGGTTAGGGTTAGGGTTAGGGTTAGGTTTAGGGTTAGGGTTCGGTTTCAGGTTAGGGTTCGGGTTAGGTTTAGGGTTAGTGTTAGGGTTAGGGTTAGGGTTAGGGTTCGGGTTCGGTTTACGGTTAGTGTTAGGGTTAGGGTTCGGTTTCGGGTTAGGGTTCGGGTTCGGGTTAGGGTTAGGGTTCGGGTTCGGTTTCGGGTTAGTGTTAGGGTTAGTGTTCGGGTTAGGGTTAGGGTTGGGTTAGGGGTAGGATTTGGGTTTGGGTTAGCGTTAGGGTTCGGGTTAGGGTTAGGGTTAGGGTTCGGGTTCAGGTTAGGGTTAGGGTTCCGGTTAAGTTTAGGGTTAGGGTTCGGGTTAGGGTTAGTGTTAGGGTTCGGGTTCGGGTTAGCGTTAGTGTTAGTGTTAAAGTTCGGGTTAGGGTTATGGTTCGGGTTAGGTTTAGGTTTCGGGTTCGGGTTAGGGTTAGAGTTTGGGTTAGGTTTCGGGTTAGGGTTAGGTTTCGGGTTAGGGTTAGGGTTCGGGTTAGTGTTAGGGTTAGTGTTAGGGTTAGGGTTCGGGTTAGGGTTAGGGTTCGGGTTCGGGTTCGGGTTAGGGTTAGGGTTAGGGTTCGGTTTCGGGTTAGGGTTAGGGTTCGGGTTCGGGTTAGGGTTCGGGTTAGGCTTAGGGTTAGGGTTAGGGTGCGGGTTCGGGTTCGGGCTTAGGGTTAGGGTTAGGGTTAGGGTTCGGGTTAGGGTTCGGGTTAGGGTTAGGATTCAGGTAAGGTTGTTAGGGTTCGGGTTCGGGTTACGGTTAGGGTTAGGGTTCTGGTTTGGGTTAGTGTTAGGGTTCGGGTTCGGGTTAGGGTTAGGGTTCGGGTTAGTGTTAGGGTTCGGGTTAGGGTTAGGGTTCGGGTTCGGGTTAGGGTTAGGCTTAGGTTTCGGGTTCGGGTTAGGGTTAGGGTTAGGGTTTGGGTTAGGGTTAGAGTTCGGGTTAGGGTTAGGTTTAGGGTTCGAGTAGGGTTAGGGTTTGGGTTAGGGTTAGGGTTCGGGTTAGGGTTAGGGTTCCGGTTAGGGTTAGTGTTAGGGTTCGGGTTCGGGTTCGGGTTAGGTTTCGGGTTAGTGTTAGGGTTCGGGTTAGGGTTAGGGTTCGGGTTAGGTTTAGGGTTAGGGTTAGGGTTCGTGTTCGGTTTAGGGTTCGGGTTAGGGTTAGGGTTAGGGGTAGGATTAGGGTTAGGGTTAAGGTTAGGCTTAGGGTTAGGGTTCGCGTTAGGGTTCGGGATAGGTGTCGGGTTAGGGTTAGGTTTAGGGTTCGGGTTCGGGTTAGGGTTAGGGTTAGGGTTCGGGCTAGGGTTAGGGTTAAGTTTCGGGTTCGGGTTAGGGTTAGGGTTCGGGTTCGGGTTAGGGTTCGGGTTCGGGGTTAGGGTTAGGGTTAGGGTTCGGGTTAGGGTTCGGGTTAGGGTTAGGATTCGGGTAAGGGGTTAGGGTTCGTGTTCGGGTTAGGGTTAGGGTTAGGGTTCCGGTTAGGGTTAGGGTTAGGGTTCGGGTTAGGGTTAGAGTTAGGGTTAGGGTTAGGGTTAGGGTTCAGGTTAGGGTTAGGGTTAGGGTTCGGGTTAGGGTTCGGGTTAGGGTTAGGGTTAGGGTTCAGATTAGGGTTAGGGTTAGGGTTAGGTTTAGGGTTCGGTTTCGGTTTCGGGTTATGGTTAGGGTTAGTGTTACGGTTCGGGTTCGGGGTTAGTGTTAGGGTTAGGGTTCGGGTTAGGGTTCGGGTTAGGGTTAGGATTCGGGTAAGGGGTTAGGGTTCGGGTTCGGTTTAGGGTTAGGGTTAGGGTTTCGCTTAAGGTTAGGGTTAGGATTCGGGTTAGGGTTGGGGTTGGGGTTAGGATTCGGGTTAGGGTTAGGTTTAGGGTTAGGATTCTTGTTAGGGTTAGGTTCGGGTTAGGGTTAGGGTTAGGGTTAGGGTTCGGATTAGGGTTAGGGGTAGGGTTCGGGTTAGGGTTCGGGTTCGAGTTAGGGTTAGGGTTAGGGTTAGGGTTCAGGTTAGGGTTAGGGTTAGGGTTAGGGTTAGGGGTTAGGGTTAGGGTTACCGTTCGGGTTAGGGTTAGGGTTAGGGTTTAGGGTTAGGGTTTGGGTTTGGTTTAGGGTTAGGGTTCGGGTTAGGGTTCGGGTTAGGGTTAGGTTTAGGGATTCGGGTTACGGTTAGGGTTAGGGTTAGGGTTCGGGTTAGGGTTAGGGTTAGGGTTCAGATTAGGGTTCTTGTTAGGGTTAGGGTTAGGGTTAGGGTTCGGGTTCGGGTTAGGGTTAGGGTTAGGGTTCGGGTTAGGTTTAGGGTTAGGGTTAGGTTTAGGGTTAAGGTTCGGGGTAGGGTTAGGGTTAAGGTTCGGGTTAGGGTTAGGGTTAGGGTTAGGGTTAGGGTTCGCGTTAGGGTTCGGGTTAGGTGTCGGGTTAGTGTTAGGATTCGGGTTAGGGATAGGGTTAGGTCAGGGTTCGGGTTAGGGTTAGGGTTCGGGTTAGGGTTAGGGTTAGGTTTCGGGTTCGGGTTAGGGTTAGGATTCGGGTAAGGGGTTAGGGTTCGGGTTCGTGTTAGGGTTATGGTAGGGTTCGGGTTAGGGTTAGGGTTCGGGTTAGGGTTCGGGTTAGGGTTCGGGTTAGTGTTAGGGTTTGGGTTAGGGTTAGGGTTCGGATTAGGGTTAGGGTTCCGGTTAGGGTTAGGGTTAGCATTCAGGTTCAGGTTAGGGTTAGGGTTCGGGTTAGTGTTAGGGTTAGGGTTAGGTTTAGGGTTCGGGTTCGTGTTAGGGTTAGGGTTAGTGTTCGGGTTACTGTTAGGGTTAGGGTTCGGGTTGGGTTCGGGTTAGGGTTAGGGTTAGGGTTCGGGTTCAGGTTAGGTTTAGGGTTCGGGTTAGTGTTCGGGTTAGGGTTAGGTTTCGGGTTAGGTTTAGGGTTCGGTTTAGGGTTAGTGTTAGGGTTAGGAGGTAGGGTTAGGGTTAGGGTTCGGGTTAGGGTTAGGGTTAGGGTTAGGGTTAGGGGTTAGGTTTCGGTTTAGGGTTAGGGTTCGGGTTAGGGTTAGGGTTAGGTTTAGGGTTAGGGTTCGGGTTCGGGTTCGGGTTAGGGTTAGGATTAAGGTTAGGGTTAGGGTTCGGATTAGTGTTAGGTGTAGGGTTCGGGTTAGGGTTCGGGTTCGGGTTAGGGTTAGGGTTAGGGTTAGGGTTCAGGTTAGGCTTAGGGTTCGGTTTAGTGTTAGGGTTAGGGTTCGGGTTTGGGTTAGGGTTAGGTTTCGGGTTAGTGTTAGGGTTTTGGTTCGGGTTAGGTTTAGGGTTAGGGTTATGGTTAGGTTTAGGGTTCGGGTTAGGGTTAGGGTTAGGGTTAGGGTTCGGGTTCGGGTTAGGGTTAGGGTTCGGTTTAGGGTTCGGGTAAGGGTTAGGATTAGGTTTAGGGTTCGGGGCAGGGTGAGGGTTAGGGTTAGGGTTCGGTTTAGCGTTAGGGTTAGGGTTAATGTTAGGGTTAGGTTTCGGGTTAGGTTTAGGGTTAAGTTTCGGGTTAGGATTAGGGTTAGGGTTAGGGTTAGGGTTCGCGTGAGGGTTCGGGTTAGGGGTCGGGTTAGGGTTAGGGTTAGGGTTCGGGTTAGGGTTAGGGTTAGGGTTAGGGTTAGGGTTCGGGTAAGTGTTAGGGTTTGGGTTAGGGTTCGGGTTAGGGTTCGGGTTCGGGTTAGGGTTAGGGTTCGGGATCGGGTTAGGGTTAGGGTTCGGGTTAGGGTTCGGGTTAGGGTTAGGGTTAGGGTTCGGGTTCTGCGTTAGGGTTAGGGTTACGGTTCGGGTTAGGGTTCGGGTTAGGGTTAGGATTCGGGTAAGGGGTTATGGTTCGGGTTTGGGTTAGGGTTATTGTTAGGGTTCCGGTTAAGGTTAGGTTTAGGGTTCGGTTTAGGGTTAGGGTTAGGGTTAGGGTTCGGGTTAAGGTTAGGGTTAGGGTACGGGTTAGGGTTCGGGTTAGGGTTAGGGTTAGGGTTAGGGTTAGGGTTGCGGTTAGGGTTAGGGTTCAGGTTAGGGTTAGGGTTAGGGTTAGGGATAGGGTTCGGATTAGGGTTAGGGGTAGGGTTCGGTTTAGGGTTCGGGTACGGCTTAGGGTTAGGGTTAGGGTTAGCGTTAGGGTTCGGGTTAGGGTTAGGTTTAGGGTTCGGGTTAGGGTTAGGGTTAGGTTTAGGGTTAGGGGTAGGGTTAGGGTTCGGGTTAGGGTTAGGGTTAGGGTTCGGGTTAGCGTTAGGGTTCGGGTTAGTGTTAGGGTTAGGGTTCGGGTTCAGGTTAGGGTTAGGGTTCCGGTTAAGGTTAGGGTTAGGGTTCGGGTTAGGGTAGGGTTAGGGTTCGGGTTCGGGTTAGCATTAGTGTTAGTGTTAGAGTTCGGGTTAGGGTTAGGGTTCGGGTTAGGTTTAGGTTTCGGGTTCGGGTTAGTGTTAGAGTTTGGGTTAGGTTTTGGGTTAGGGTTAGGGTTCGGGTTAGGGTTAGCGTTCGGGTTAGTGTTAGGGTTAGTGTTAGGGTTAGGGTTCGGGTTAGGGTTAGGGTTCAGGTTCGGGTTACGGTTAGGGTTAGGGTTAGGGTTCGGTTTCGGGTTAGTGTTAGGTTTAGGGTTAGGGTTAGGGTCAGGGTTCGGGTTAGGGTTAAGGTTACGGTTAGGGTTCGGGTTAGGGTTAGGGTTAGGGTTCGGGTTAGGGTTCGGGTTAGAGTTCGGGTTAGGGTTCGGGTTAGGTAGGGTTCGGGTAAGGGTTCGGGTTAGGGTTAGGGTTAGGTTGGGGTTCGGGTTAGGGTTAGGGTTAGGGTTCGGTTTAGGGTTAGGGTTCGGGTTAGGTTAAGGGTTAGGTTTCGTGTTAGGGTTAGGGTTTGTGTTAGGGTTAGGGTTCGGGTTAGGTTTAGGGTTCCGGTTAGGGTTAGGGTTAGGGTTCGGGTTCGGGTTAGGGTTAGGGTTCGGGTTAGTGTTAGGTTTCGAGTTAGGGTTAGGGTTCGGGTTAGGGTTAGGGTTAGGGTTAGGGTTAGGTTTAGGGTTAGGGTTCGGTTTCAGGTTAGGGTTCGGGTTAGGTTTAGGGTTAGTGTTAGGGTTAGGGTTAGGGTTAGGGTTCGGGTTCGGTTTACGGTTAGTGTTAGGGTTAGGGTTCGGTTTCGGGTTAGGGTTCGGGTTCGGGTTAGGGTTAGGGTTCGGGTTCGGTTTCGGGTTAGTGTTAGGGTTAGTGTTCGGGTTAGGGTTAGGGTTGGGTTAGGGGTAGGATTTGGGTTTGGGTTAGCGTTAGGGTTCGGGTTAGGGTTAGGGTTAGGGTTCGGGTTCAGGTTAGGGTTAGGGTTCCGGTTAAGTTTAGGGTTAGGGTTCGGGTTAGGGTTAGTGTTAGGGTTCGGGTTCGGGTTAGCGTTAGTGTTAGTGTTAAAGTTCGGGTTAGGGTTATGGTTCGGGTTAGGTTTAGGTTTCGGGTTCGGGTTAGGGTTAGAGTTTGGGTTAGGTTTCGGGTTAGGGTTAGGTTTCGGGTTAGGGTTAGGGTTCGGGTTAGTGTTAGGGTTAGTGTTAGGGTTAGGGTTCGGGTTAGGGTTAGGGTTCGGGTTCGGGTTCGGGTTCGGGTTAGGGTTAGGGTTCGGTTTCGGGTTAGGGTTAGGGTTCGGGTTCGGGTTAGGGTTCGGGTTAGGCTTAGGGTTAGGGTTAGGGTGCGGGTTCGGGTTCGGGCTTAGGGTTAGGGTTAGGGTTAGGGTTCGGGTTAGGGTTCGGGTTAGGGTTAGGATTCAGGTAAGGTTGTTAGGGTTCGGGTTCGGGTTAGGGTTAGGGTTAGGGTTCTGGTTTGGGTTAGTGTTAGGGTTCGGGTTCGGGTTAGGGTTAGGGTTCGGGTTAGTGTTAGGGTTCGGGTTAGGGTTAGGGTTCGGGTTCGGGTTAGGGTTAGGCTTAGGTTTCGGGTTCGGGTTAGGGTTAGGGTTAGGGTTTGGGTTAGGGTTAGAGTTCGGGTTAGGGTTAGGTTTAGGGTTCGAGTAGGGTTAGGGTTTGGGTTAGGGTTAGGGTTCGGGTTAGGGTTAGGGTTCCGGTTAGGGTTAGTGTTAGGGTTCGGGTTCGGGTTCGGGTTAGGTTTCGGGTTAGTGTTAGGGTTCGGGTTAGGGTTAGGGTTCGGGTTAGGTTTAGGGTTAGGGTTAGGGTTCGTGTTCGGTTTAGGGTTCGGGTTAGGGTTAGGGTTAGGGGTAGGATTAGGGTTAGGGTTAAGGTTAGGCTTAGGGTTAGGGTTCGCGTTAGGGTTCGGGATAGGTGTCGGGTTAGGGTTAGGTTTAGGGTTCGGGTTCGGGTTAGGGTTAGGGTTAGGGTTCGGGCTAGGGTTAGGGTTAAGTTTCGGGTTCGGGTTAGGGTTAGGGTTCGGGTTCGGGTTAGGGTTCGGGTTCGGGGTTAGGGTTAGGGTTAGGGTTCGGGTTAGGGTTCGGGTTAGGGTTAGGATTCGGGTAAGGGGTTAGGGTTCGTGTTCGGGTTAGGGTTAGGGTTAGGGTTCCGGTTAGGGTTAGGGTTAGGGTTCGGGTTAGGGTTAGAGTTAGGGTTAGGGTTAGGGTTAGGGTTCAGGTTAGGGTTAGGGTTAGGGTTCGGGTTAGGGTTCGGGTTAGGGTTAGGGTTAGGGTTCAGATTAGGGTTAGGGTTAGGGTTAGGTTTAGGGTTCGGTTTCGGTTTCGGGTTATGGTTAGGGTTAGTGTTACGGTTCGGGTTCGGGGTTAGTGTTAGGGTTAGGGTTCGGGTTAGGGTTCGGGTTAGGGTTAGGATTCGGGTAAGGGGTTAGGGTTCGGGTTCGGTTTAGGGTTAGGGTTAGGGTTTCGCTTAAGGTTAGGGTTAGGGTTCGGGTTAGGGTTGGGGTTGGGGTTAGGGTTCGGGTTAGGGTTAGGTTTAGGGTTAGGATTCTTGTTAGGGTTAGGTTCGTGATAGGGTTAGGGTTAGGGTTAGGGTTAGGGTTCGGATTAGGGTTAGGGGTAGGGTTCGGGTTAGGGTTCAGGTTCGAGTTAGGGTTAGGGTTAGGGTTAGGGTTCAGGTTAGGGTTAGGGTTAGGGTTAGGGTTAGGGGTTAGGGTTAGGGTTACCGTTCGGGTTAGGGTTAGGGTTAGGGTTTAGGGTTAGGGTTTGTGTTTGGTTTAGGGTTAGGGTTCGGGTTAGGGTTCGGGTTAGGGTTAGGTTTAGGGATTCGGGTTACGGTTAGGGTTAGGGTTAGGGTTCGGGTTAGGGTTAGGGTTAGGGTTCAGATTAGGGTTCTTGTTAGGGTTAGGGTTAGGGTTAGGGTTCGGGTTCGGGTTAGGGTTAGGGTTAGGGTTCGGGTTAGGTTTAGGGTTAGGGTTAGGTTTAGGGTTAAGGTTCGGGGTAGGGTTAGGGTTAAGGTTCGGGTTAGGGTTAGGGTTAGGGTTAGGGTTAGGGTTCGCGTTAGGGTTCGGGTTAGGTGTCGGGTTAGTGTTAGGATTCGGGTTAGGGATAGGGTTAGGTCAGGGTTCGGGTTAGGGTTAGGGTTCGGGTTAGGGTTAGGGTTAGGTTTCGGGTTCGGGTTAGGGTTAGGATTCGGGTAAGGGGTTAGGGTTCGGGTTCGTGTTAGGGTTATGGTAGGGTTCGGGTTAGGGTTAGGGTTCGGGTTAGGGTTCGGGTTAGGGTTCGGGTTAGTGTTAGGGTTTGGGTTAGGGTTAGGGTTCGGATTAGGGTTAGGGTTCCGGTTAGGGTTAGGGTTAGCATTCAGGTTCAGGTTAGGGTTAGGGTTCGGGTTAGTGTTAGGCTTAGGGTTAGGTTTAGGGTTCGGGTTCGTGTTAGGGTTAGGGTTAGTGTTCGGGTTACTGTTAGGGTTAGGGTTCGGGTTGGGTTCGGGTTAGGGTTAGGGTTAGGGTTCGGGTTCAGGTTAGGTTTAGGGTTCGGGTTAGTGTTCGGGTTAGGGTTAGGTTTCGGGTTAGGTTTAGGGTTCGGTTTAGGGTTAGTGTTAGGGTTAGGAGGTAGGGTTAGGGTTAGGGTTCGGGTTAGGGTTAGGGTTAGGGTTAGGGTTAGGGGTTAGGTTTCGGTTTAGGGTTAGGGTTCGGGTTAGGGTTAGGGTTAGGTTTAGGGTTAGGGTTCGGGTTCGGGTTCGGGTTAGGGTTAGGATTAAGGTTAGGGTTAGGGTTCGGATTAGTGTTAGGTGTAGGGTTCGGGTTATGGTTCGGGTTCGGGTTAGGGTTAGGGTTAGGGTTAGGGTTCAGGTTAGGCTTAGGGTTCGGTTTAGTGTTAGGGTTAGGGTTCGGGTTTGGGTTAGGGTTAGGGTTCGGGTTAGTGTTAGGGTTTTGGTTCGGGTTAGGTTTAGGGTTAGGGTTATGGTTAGGTTTAGGGTTCGGGTTAGGGTTAGGGTTAGGGTTCGGGTTCGGGTTAGGGTTAGGGTTCGGTTTAGGGTTCGGGTAAGGGTTAGGATTAGGTTTAGGGTTCGGGGCAGGGTGAGGGTTAGGGTTAGGGTTCGGTTTAGCGTTAGGGTTAGGGTTAAGGTTAGGGTTAGGTTTCGGGTTAGGTTTAGGGTTAAGTTTCGGGTTAGGATTAGGGTTAGGGTTAGGGTTAGGGTTCGCGTGAGGGTTCGGGTTAGGGGTCGGGTTAGGGTTAGGGTTAGGGTTCGGGTTAGGTTTAGGGTTAGGGTTAGGGTTAGGGTTCGGGTAAGTGTTAGGGTTTGGGTTAGGGTTCGGGTTAGGGTTCGGGTTCGGGTTAGGGTTAGGGTTCGGGATCGGGTTAGGGTTAGGGTTCGGGTTAGGGTTCGGGTTAGGGTTAGGGTTAGGGTTCGGGTTCTGCGTTAGGGTTAGGGTTACGGTTCGGGTTAGGGTTCGGGTTAGGGTTAGGATTCGGGTAAGGGGTTATGGTTCGGGTTTGGGTTAGGGTTAGTGTTAGGGGTCCGGTTAAGGTTAGGTTTAGGGTTCGGTTTAGGGTTAGGGTTAGGGTTAGGGTTCGGGTTAAGGTTAGGGTTAGGGTACGGGTTAGGGTTCGGGTTAGGGTTAGTGTTAGGGTTAGGGTTAGGGTTGCGGTTAGGGTTAGGGTTCAGGTTAGGGTTAGGGTTAGGGTTAGGGATAGGGTTCGGATTAGGGTTAGGGGTAGGGTTCGGTTTAGGGTTCGGGTACGGCTTAGGGTTAGGGTTAGGGTTAGCGTTAGGGTTCGGGTTAGGGTTAGGTTTAGGGTTCGGGTTAGGGTTAGGGTTAGGTTTAGGGTTAGGGGTAGGGTTAGGGTTCGGGTTAGGGTTAGGGTTAGGGTTCGGGTTAGCGTTAGGGTTCGGGTTAGTGTTAGGGTTAGGGTTCGGGTTCAGGTTAGGGTTAGGGTTCCGGTTAAGGTTAGGGTTAGGGTTCGGGTTAGGGTAGGGTTAGGGTTCGGGTTCGGGTTAGCATTAGTGTTAGTGTTAGAGTTCGGGTTAGGGTTAGGGTTCGGGTTAGGTTTAGGTTTCGGGTTCGGGTTAGGGTTAGAGTTTGGGTTAGGTTTTGGGTTAGGGTTAGGGTTCGGGTTAGGGTTAGGGTTCGGGTTAGTGTTAGGGTTAGTGTTAGGGTTAGGGTTCGGGTTAGGGTTAGGGTTCAGGTTCGGGTTACGGTTAGGGTTAGGGTTAGGGTTCGGTTTCGGGTTAGTGTTAGGGTTAGGGTTAGGGTTAGGGTCAGGGTTCGGGTTAGGGTTAGGGTTACGGTTAGGGTTCGGGTTAGGGTTAGGGTTAGGGTTCGGGTTAGGGTTCGGGTTAGAGTTCGGGTTAGGGTTCGGGTTAGGTAGGGTTCGGGTAAGGGTTCGGGTTAGGGTTAGGGTTAGGTTCGAGTTCGGGTTAGGGTTAGGGTTAGGGTTCGGTTTAGGGTTAGGGTTCGGGTTAGGTTAAGGGTTAGGTTTCGTGTTAGGGTTAGGGTTTGTGTTAGGGTTAGGGTTCGGGTTAGGTTTAGGGTTCCGGTTAGGGTTAGGGTTAGGGTTCGGGTTCGGGTTAGGGTTAGGGTTCGGGTTAGTGTTAGGTTTCGAGTTAGGGTTAGGGTTCGGGTTAGGGTTAGGGTTAGGGTTAGGGTTAGGTTTAGGGTTAGGGTTCGGTTTCAGGTTAGGGTTCGGGTTAGGTTTAGGGTTAGTGTTAGGGTTAGGGTTAGGGTTAGGGTTCGGGTTCGGTTTACGGTTAGTGTTAGGGTTAGGGTTCGGTTTCGGGTTAGGGTTCGGGTTCGGGTTAGGGTTAGGGTTCGGGTTCGGTTTCGGGTTAGTGTTAGGGTTAGTGTTCGGGTTAGGGTTAGGGTTGGGTTAGGGGTAGGATTTGGGTTTGGGTTAGCGTTAGGGTTCGGGTTAGGGTTAGGGTTAGGGTTCGGGTTCAGGTTAGGGTTAGGGTTCCGGTTAAGTTTAGGGTTAGGGTTCGGGTTAGGGTTAGTGTTAGGGTTCGGGTTCGGGTTAGCGTTAGTGTTAGTGTTAAAGTTCGGGTTAGGGTTATGGTTCGGGTTAGGTTTAGGTTTCGGGTTCGGGTTAGGGTTAGAGTTTGGGTTAGGTTTCGGGTTAGGGTTAGGTTTCGGGTTAGGGTTAGGGTTCGGGTTAGTGTTAGGGTTAGTGTTAGGGTTAGGGTTCGGGTTAGGGTTAGGGTTCGGGTTCGGGTTACGGTTAGGGTTAGGGTTCGGTTTCGGGTTAGTGTTAGGGTTAGGGTTAGGGTTAGGGTCAGTGTTCGGGTTTGGGTTAGGGTTACGGTTAGGGTTCGGGTTAGGGTTAGGGTTAGGGTTAGGGTTCGGTTTCGGGTTAGGTTTCGGGTTAGGTTTAGGGTTAGTGTTAGGGTTAGGGTTAGGGTTAGGGTTCGGGTTCGGTTTACGGTTAGTGTTAGGGTTAGGGTTCGGGTTCGGGTTAGGGTTCGGGTTAGGGTTAGGGTTAGGGTTCGGGTTCGGTTTAGGGTTAGTGTTAGGGTTAGGGTTTGGGTTAGCGTTAGGGTTCGGGTTAGGGGTAGGGTTCGGGTTAGGTTTCCGGTTAGGGTTAGGTTTCGGGTTAGGTTTAGGGTTCGGGTTAGGGTTAGGGTTAGTTTTAGGAGGTAGTGTTAGGGTTAGGGTTCGGGTTCGGGTTAGGGTTAGGGTTAGGGGTTAGGGTTCGTGTTAGGGTTAGGGTTAGGGTTAGGGTTAGGGTTAGGGTTCGGGTTCGGGTTAGGGTTAGGGTTAGGGTTAAGGTTAGGGTTAGGGTTCGGATTAGGTTTAGGGGTAGGGTTCGGTTTAGGATCGGGTTCGGATTAGGGTTAGGGTTAGGGTTAGGGTTCGGGTTAGGGTTAGGGTTACGGTTAGGGTTTGGGTTCGGGTTAGGGTTATGGTTAGGGTTCGGGTTAGGGTTAGGGTTAGGGTTATGGTTAGGGTTAGGGTTCGGGTTAGGGTTCGGTTTAGGGTTAGGGTTCGGGTTAGGGATAGGGTTAGGGTTCGGGTTAGGGTTCGGGTTAGGGTTAGGGGTAGGGTTAGGGTTCGGGTTAGGTTTAGGGTTAGGGTAAGGGTTCGGTTTAGGGTTAGGGTTAGGGTTAGTGTTTGGGTTAGGTTTCGGGTTAGGGTTAGGGTTAGGGTTAGGGTTCGCGTTAGGGTTCGGGTTAGGGTTCGGTTTAGGGTTAGGTTTAGGTTTCGGGTTAGGGTTAGGGTTAGGGTTAGGGTTCAGGTTAGGGTTAGGGTTCGGGTTTGTGTTAGGGTTAGGGTTCGGGTTCGGTTTAGGGTTAGGGTTCGGGTTCGGGTTAGGGTTAGGGTTCGGGTTAGGGTTAGGGTTAGGGTTAGTGTTAGGGTTCGGGTTCGGGGTTAGGGTTATGGTTAGGGTTCGGGTTAGGGTTCGGGTTAGGGTTAGGTTTCGGTTAAGGGGTTAGGGTTCGGGTTCGGGTTAGGGTTAGGGTTACGGTTCCGGTTAAGGTTAGGGTTAGGGTTCGGTTTAGGGTTAGGGTTAGGTTTAAGGTTAGGTTCGGGTTAGGGTTAGGGTTAGTGTTCAGGTTAGTCTTCGGGTTAGGGTTAGGGTTAGTGTTAGGGTTAGTGTGAGGGTTCGGGTTAGGGTTAAGGTTCGGGTTAGGGTTAGGGTTAGTGTTAGGGTTCGGATTAGGGTTAGGGGTAGGATTCGGGTTAGGGTTCGGGTTAGGGTTACAGTTCGGGTTCGGGTCAGGGTTAGGGTTAGGGTTAGGGTTCGGTTTCGGGTTAGGGATAGGGTTCGGGTTCGGGTTAGGGTTCGGGTTAGGCTTAGGGTTAGGGTTAGGGTTAGGGTTCGGGTTCGGGGTTAGGGTTAGGGGTAGGGTTAGGTTTCGGGATACGGTTCGGGTTAGGGTTAGGATTCGGGTAAGTTTGTTAGGGTTCGGGTTCGGGTTAGGGTTAGGGTTAGGGTTCTGGTTAGGTTTAGTGTTAGGGTTCGGGTTCGGGTTAGGGTTAGTGTTCGGGTTAGTGTTAGGGTTCGGGTTATGGTTAGGGTTCGGTTCGGGTTAGGGTTAGGCTTAGGTTTCGGGTTCGGGTTAGGGTTAGGTTTAGGGTTCGGGTTAGGGGTTAGGGTTCGGGTTAGGGTTAGGGTTAGGGTTAGGGTTAGGGTTAGGGTTCGGGTTCGGGTTAGGGTTAGGGTTAGGGTTAAGGTTAGGGTTAGGGTTCGGATTAGGGTTAGGGGTAGGGTTCGGTTTAGGATCGGGTTCGGATTAGGTTTAGGGTTAGGGTTAGGGTTCGGGTTAGCGTTAGGTTTAGGGTTAGGGGTTAGGGTTAGGGTTAGGGTTCGGGTTAGGGTTAGGGTTACGGTTAGGGTTTGGGTTCAGGTTAGGGTTATGGTTAGGGTTCGGGTTAGGGTTAGGGTTAGGGTTATGGTTAGGGTTAGGGTTCGGGTTAGGGTTCGGTTTAGGGTTAGGGTTCGGGTTAGGGATAGGGTTAGGGTTCGGGTTAGGGTTCGGGTTAGGGTTAGGGTTCGGGTTAGGGTTCGGGTTAGGTTTAGGGTTAGGGTAAGGGTTCGGTTTAGGGTTAGGGTTAGGGTTAGTGTTTGGGTTAGGTTTCGGGTTAGGGTTAGGGTTAGGGTTAGGGTTAGGGTTAGGGTTCGCGTTAGGGTTCGGGTTAGGGGTCGGTTTAGGGTTAGGGTTAGGTTTCGGGTTAGGGTTAGGGTTAGGGTTAGGGTTCAGGTTAGGGTTAGGGTTCCGGTTTGTGTTAGGGTTAGGGTTCGGGTTCGGTTTAGGGTTAGGGTTCGGGTTCGGGTTAGGGTTAGGGTTCGGGTTAGGGTTAGGGTTAGGGTTAGGGTTAGGGTTCGGGTTCGGGGTTAGGGTTATGGTTAGGGTTCGGGTTAGGGTTCGGGTTAGGGTTAGGATTCGGGTAAGGGGTTAGGGTTCGGGTTCGGGTTAGGGTTAGGGTTAGGGTTCCGGTTAAGGTTAGGGTTAGTGTTCGGGTTTGTGTTAGGGTTAGGGTTCGGGTTCGGTTTAGGGTTAGGGTTCGGGTTCGGGTTAGGGTTAGGGTTCGGGTTAGGTTTAGGATTCGGGTAAAGGGTTAGGGTTCGGTTTAGGGTTAGGGTTACGGTTAGTGTTTGGGTTAGGTTTCGGGTTAGGGTTAGTGTTCGTGTTCGGTTTATGGTTAGGGTTTGGGTTAGGGTTCGGGTTCGGGTTAGGGTTAGGGTTAGGGTTAGGGTTAGGGTTAGGGTTCGGGTTAGGGTTAGGGTTAGGGTTAGGTTTAGGGTTTGGGTTAGGGTTAGGGTTAGGCTTCCGTTTCGGGTTAGGGTTTGGGTTAAGGTTAGGGTTAGGGTTCGGATTAGGGTTGCGGTTAGGTCAGGGTTCGGGTTAGGGTTAGGGTTATGGTTAGGGTTAGGGTTCGGGTTCGGGTTAGGTTTAGGGTTCGGGTTAGGGTTCGGGTTTGGGTAGGGTTCGGGTAAGGTGTTAGGGTTCGGGTTAGGGTTCGGGTTAGGGTTACGGTTCGGGTTAGGGTTAGGGTTCGGGTTAGGGTTAGGGTTAGGGTTAGGGTTCGGGTTCGGGTTAGGGTTCGGGTTAGGGTTCGGGTTAGGGTTCGGGTTAGGTTTAGGGTTCGGTTATTGTTAGGGTCCGGGTTCGGGTTAGTGTTAGGGTTCGGGTTCGGGTTAGGGTTAGTGTTAGTGTTAGGGTTCGGGTTAGGGTTAGGGTTCGGGTTAGGGTTAGGATTCGGGTAAGGGGTTAGGGTTCGGGTTCGGTTTAGGGTTAGGGTTAGGGTTTCGCTTAAGGTTAGGGTTAGGTTTCGGGTTAGGGTTGGGGTTGGGGTTAGGGTTCGTGTTAGGGTTAGGTTTAGGGTTAGGATTCTTGTTAGGGTTAGGTTCGGGTTAGGGTTAGGGTTAGGGTTAGGGTTAGGGTTCGGATTAGGGTTTGGGGTAGGGTTCGGTTTAGGTTTCAGGTTCGAGTTAGGGTTAGGGTTAGGGTTAGGGTTCAGGTTAGGGTTAGGGTTAGGGTTAGGGTTAGGGGTTAGGGTTAGGGTTACCGTTCGGGTTAGGGTTAGGGTTAGGGTTTAGGGTTAGGGTTCGTGTTTGGTTTAGGGTTAGGGTTCGGGTTAGGGTTCGGGTTAGGGTTAGGTTTAGGGTTCGGGTTCGGGTTAGGGTTAGGGTCAGGGTTAAGGTTAGGGTTAGGGTTAGGGTTCGGGTTAGTGGTAGGGTTAGGTTTAGGAGGTAGGGTTAGGGTTAGGGTTCGGGTAAGGGTTAGGGTTAGGGTTAGGTTTAGGGGTTAGGGTTCGGGTTAGGGTTAGGGTTCGGGTTAGGGTTAGGGTTTGGGTTAGGGTTAGGGTTAGGGTTCGGGTTCGGGTTAGGGTTAGGGTCAGGGTTAATGTTAGGGTTAGGGTTCGGATTAGGGTTAGGGGTAGGGTTCGGGTTAGGTTCGGGTTTGGGTTAGGATTAGGGTTAGGGTTAGGGTTCGGGTTAAGGTTAGGGTTAGGGTTAGGGTTTGGGTTCGGTTTAGGGTTATGGTTAGGGTTCGGGTTAGGGTTAGGGTTAGGGTTAGGGTTAGGTTTCGGGTTAGGGTTAGGGTTACGGTTAGGGTTTGGGTTCGGGTTAGGTTTATGGTAAGGGTTCGGGTTAGGGTTAGGGTTATGGTTAGGGTTAGGGTTCGGGTTAGGGTTAGGTTTAGGGTTAGGGTTAGGGGTTAGGGATAGGGTTAGGGTTCGGGTTAGGGTTCGGGTTAGGGTTAGGGGTAGGGTTACGGTTCGGGATAGGTTTAGGGTTAGGGTTAGGGTTCGGTTTAGGGTTAGGGTTACGGTTAGTGTTTGGGTTAGGTTTCGGGTTAGGGTTAGGGTTAGGGTTAGGTTTCGCGTTAGGGTTCGGGTTAGGGGTCAGTTTAGGGTTAGGGTTAGGGTTAGGGTTCGGGTTAGGTTTAGGGTTAGGGTTAGGGTTCAGGTTAGGGTTAGGGTTCGGGTTAGTTTTAGGGTTAAGGTTCGGGTTCGGTTTAGTGTTAGGGTTCGGGTTCGGGTTAGGGTTAGGGTTCGGGTTAGGGTTAGGGTTAGGGTTAGTGTTCGGGTTCGGGGTTAGGGTTATGGTTAGGGTTCGGGTTAGGGTTCGGGTTAGGGTTAGGATTCGGGTAAGGGGTTAGGGTTCGGGTTCGGGTTAGGGTTAGGGTTAGGGTTCCGGTTAAGGTTAGGGTTAGGGTTCGGTTTAGGGTTAGGGTTAGGTTTAGGGTTAGGGTTCAGGTTAAGGTTAGCGTTAGTGTTCAGGTTAGGGTTCGGGTTAGGGTTAGGGTTAGGGTTAGGGTTAGGGTTCGGGTTAGGGTTAAGGTTCGGGTTAGGGTTAGGGTTAGGGTTAGGGTTCGGATTAGGGTTAAGGGTTGGATTCGGGTTAGGGTTCGGGTTAGGGTTAGGGTTCGGGTTCGGGTTCGGGTTAGGGTTAGGGTTAGGGTTCGGTTTCGGGTTAGGGTTAGGGTTCGGGTTCGGGTTAGGGTTCGGGTTAGGCTTAGGGTTAGGGTTAGGGTGCGGGTTCGGGTTCGGGCTTAGGGTTAGGGTTAGGGTTAGGGTTCGGGTTAGGGTTCGGGTTAGGGTTAGGATTCAGGTAAGGTTGTTAGGGTTCGGGTTCGGGTTAGGGTTAGGGTTAGGGTTCTGGTTTGGGTTAGTGTTAGGGTTCGGGTTCGGGTTAGGGTTAGGGTTCGGGTTAGTGTTAGGGTTCGGGTTAGGGTTAGGGTTCGGGTTCGGGTTAGGGTTAGGCTTAGGTTTCGGGTTCGGGTTAGGGTTAGGGTTAGGGTTTGGGTTAGGGTTAGAGTTCGGGTTAGGGTTAGGTTTAGGGTTCGAGTAGGGTTAGGGTTTGCGTTAGGGTTAGGGTTCGGGTTAGGGTTAGGGTTCCGGTTAGGGTTAGTGTTAGGGTTCGGGTTCGGGTTCGGGTTAGGTTTCGGGTTAGTGTTAGGGTTCGGGTTAGGGTTAGGGTTCGGGTTAGGTTTAGGGTTAGGGTTAGGGTTCGTGTTCGGTTTAGGGTTCGGGTTAGGGTTAGGGTTAGGGGTAGGATTAGGGTTAGGGTTAAGGTTAGGCTTAGGGTTAGGGTTCGCGTTAGGGTTCGGGATAGGTGTCGGGTTAGGGTTAGGTTTAGGGTTCGGGTTCGGGTTAGGGTTAGGGTTAGGGTTCGGGCTAGGGTTAGGGTTAAGTTTCGGGTTCGGGTTAGGGTTAGGGTTCGGGTTCGGGTTAGGGTTCGGGTTCGGGGTTAGGGTTAGGGTTAGGGTTCGGGTTAGGGTTCGGGTTAGGGTTAGGATTCGGGTAAGGGGTTAGGGTTCGTGTTCGGGTTAGGGTTAGGGTTAGGGTTCCGGTTAGGGTTAGGGTTAGGGTTCGGGTTAGGGTTAGAGTTAGGGTTAGGGTTAGGGTTAGGGTTCAGGTTAGGGTTAGGGTTAGGGTTCGGGTTAGGGTTCGGGTTAGGGTTAGGGTTAGGGTTCAGATTAGGGTTAGGGTTAGGGTTAGGTTTAGGGTTCGGTTTCGGTTTCGGGTTATGGTTAGGGTTAGTGTTACGGTTCGGGTTCGGGGTTAGTGTTAGGGTTAGGTTTCGGGTTAGGGTTCGGGTTAGGGTTAGGATTCGGGTAAGGGGTTAGGGTTCGGGTTCGGTTTAGGGTTAGGGTTAGGGTTTCGCTTAAGGTTAGGGTTAGGGTTCGGGTTAGGTTTGGGGTTGGGGTTAGGGTTCGGGTTAGGGTTAGGTTTATGGTTAGGATTCTTGTTAGGGTTAGGTTCGGGTTAGGGTTAGGGTTAGGGTTAGGGTTAGGGTTCGGATTAGGGTTAGGGGTAGGGTTCGGGTTAGGGTTCAGGTTCGAGTTAGGGTTAGGGTTAGGGTTAGGGTTCAGGTTAGGGTTAGGGTTAGGGTTAGGGTTAGGGGTTAGGGTTAGGGTTACCGTTCGGGTTAGGGTTAGGGTTAGGGTTTAGGGTTAGGGTTTGGGTTTGGTTTAGGGTTAGGGTTCGGGTTAGGGTTCGGGTTAGGGTTAGGTTTAGGGATTCGGGTTACGGTTAGGGTTAGGGTTAGGGTTCGGGTTTGGGTTAGGGTTAGGGTTCAGATTAGGGTTCTTGTTAGGGTTAGGGTTAGGGTTAGGGTTCGGGTTCGGGTTAGGGTTAGGGTTAGGGTTCGGGTTAGGTTTAGGGTTAGGGTTAGGTTTAGGGTTAAGGTTCGGGGTAGGGTTAGGGTTAAGGTTCGGGTTAGGGTTAGGGTTAGGGTTAGGGTTCGCGTTAGGGTTCGGGTTAGGTGTCGGGTTAGTGTTAGGATTCGGGTTAGGGATAGGGTTAGGTCAGGGTTCGGGTTAGGGTTAGGGTTCGGGTTAGGGTTAGGGTTAGGTTTCGGGTTCGGGTTAGGGTTAGGATTCGGGTAAGGGGTTAGGGTTCGGGTTCGTGTTAGGGTTATGGTAGGGTTCGGGTTAGGGTTAGGGTTCGGGTTAGGGTTCGGGTTAGGGTTCGGGTTAGTGTTAGGGTTTGGGTTAGGGTTAGGGTTCGGATTAGGGTTAGGGTTCCGGTTAGGGTTAGGGTTAGCATTCAGGTTCAGGTTAGGGTTAGGGTTCGGGTTAGTGTTAGGCTTAGGGTTAGGTTTAGGGTTCGGGTTCGTGTTAGGGTTAGGGTTAGTGTTCGGGTTACTGTTAGGGTTAGGGTTCGGGTTGGGTTCGGGTTAGGGTTAGGGTTAGGGTTCGGGTTCAGGTTAGGTTTAGGGTTCGGGTTAGTGTTCGGGTTAGGGTTAGGTTTCGGGTTAGGTTTAGGGTTCGGTTTAGGGTTAGTGTTAGGGTTAGGAGGTAGGGTTAGGGTTAGGGTTCGGGTTAGGGTTAGGGTTAGGGTTAGGGTTAGGGGTTAGGTTTCGGTTTAGGGTTAGGGTTCGGGTTAGGGTTAGGGTTAGGTTTAGGGTTAGGGTTCGGGTTCGGGTTCGGGTTAGGGTTAGGATTAAGGTTAGGGTTAGGGTTCGGATTAGTGTTAGGTGTAGGGTTCGGGTTAGGGTTCGGGTTCGGGTTAGGGTTAGGGTTAGGGTTAGGGTTCAGGTTAGGCTTAGGGTTCGGTTTAGTGTTAGGGTTAGGTTTCGGGTTTGGGTTAGGGTTAGGGTTCGGGTTAGTGTTAGGGTTTTGGTTAGGGTTAGGTTTAGGGTTAGGGTTATGGTTAGGTTTAGGGTTCGGGTTAGGGTTAGGGTTAGGGTTAGGGTTCGGGTTCGGGTTAGGGTTAGGGTTCGGTTTAGGGTTCGGGTAAGGGTTAGGATTAGGTTTAGGGTTCGGGGCAGGGTGAGGGTTAGGGTTAGGGTTCGGTTTAGCGTTAGGGTTAGGGTTAAGGTTAGGGTTAGGTTTCGGGTTAGGTTTAGGGTTAAGTTTCGGGTTAGGATTAGGGTTAGGGTTAGGGTTAGGGTTCGCGTGAGGGTTCGGGTTAGGGGTCGGGTTAGGGTTAGGGTTAGGGTTCGGGTTAGGGTTAGGGTTAGGGTTAGGGTTAGGGTTCGGGTAAGTGTTAGGGTTTGGGTTAGGGTTCGGGTTAGGGTTCGGGTTCGGGTTAGGGTTAGGGTTCGGGATCGGGTTAGGGTTAGGGTTCGGGTTAGGGTTCGGGTTAGGGTTAGGGTTAGGGTTCGGGTTCTGCGTTAGGGTTAGGGTTACGGTTCGGGTTAGGGTTCGGGTTAGGGTTAGGATTCGGGTAAGGGGTTATGGTTCGGGTTTGGGTTAGGGTTAGTGTTAGGGTTCCGGTTAAGGTTAGGTTTAGGGTTCGGTTTAGGGTTAGGGTTAGGGTTAGGGTTCGGGTTAAGGTTAGGGTTAGGGTACGGGTTAGGGTTCGGGTTAGGGTTAGGGTTAGGGTTAGGGTTAGGGTTGCGGTTAGGGTTAGGGTTCAGGTTAGGGTTAGGGTTAGGGTTAGGGATAGGGTTCGGATTAGGGTTAGGGGTAGGGTTCGGTTTAGGGTTCGGGTACGGCTTAGGGTTAGGGTTAGGGTTAGCGTTAGGGTTCAGGTTAGGGTTAGGTTTAGGGTTCGGGTTAGGGTTAGGGTTAGGTTTAGGGTTAGGGGTAGGGTTAGGGTTCGGGTTAGGGTTAGGGTTAGGGTTCGGGTTAGCGTTAGGGTTCGGGTTAGTGTTAGGGTTAGGGTTCGGGTTCAGGTTAGGGTTAGGGTTCCGGTTAAGGTTAGGGTTAGGGTTCGGGTTAGGGTAGGGTTAGGGTTCGGGTTCGGGTTAGCATTAGTGTTAGTGTTAGAGTTCGGGTTAGTGTTAGGGTTCGGGTTAGGTTTAGGTTTCGGGTTCGGGTTAGGGTTAGAGTTTGGGTTAGGTTTTGGGTTAGGGTTAGGGTTCGGGTTAGGGTTAGGGTTCGGGTTAGTGTTAGGGTTAGTGTTAGGGTTAGGGTTCGGGTTAGGGTTAGGGTTCAGGTTCGGGTTACGGTTAGGGTTAGGGTTAGGGTTCGGTTTCGGGTTAGTGTTAGGGTTAGGGTTAGGGTTAGGGTCAGGGTTCGGGTTAGGGTTAGGGTTACGGTTAGGGTTCGGGTTAGGGTTAGGGTTAGGGTTCGGGTTAGGGTTCGGGTTAGAGTTCGGGTTAGGGTTCGGGTTAGGTAGGGTTCGGGTAAGGGTTCGGGTTAGGGTTAGGGTTAGGTTCGGGTTCGGGTTAGGGTTAGGGTTAGGGTTCGTTTTAGGGTTAGGGTTCGGGTTAGGTTAAGGGTTAGGTTTCGTGTTAGGGTTAGGGTTTGTGTTAGGGTTAGGGTTCAGGTTAGGTTTAGGGTTCCGTTTAGGGTTAGGGTTAGGGTTCGGGTTCGGGTTAGGGTTAGGGTTCGGGTTAGTGTTAGGTTTCGAGTTAGGGTTAGGGTTCGGGTTAGGGTTAGGGTTAGGGTTAGGGTTAGGTTTAGGGTTAGGGTTCGGTTTCAGGTTAGGGTTCGGGTTAGGTTTAGGGTTAGTGTTAGGGTTAGGGTTAGGGTTAGGGTTCGGGTTCGGTTTACGGTTAGTGTTAGGGTTAGGGTTCGGTTTCGGGTTAGGGTTCGGGTTCGGGTTAGGGTTAGGGTTCGGGTTCGGTTTCGGGTTAGTGTTAGGGTTAGTGTTCGGGTTAGGGTTAGGGTTGGGTTAGGGGTAGGATTTGGGTTTGGGTTAGCGTTAGGGTTCGGGTTAGGGTTAGGGTTAGGGTTCGGGTTCAGGTTAGGGTTAGGGTTCCGGTTAAGTTTAGGGTTAGGGTTCGGGTTAGGGTTAGTGTTAGGGTTCGGGTTCGGGTTAGCGTTAGTGTTAGTGTTAAAGTTCGGGTTAGGGTTATGGTTCGGGTTAGGTTTAGGTTTCGGGTTCGGGTTAGGGTTAGAGTTTGGGTTAGGTTTCGGGTTAGGGTTAGGTTTCGGGTTAGGGTTAGGGTTCGGGTTAGTGTTAGGGTTAGTGTTAGGGTTAGGGTTCGGGTTAGGGTTAGGGTTCGGGTTCGGGTTCGGGTTAGGGTTAGGGTTAGGGTTCGGTTTCGGGTTAGGGTTAGGGTTCGGGTTCGGGTTAGGGTTCGGGTTAGGCTTAGGGTTAGGGTTAGGGTGCGGGTTCGGGTTCGGGCTTAGGGTTAGGGTTAGGGTTAGGGTTCGGGTTAGGGTTCGGGTTAGGGTTAGGATTCAGGTAAGGTTGTTAGGGTTCGGGTTCGGGTTAGGGTTAGGGTTAGGGTTCTGGTTTGGGTTAGTGTTAGGGTTCGGGTTCGGGTTAGGGTTAGGGTTCGGGTTAGTGTTAGGGTTCGGGTTAGGGTTAGGGTTCGGGTTCGGGTTAGGGTTAGGCTTAGGTTTCGGGTTCGGGTTAGGGTTAGGGTTAGGGTTTGGGTTAGGGTTAGAGTTCGGGTTAGGGTTAGGTTTAGGGTTCGAGTAGGGTTAGGGTTTGGGTTAGGGTTAGGGTTCGGGTTAGGGTTAGGGTTCCGGTTAGGGTTAGTGTTAGGGTTCGGGTTCGGGTTCGGGTTAGGTTTCGGGTTAGTGTTAGGGTTCGGGTTAGGGTTAGGGTTCGGGTTAGGTTTAGGGTTAGGGTTAGGGTTCGTGTTCGGTTTAGGGTTCGGGTTAGGGTTAGGGTTAGGGGTAGGATTAGGGTTAGGGTTAAGGTTAGGCTTAGGGTTAGGGTTCGCGTTAGGGTTCGGGATAGGTGTCGGGTTAGGGTTAGGTTTAGGGTTCGGGTTCGGGTTAGGGTTAGGGTTAGGGTTCGGGCTAGGGTTAGGGTTAAGTTTCGGGTTCGGGTTAGGGTTAGGGTTCGGGTTCGGGTTAGGGTTCGGGTTCGGGGTTAGGGTTAGGGTTAGGGTTCGGGTTAGGGTTCGGGTTAGGGTTAGGATTCGGGTAAGGGGTTAGGGTTCGTGTTCGGGTTAGGGTTAGGGTTAGGGTTCCGGTTAGGGTTAGGGTTAGGGTTCGGGTTAGGGTTAGAGTTAGGGTTAGGGTTAGGGTTAGGGTTCAGGTTAGGGTTAGGGTTAGGGTTCGGGTTAGGGTTCGGGTTAGGGTTAGGGTTAGGGTTCAGATTAGGGTTAGGGTTAGGGTTAGGTTTAGGGTTCGGTTTCGGTTTCGGGTTATGGTTAGGGTTAGTGTTACGGTTCGGGTTCGGGGTTAGTGTTAGGGTTAGGGTTCGGGTTAGGGTTCGGGTTAGGGTTAGGATTCGGGTAAGGGGTTAGGGTTCGGGTTCGGTTTAGGGTTAGGGTTAGGGTTTCGCTTAAGGTTAGGGTTAGGATTCGGGTTAGGGTTGGGGTTGGGGTTAGGATTCGGTTTAGGGTTAGGTTTAGGGTTAGGATTCTTGTTAGGGTTAGGTTCGGGTTAGGGTTAGGGTTAGGGTTAGGGTTCGGATTAGGGTTAGGGGTAGGGTTCGGGTTAGGGTTCAGGTTCGAGTTAGGGTTAGGGTTAGGGTTAGGGTTCAGGTTAGGGTTAGGGTTAGGGTTAGGGTTAGGGGTTAGGGTTAGGGTTACCGTTCGGGTTAGGGTTAGGGTTAGGGTTTAGGGTTAGGGTTTGGGTTTGGTTTAGGGTTAGGGTTCGGGTTAGGGTTCGGGTTAGGGTTAGGTTTAGGGATTCGGGTTACGGTTAGGGTTAGGGTTAGGGTTCGGGTTAGGGTTAGGGTTAGGGTTCAGATTAGGGTTCTTGTTAGGGTTAGGGTTAGGGTTAGGGTTCGGGTTCGGGTTAGGGTTAGGGTTAGGGTTCGGGTTAGGTTTAGGGTTAGGGTTAGGTTTAGGGTTAAGGTTCGGGGTAGGGTTAGGGTTAAGGTTCGGGTTAGGGTTAGGGTTAGGGTTAGGGTTAGGGTTCGCGTTAGGGTTCGGGTTAGGTGTCGGGTTAGTGTTAGGATTCGGGTTAGGGATAGGGTTAGGTCAGGGTTCGGGTTAGGGTTAGGGTTCGGGTTAGGGTTAGGGTTAGGTTTCGGGTTCGGGTTAGGGTTAGGATTCGGGTAAGGGGTTAGGGTTCGGGTTCGTGTTAGGGTTATGGTAGGGTTCGGGTTAGGGTTAGGGTTCGGGTTAGGGTTCGGGTTAGGGTTCGGGTTAGTGTTAGGGTTTGGGTTAGGGTTAGGGTTCGGATTAGGGTTAGGGTTCCGGTTAGGGTTAGGGTTAGCATTCAGGTTCAGGTTAGGGTTAGGGTTCGGGTTAGTGTTAGGGTTAGGGTTAGGTTTAGGGTTCGGGTTCGTGTTAGGGTTAGGGTTAGTGTTCGGGTTACTGTTAGGGTTAGGGTTCGGGTTGGGTTCGGGTTAGGGTTAGGGTTAGGGTTCGGGTTCAGGTTAGGTTAAGGGTTCGGGTTAGTGTTCGGGTTAGGGTTAGGTTTCGGGTTAGGTTTAGGGTTCGGTTTAGGGTTAGTGTTAGGGTTAGGAGATAGGGTTAGGGTTAGGGTTCGGGTTAGGGTTAGGGTTAGGGTTAGGGTTAGGGGTTAGGTTTCGGTTTAGGGTTAGGGTTCGGGTTAGGGTTAGGGTTAGGTTTAGGGTTAGGGTTCGGGTTCGGGTTCGGGTTAGGGTTAGGATTAAGGTTAGGGTTAGGGTTCGGATTAGTGTTAGGTGTAGGGTTCGGGTTAGGGTTCGGGTTCGGGTTAGGGTTAGGGTTAGGGTTAGGGTTCAGGTTAGGCTTAGGGTTCGGTTTAGTGTTAGGGTTAGGGTTCGGGTTTGGGTTAGGGTTAGGTTTCGGGTTAGTGTTAGGGTTTTGGTTCGGGTTAGGTTTAGGGTTAGGGTTATGGTTAGGTTTAGGGTTCGGGTTAGGGTTAGGGTTAGGGTTAGGGTTCGGGTTCGGGTTAGGGTTAGGGTTCGGTTTAGGGTTCGGGTAAGGGTTAGGATTAGGTTTAGGGTTCGGGGCAGGGTGAGGGTTAGGGTTAGGGTTCGGTTTAGCGTTAGGGTTAGGGTTAATGTTAGGGTTAGGTTTCGGGTTAGGTTTAGGGTTAAGTTTCGGGTTAGGATTAGGGTTAGGGTTAGGGTTAGGGTTCGCGTGAGGGTTCGGGTTAGGGGTCGGGTTAGGGTTAGGGTTAGGGTTCGGGTTAGGGTTAGGGTTAGGGTTAGGGTTAGGGTTCGGGTAAGTGTTAGGGTTTGGGTTAGGGTTCGGGTTAGGGTTCGGGTTCGGGTTAGGGTTAGGGTTCGGGATCGGGTTAGGGTTAGGGTTCGGGTTAGGGTTCGGGTTAGGGTTAGGGTTAGGGTTCGGGTTCTGCGTTAGGGTTAGGGTTACGGTTCGGGTTAGGGTTCGGGTTAGGGTTAGGATTCGGGTAAGGGGTTATGGTTCGGGTTTGGGTTAGGGTTATTGTTAGGGTTCCGGTTAAGGTTAGGTTTAGGGTTCGGTTTAGGGTTAGGGTTAGGGTTAGGGTTCGGGTTAAGGTTAGGGTTAGGGTACGGGTTAGGGTTCGGGTTAGGGTTAGGGTTAGGGTTAGGGTTAGGGTTGCGGTTAGGGTTAGGGTTCAGGTTAGGGTTAGGGTTAGGGTTAGGGATAGGGTTCGGATTAGGGTTAGGGGTAGGGTTCGGTTTAGGGTTCGGGTACGGCTTAGGGTTAGGGTTAGGGTTAGCGTTAGGGTTCGGGTTAGGGTTAGGTTTAGGGTTCGGGTTAGGGTTAGGGTTAGGTTTAGGGTTAGGGGTAGGGTTAGGGTTCGGGTTAGGGTTAGGGTTAGGGTTCGGGTTAGCGTTAGGGTTCGGGTTAGTGTTAGGGTTAGGGTTCGGGTTCAGGTTAGGGTTAGGGTTCCGGTTAAGGTTAGGGTTAGGGTTCGGGTTAGGGTAGGGTTAGGGTTCGGGTTCGGGTTAGCATTAGTGTTAGTGTTAGAGTTCGGGTTAGGGTTAGGGTTCGGGTTAGGTTTAGGTTTCGGGTTCGGGTTAGTGTTAGAGTTTGGGTTAGGTTTTGGGTTAGGGTTAGGGTTCGGGTTAGGGTTAGCGTTCGGGTTAGTGTTAGGGTTAGTGTTAGGGTTAGGGTTCGGGTTAGGGTTAGGGTTCAGGTTCGGGTTACGGTTAGGGTTAGGGTTAGGGTTCGGTTTCGGGTTAGTGTTAGGGTTAGGGTTAGGGTTAGGGTCAGGGTTCGGGTTAGGGTTAAGGTTACGGTTAGGGTTCGGGTTAGGGTTAGGGTTAGGGTTCGGGTTAGGGTTCGGGTTAGAGTTCGGGTTAGGGTTCGGGTTAGGTAGGGTTCGGGTAAGGGTTCGGGTTAGGGTTAGGGTTAGGTTGGGGTTCGGGTTAGGGTTAGGGTTAGGGTTCGGTTTAGGGTTAGGGTTCGGGTTAGGTTAAGGGTTAGGTTTCGTGTTAGGGTTAGGGTTTGTGTTAGGGTTAGGGTTCGGGTTAGGTTTAGGGTTCCGGTTAGGGTTAGGGTTAGGGTTCGGGTTCGGGTTAGGGTTAGGGTTCGGGTTAGTGTTAGGTTTCGAGTTAGGGTTAGGGTTCGGGTTAGGGTTAGGGTTAGGGTTAGGGTTAGGTTTAGGGTTAGGGTTCGGTTTCAGGTTAGGGTTCGGGTTAGGTTTAGGGTTAGTGTTAGGGTTAGGGTTAGGGTTAGGGTTCGGGTTCGGTTTACGGTTAGTGTTAGGGTTAGGGTTCGGTTTCGGGTTAGGGTTCGGGTTCGGGTTAGGGTTAGGGTTCGGGTTCGGTTTCGGGTTAGTGTTAGGGTTAGTGTTCGGGTTAGGGTTAGGGTTGGGTTAGGGGTAGGATTTGGGTTTGGGTTAGCGTTAGGGTTCGGGTTAGGGTTAGGGTTAGGGTTCGGGTTCAGGTTAGGGTTAGGGTTCCGGTTAAGTTTAGGGTTAGGGTTCGGGTTAGGGTTAGTGTTAGGGTTCGGGTTCGGGTTAGCGTTAGTGTTAGTGTTAAAGTTCGGGTTAGGGTTATGGTTCGGGTTAGGTTTAGGTTTCGGGTTCGGGTTAGGGTTAGAGTTTGGGTTAGGTTTCGGGTTAGGGTTAGGTTTCGGGTTAGGGTTAGGGTTCGGGTTAGTGTTAGGGTTAGTGTTAGGGTTAGGGTTCGGGTTAGGGTTAGGGTTCGGGTTCGGGTTCGGGTTAGGGTTAGGGTTAGGGTTCGGTTTCGGGTTAGGGTTAGGGTTCGGGTTCGGGTTAGGGTTCGGGTTAGGCTTAGGGTTAGGGTTAGGGTGCGGGTTCGGGTTCGGGCTTAGGGTTAGGGTTAGGGTTAGGGTTCGGGTTAGGGTTCGGGTTAGGGTTAGGATTCAGGTAAGGTTGTTAGGGTTCGGGTTCGGGTTAGGGTTAGGGTTAGGGTTCTGGTTTGGGTTAGTGTTAGGGTTCGGGTTCGGGTTAGGGTTAGGGTTCGGGTTAGTGTTAGGGTTCGGGTTAGGGTTAGGGTTCAGGTTCGGGTTAGGGTTAGGCTTAGGTTTCGGGTTCGGGTTAGGGTTAGGGTTAGGGTTTGGGTTAGGGTTAGAGTTCGGGTTAGGGTTAGGTTTAGGGTTCGAGTAGGGTTAGGGTTTGGGTTAGGGTTAGGGTTCGGGTTAGGGTTAGGGTTCCGGTTAGGGTTAGTGTTAGGGTTCGGGTTCGGGTTCGGGTTAGGTTTCGGGTTAGTGTTAGGGTTCGGGTTAGGGTTAGGGTTCGGGTTAGGTTTAGGGTTAGGGTTAGGGTTCGTGTTCGGTTTAGGGTTCGGGTTAGGGTTAGGGTTAGGGGTAGGATTAGGGTTAGGGTTAAGGTTAGGCTTAGGGTTAGGGTTCGCGTTAGGGTTCGGGATAGGTGTCGGGTTAGGGTTAGGTTTAGGGTTCGGGTTCGGGTTAGGGTTAGGGTTAGGGTTCGGGCTAGGGTTAGGGTTAAGTTTCGGGTTCGGGTTAGGGTTAGGGTTCGGGTTCGGGTTAGGGTTCGGGTTCGGGGTTAGGGTTAGGGTTAGGGTTCGGGTTAGGGTTCGGGTTAGGGTTAGGATTCGGGTAAGGGGTTAGGGTTCGTGTTCGGGTTAGGGTTAGGGTTAGGGTTCCGGTTAGGGTTAGGGTTAGGGTTCGGGTTAGGGTTAGAGTTAGGGTTAGGGTTAGGGTTAGGGTTCAGGTTAGGGTTAGGGTTAGGGTTCGGGTTAGGGTTCGGGTTAGGGTTAGGGTTAGGGTTCAGATTAGGGTTAGGGTTAGGGTTAGGTTTAGGGTTCGGTTTCGGTTTCGGGTTATGGTTAGGGTTAGTGTTACGGTTCGGGTTCGGGGTTAGTGTTAGGGTTAGGGTTCGGGTTAGGGTTCGGGTTAGGGTTAGGATTCGGGTAAGGGGTTAGGGTTCGGGTTCGGTTTAGGGTTAGGGTTAGGGTTTCGCTTAAGGTTAGGGTTAGGGTTCGGGTTAGGGTTGGGGTTGGGGTTAGGGTTCGGGTTAGGGTTAGGTTTAGGGTTAGGATTCTTGTTAGGGTTAGGTTCGTGATAGGGTTAGGGTTAGGGTTAGGGTTAGGGTTCGGATTAGGGTTAGGGGTAGGGTTCGGGTTAGGGTTCAGGTTCGAGTTAGGGTTAGGGTTAGGGTTAGGGTTCAGGTTAGGGTTAGGGTTAGGGTTAGGGTTAGGGGTTAGGGTTAGGGTTACCGTTCGGGTTAGGGTTAGGGTTAGGGTTTAGGGTTAGGGTTTGTGTTTGGTTTAGGGTTAGGGTTCGGGTTAGGGTTCGGGTTAGGGTTAGGTTTAGGGATTCGGGTTACGGTTAGGGTTAGGGTTAGGGTTCGGGTTAGGGTTAGGGTTAGGGTTCAGATTAGGGTTCTTGTTAGGGTTAGGGTTAGGGTTAGGGTTCGGGTTCGGGTTAGGGTTAGGGTTAGGGTTCGGGTTAGGTTTAGGGTTAGGGTTAGGTTTAGGGTTAAGGTTCGGGGTAGGGTTAGGGTTAAGGTTCGGGTTAGGGTTAGGGTTAGGGTTAGGGTTAGGGTTCGCGTTAGGGTTCGGGTTAGGTGTCGGGTTAGTGTTAGGATTCGGGTTAGGGATAGGGTTAGGTCAGGGTTCGGGTTAGGGTTAGGGTTCGGGTTAGGGTTAGGGTTAGGTTTCGGGTTCGGGTTAGGGTTAGGATTCGGGTAAGGGGTTAGGGTTCGGGTTCGTGTTAGGGTTATGGTAGGGTTCGGGTTAGGGTTAGGGTTCGGGTTAGGGTTCGGGTTAGGGTTCGGGTTAGTGTTAGGGTTTGGGTTAGGGTTAGGGTTCGGATTAGGGTTAGGGTTCCGGTTAGGGTTAGGGTTAGCATTCAGGTTCAGGTTAGGGTTAGGGTTCGGGTTAGTGTTAGGGTTAGGGTTAGGTTTAGGGTTCGGGTTCGTGTTAGTGTTAGGGTTAGTGTTCGGGTTACTGTTAGGGTTAGGGTTCGGGTTGGGTTCGGGTTAGGGTTAGGGTTAGGGTTCGGGTTCAGGTTAGGTTTAGGGTTCGGGTTAGTGTTCGGGTTAGGGTTAGGTTTCGGGTTAGGTTTAGGGTTCGGTTTAGGGTTAGTGTTAGGGTTAGGAGGTAGGGTTAGGTTTAGGGTTCGGGTTAGGGTTAGGGTTAGGGTTAGGGTTAGGGGTTAGGTTTCGGTTTAGGGTTAGGGTTCGGGTTAGGGTTAGGGTTAGGTTTAGGGTTAGGGTTCGGGTTCGGGTTCGGGTTAGGGTTAGGATTAAGGTTAGGGTTAGGGTTCGGATTAGTGTTAGGTGTAGGGTTCGGGTTATGGTTCGGGTTCGGGTTAGGGTTAGGGTTAGGGTTAGGGTTCAGGTTAGGCTTAGGGTTCGGTTTAGTGTTAGGGTTAGGGTTCGGGTTTGGGTTAGGGTTAGGGTTCGGGTTAGTGTTAGGGTTTTGGTTCGGGTTAGGTTTAGGGTTAGGGTTATGGTTAGGTTTAGGGTTCGGGTTAGGGTTAGGGTTAGGGTTCGGGTTCGGGTTAGGGTTAGGGTTCGGTTTAGGGTTCGGGTAAGGGTTAGGATTAGGTTTAGGGTTCGGGGCAGGGTGAGGGTTAGGGTTAGGGTTCGGTTTAGCGTTAGGGTTAGGGTTAAGGTTAGGGTTAGGTTTCGGGTTAGGTTTAGGGTTAAGTTTCGGGTTAGGATTAGGGTTAGGGTTAGGGTTAGGGTTCGCGTGAGGGTTCGGGTTAGGGGTCGGGTTAGGGTTAGGGTTAGGGTTCGGGTTAGGGTTAGGGTTAGGGTTAGGGTTAGGGTTCGGGTAAGTGTTAGGGTTTGGGTTAGGGTTCGGGTTAGGGTTCGGGTTCGGGTTAGGGTTAGGGTTCGGGATCGGGTTAGGGTTAGGGTTCGGGTTAGGGTTCGGGTTAGGGTTAGGGTTAGGGTTCGGGTTCTGCGTTAGGGTTAGGGTTACGGTTCGGGTTAGGGTTCGGGTTAGGGTTAGGATTCGGGTAAGGGGTTATGGTTCGGGTTTGGGTTAGGGTTAGTGTTAGGGGTCCGGTTAAGGTTAGGTTTAGGGTTCGGTTTAGGGTTAGGGTTAGGGTTAGGGTTCGGGTTAAGGTTAGGGTTAGGGTACGGGTTAGGGTTCGGGTTAGGGTTAGTGTTAGGGTTAGGGTTAGGGTTGCGGTTAGGGTTAGGGTTCAGGTTAGGGTTAGGGTTAGGGTTAGGGATAGGGTTCGGATTAGGGTTAGGGGTAGGGTTCGGTTTAGGGTTCGGGTACGGCTTAGGGTTAGGGTTAGGGTTAGCGTTAGGGTTCGGGTTAGGGTTAGGTTTAGGGTTCGGGTTAGGGTTAGGGTTAGGTTTAGGGTTAGGGGTAGGGTTAGGGTTCGGGTTAGGGTTAGGGTTAGGGTTCGGGTTAGCGTTAGGGTTCGGGTTAGTGTTAGGGTTAGGGTTCGGGTTCAGGTTAGGGTTAGGGTTCCGGTTAAGGTTAGGGTTAGGGTTCGGGTTAGGGTAGGGTTAGGGTTCGGGTTCGGGTTAGCATTAGTGTTAGTGTTAGAGTTCGGGTTAGGGTTAGGGTTCGGGTTAGGTTTAGGTTTCGGGTTCGGGTTAGGGTTAGAGTTTGGGTTAGGTTTTGGGTTAGGGTTAGGGTTCGGGTTAGGGTTAGGGTTCGGGTTAGTGTTAGGGTTAGTGTTAGGGTTAGGGTTCGGGTTAGGGTTAGGGTTCAGGTTCGGGTTACGGTTAGGGTTAGGGTTAGGGTTCGGTTTCGGGTTAGTGTTAGGGTTAGGGTTAGGGTTAGGGTCAGGGTTCGGGTTAGGGTTAGGGTTACGGTTAGGGTTCGGGTTAGGGTTAGGGTTAGGGTTCGGGTTAGGGTTCGGGTTAGAGTTCGGGTTAGGGTTCGGGTTAGGTAGGGTTCGGGTAAGGGTTCGGGTTAGGGTTAGGGTTAGGTTCGAGTTCGGGTTAGGGTTAGGGTTAGGGTTCGGTTTAGGGTTAGGGTTCGGGTTAGGTTAAGGGTTAGGTTTCGTGTTAGGGTTAGGGTTTGTGTTAGGGTTAGGGTTCGGGTTAGGTTTAGGGTTCCGGTTAGGGTTAGGGTTAGGGTTCGGGTTCGGGTTAGGGTTAGGGTTCGGGTTAGTGTTAGGTTTCGAGTTAGGGTTAGGGTTCGGGTTAGGGTTAGGGTTAGGGTTAGGGTTAGGTTTAGGGTTAGGGTTCGGTTTCAGGTTAGGGTTCGGGTTAGGTTTAGGGTTAGTGTTAGGGTTAGGGTTAGGGTTAGGGTTCGGGTTCGGTTTACGGTTAGTGTTAGGGTTAGGGTTCGGTTTCGGGTTAGGGTTCGGGTTCGGGTTAGGGTTAGGGTTCGGGTTCGGTTTCGGGTTAGTGTTAGGGTTAGTGTTCGGGTTAGGGTTAGGGTTGGGTTAGGGGTAGGATTTGGGTTTGGGTTAGCGTTAGGGTTCGGGTTAGGGTTAGGGTTAGGGTTCGGGTTCAGGTTAGGGTTAGGGTTCCGGTTAAGTTTAGGGTTAGGGTTCGGGTTAGGGTTAGTGTTAGGGTTCGGGTTCGGGTTAGCGTTAGTGTTAGTGTTAAAGTTCGGGTTAGGGTTATGGTTCGGGTTAGGTTTAGGTTTCGGGTTCGGGTTAGGGTTAGAGTTTGGGTTAGGTTTCGGGTTAGGGTTAGGTTTCGGGTTAGGGTTAGGGTTCGGGTTAGTGTTAGGGTTAGTGTTAGGGTTAGGGTTCGGGTTAGGGTTAGGGTTCGGGTTCGGGTTACGGTTAGGGTTAGGGTTCGGTTTCGGGTTAGTGTTAGGGTTAGGGTTAGGGTTAGGGTCAGTGTTCGGGTTTGGGTTAGGGTTACGGTTAGGGTTCGGGTTAGGGTTAGGGTTAGGGTTCGGTTTCGGGTTAGGTTTCGGGTTAGGTTTAGGGTTAGTGTTAGGGTTAGGGTTAGGGTTAGGGTTCGGGTTCGGTTTACGGTTAGTGTTAGGGTTAGGGTTCGGGTTCGGGTTAGGGTTCGGGTTAGGGTTAGGGTTAGGGTTCGGGTTCGGTTTAGGGTTAGTGTTAGGGTTAGGGTTTGGGTTAGCGTTAGGGTTCGGGTTAGGGGTAGGGTTCGGGTTAGGTTTCCGGTTAGGGTTAGGTTTCGGGTTAGGTTTAGGGTTCGGGTTAGGGTTAGGGTTAGTTTTAGGAGGTAGTGTTAGGGTTAGGGTTCGGGTTCGGGTTAGGGTTAGGGTTAGGGGTTAGGGTTCGTGTTAGGGTTAGGGTTAGGGTTAGGGTTAGGGTTAGGGTTCGGGTTCGGGTTAGGGTTAGGGTTAGGGTTAAGGTTAGGGTTAGGGTTCGGATTAGGTTTAGGGGTAGGGTTCGGTTTAGGATCGGGTTCGGATTAGGGTTAGGGTTAGGGTTAGGGTTCGGGTTAGGGTTAGGGTTACGGTTAGGGTTTGGGTTCGGGTTAGGGTTATGGTTAGGGTTCGGGTTAGGGTTAGGGTTAGGGTTATGGTTAGGGTTAGGGTTCGGGTTAGGGTTCGGTTTAGGGTTAGGGTTCGGGTTAGGGATAGGTTTAGGGTTCGGGTTAGGGTTCGGGTTAGGGTTAGGGGTAGGGTTAGGGTTCGGGTTAGGTTTAGGGTTAGGGTAAGGGTTCGGTTTAGGGTTAGGGTTAGGGTTAGTGTTTGGGTTAGGTTTCGGGTTAGGGTTAGGGTTAGGGTTAGGGTTAGGGTTCGCGTTAGGGTTCGGGTTAGGGTTCGGTTTAGGGTTAGGTTTAGGTTTCGGGTTAGGGTTAGGGTTAGGGTTAGGGTTCAGGTTAGGGTTAGGGTTCGGGTTTGTGTTAGGGTTAGGGTTCGGGTTCGGTTTAGGGTTAGGGTTCGGGTTCGGGTTAGGGTTAGGGTTCGGGTTAGGGTTAGGGTTAGGGTTAGTGTTAGGGTTCGGGTTCGGGGTTAGGGTTATGGTTAGGGTTCGGGTTAGGGTTCGGGTTAGGGTTAGGTTTCGGTTAAGGGGTTAGGGTTCGGGTTCGGGTTAGGGTTAGGGTTACGGTTCCGGTTAAGGTTAGGGTTAGGGTTCGGTTTAGGGTTAGGGTTAGGTTTAAGGTTAGGTTCGGGTTAGGGTTAGGGTTAGTGTTCAGGTTAGTCTTCGGGTTAGGGTTAGGGTTAGTGTTAGGGTTAGTGTGAGGGTTCGGGTTAGGGTTAAGGTTCGGGTTAGGGTTAGGGTTAGTGTTAGGGTTCGGATTAGGGTTAGGGGTAGGATTCGGGTTAGGGTTCGGGTTAGGGTTACAGTTCGGGTTCGGGTCAGGGTTAGGGTTAGGGTTAGGGTTCGGTTTCGGGTTAGGGATAGGGTTCGGGTTCGGGTTAGGGTTCGGGTTAGGCTTAGGGTTAGGGTTAGGGTTAGGGTTCGGGTTCGGGGTTAGGGTTAGGGGTAGGGTTAGGTTTCGGGATACGGTTCGGGTTAGGGTTAGGATTCGGGTAAGTTTGTTAGGGTTCGGGTTCGGGTTAGGGTTAGGGTTAGGGTTCTGGTTAGGTTTAGTGTTAGGGTTCGGGTTCGGGTTAGGGTTAGTGTTCGGGTTAGTGTTAGGGTTCGGGTTATGGTTAGGGTTCGGTTCGGGTTAGGGTTAGGCTTAGGTTTCGGGTTCGGGTTAGGGTTAGGTTTAGGGTTCGGGTTAGGGGTTAGGGTTCGGGTTAGGGTTAGGGTTAGGGTTAGGGTTAGGGTTAGGGTTCGGGTTCGGGTTAGGGTTAGGGTTAGGGTTAAGGTTAGGGTTAGGGTTCGGATTAGGGTTAGGGGTAGGGTTCGGTTTAGGATCGGGTTCGGATTAGGTTTAGGGTTAGGGTTAGGGTTCGGGTTAGCGTTAGGTTTAGGGTTAGGGGTTAGGGTTAGGGTTAGGGTTCGGGTTAGGGTTAGGGTTACGGTTAGGGTTTGGGTTCAGGTTAGGGTTATGGTTAGGGTTCGGGTTAGGGTTAGGGTTAGGGTTATGGTTAGGGTTAGGGTTCGGGTTAGGGTTCGGTTTAGGGTTAGGGTTCGGGTTAGGGATAGGGTTAGGGTTCGGGTTAGGGTTCGGGTTAGGGTTAGGGTTCGGGTTAGGGTTCGGGTTAGGTTTAGGGTTAGGGTAAGGGTTCGGTTTAGGGTTAGGGTTAGGGTTAGTGTTTGGGTTAGGTTTCGGGTTAGGGTTAGGGTTAGGGTTAGGGTTAGGGTTAGGGTTCGCGTTAGGGTTCGGGTTAGGGGTCGGTTTAGGGTTAGGGTTAGGTTTCGGGTTAGGGTTAGGGTTAGGGTTAGGGTTCAGGTTAGGGTTAGGGTTCCGGTTTGTGTTAGGGTTAGGGTTCGGGTTCGGTTTAGGGTT
This sequence comes from Urocyon cinereoargenteus, assembly GCA_032313775.1. NCBI lineage: Eukaryota > Metazoa > Chordata > Mammalia > Carnivora > Canidae > Urocyon > Urocyon cinereoargenteus. The sequence goes on from JAVLSZ010000054.1 coordinate 895,466, forward strand.
AGGGTTCGGGTTCGGGTTAGGGTTAGGGTTCGGGTTAGGGTTAGGGTTAGGTTTAGGGTTAGGGTTCGGGTTCGGGGTTAGGGTTATGGTTAGGGTTCGGGTTAGGGTTCGGGTTAGGGTTAGGATTCGGGTAAGGGGTTAGGGTTCGGGTTCGGGTTAGGGTTAGGGTTAGGGTTCCGGTTAAGGTTAGGGTTAGTGTTCGGGTTTGTGTTAGGGTTAGGGTTCGGGTTCGGTTTAGGGTTAGGGTTCGGGTTCGGGTTAGGGTTAGGGTTCGGGTTAGGTTTAGGATTCGGGTAAAGGGTTAGGGTTCGGTTTAGGGTTAGGGTTACGGTTAGTGTTTGGGTTAGGTTTCGGGTTAGGGTTAGTGTTCGTGTTCGGTTTATGGTTAGGGTTTGGGTTAGGGTTCGGGTTCGGGTTAGGGTTAGGGTTAGGGTTAGGGTTAGGGTTAGGGTTCGGGTTAGGGTTAGGGTTAGGGTTAGGTTTAGGGTTTGGGTTAGGGTTAGGGTTAGGCTTCCGTTTCGGGTTAGGGTTAGGGTTAAGGTTAGGGTTAGGGTTCGGATTAGGGTTGCGGTTAGGTCAGGGTTCGGGTTAGGGTTAGGGTTAGGGTTAGGGTTAGGGTTCGGGTTCGGGTTAGGTTTAGGGTTCGGGTTAGGGTTCGGGTTTGGGTAGGGTTCGGGTAAGGTGTTAGGGTTCGGGTTAGGGTTCGGGTTAGGGTTACGGTTCGGGTTAGGGTTAGGGTTCGGGTTAGGGTTAGGGTTAGGGTTAGGGTTCGGGTTCGGGTTAGGGTTCGGGTTAGGGTTCGGGTTAGGGTTCGGGTTAGGTTTAGGGTTCGGTTATTGTTAGGGTCCGGGTTCGGGTTAGTGTTAGGGTTCGGGTTCGGGTTAGGGTTAGTGTTAGTGTTAGGGTTCGGGTTAGGGTTAGGGTTCGGGTTAGTGGTAGGGTTAGGTTTAGGAGGTAGGGTTAGGGTTAGGGTTCGGGTAAGGGTTAGGGTTAGGGTTAGGTTTAGGGGTTAGGGTTCGGGTTAGGGTTAGGGTTCGGGTTAGTGTTAGGGGTTGGGTTAGGGTTAGGGTTAGGGTTCGGTTTCGGGTTAGGGTTAGGGTCAGGGTTAAGGTTAGGGTTAGGGTTCGGATTAGGGTTAGGGGTAGGGTTCGGGTTAGGTTCGGGTTCGGGTTAGGATTAGGGTTAGGGTTAGGGTTCGGGTTAAGTTTAGGGTTAGGGTTAGGGTTAGGGTTCAGATTAGGGTTAGGGTTAGGGTTAGGTTTAGGGTTCGGTTTCGGTTTCGGGTTATGGTTAGGGTTAGTGTTACGGTTCGGGTTCGGGGTTAGTGTTAGGGTTAGGGTTCGGGTTAGGGTTAGGATTCGGGTAAGGGGTTAGGGTTCGGGTTCGGTTTAGGGTTAGGGTTAGGGTTTCGCTTAAGGTTAGGGTTAGAGTTCGGGTTAGGGTTGGGGTTGGGGTTAGGGTTCGGGTTAGGGTTAGGTTTAGGGTTAAGATTCTTGTTAGGGTTAGGTTCGGGTTAGGGTTAGGGTTAGGGTTAGGGTTAGGGTTCGGATTAGGGTTAGGGGTAGGGTTCGGGTTAGGGTTCAGGTTCGAGTTAGGGTTAGGGTTAGGGTTAGGGTTCAGGTTAGGGTTAGGGTTAGGGTTAGGGTTAGGGTTAGGGGTTAGGGTTAGGGTTACCGTTCGGGTTAGGGTTAGGGTTTAGGGTTAGGGTTCGGGTTTGGGTTAGAGTTAGGGTTCGGGTTAGGGTTTGGGTTAGGGTTAGGTTTAGGGTTCAGGTTAGGGTTATGTTAGGGTTAGGGTTCGGGTTAGGGTTAGGGTTAGGGTTCAGATTAGGGTTCTTGTTAGGGTTAGGGTTAGGGTTAGGGTTCGGGTTCGGGTTAGGGTTAGGGTTAGGGTTCGGGTTAGGTTTAGGGTTAGGGTTAGGTTTAGGGTTAAGGTTCGGGGTAGGGTTAGGGTTAAGGTTCGGGTTAGGGTTAGGGTTAGGGTTAGGGTTAGGGTTCGCGTTAGGGTTCGGGTTAGGTGTCGGGTTAGTGTTAGGATTCGGGTTAGGGATAGGGTTAGGTCAGGGTTCGGGTTAGGGTTAGGGTTCGGGTTAGGGTTAGGGTTAGGTTTCGGGTTCGGGTTAGGGTTAGGATTCGGGTAAGGGGTTAGGGTTCGGGTTCGTGTTAGGGTTATGGTAGGGTTCGGGTTAGGGTTAGGGTTCGGGTTAGGGTTCGGGTTAGGGTTCGGGTTAGTGTTAGGGTTTGGGTTAGGGTTAGGGTTCGGATTAGGGTTAGGGTTCCGGTTAGGGTTAGGGTTAGCATTCAGGTTCAGGTTAGGGTTAGGGTTCGGGTTAGTGTTAGGGTTAGGGTTAGGTTTAGGGTTCGGGTTCGGGTTAGGGTTAGGGTTAGTGTTCGGGTTACTGTTAGGGTTAGGGTTCGGGTTGGGTTCGGGTTAGGGTTAGGGTTAGGGTTCGGGTTCAGGTTAGGGTTAGGGTTCGGGTTAGTGTTCGGGTTAGGGTTAGGTTTCGGGTTAGGTTTAGGGTACGGTTTAGGGTTAGTGTTAGGGTTAGGAGGTAGGGTTAGGGTTAGGGTTCGGGTTAGGGTTAGGGTTAGGGTTAGGGTTAGGGGTTAGGTTTCGGTTTAGGGTTAGGGTTCGGGTTAGGGTTAGGGTTAGGGTTAGGGTTAGGGTTAGGTTTCGGGTTCGGGTTCGGGTTAGGGTTAGGATTAAGGTTAGTGTTAGGGTTCGGATTAGTGTTAGGTGTAGGGTTCGGGTTAGGGTTCGGTTTCGGGTTAGGGTTAGGGTTAGGGTTAGGGTTCGGGTTAGGCTTAGGGTTAGGGTTAGGGTGAGGGTTCGGGTTCGGGGTTAGGGTTAGGGTTTGGGTTAGGGTTCGAGTTAGGGTTCGGGTTAGGGTTAGGATTCAGGTAAGTTTGTTAGGGTTCGGGTTCGGGTTAGGGTTAGGGTTAGGGTTCTGGTTTGGGTTAGTGTTAGGGTTCGGGTTCGGGTTAGGGTTAGGGTTCGGGTTAGTGTTAGGGTTCGGGTTAGGGTTAGGGTTCGGGTTCGGGTTAGGGTTAGGCTTAGGTTTCGGGTTCGGGTTAGGGTTAGGGTTAGGGTTTGGGTTAGGGTTAGAGTTTGGGTTAGGGTTAGGTTTAGGGTTCGGGTAGGGTTAGGGTTTGGGTTAGGGTTAGGGTTCGGGTTAGGGTTAGGGTTCCGGTTAGGGTTAGTGTTAGGGTTCGGGTTCGGGTTCGGGTTAGGGTTCGGGTTAGTGTTAGGGTTCGGGTTAGGGTTAGGGTTCGGGTTAGGTTTAGGGTTAGGGTTAGGGTTCGTGTTCGGGTTAGGGTTCGGGTTAGGGTTAGGGTTAGGGGTAGGATTAGGGTTAGGGTTAAGGTTAGGGTTAGGGTTCGCGTTAGGGTTCGGGATAGGTGTCGGGTGAGGGTTAGGTTTAGGGTTCGGGTTCGGGTTAGGGTTAGGGTTAGGGTTCGGGCTAGGGTTAGGGTTAAGTTTCGGGTTCGGGTTAGGGTTAGGGTTCGGGTTCGGGTTAAGGTTCGGGTTCGGGGTTAGGGTTAGGGTTAGGGTTCGGGTTAGGGTTCGGGTTAGGGTTAGGATTCGGGTAAGGGGTTAGGGTTCGTGTTCGGGTTAGGGTTACGGTTAGGGTTCCGGTTAGGGTTAGGGTTAGGGTTCGGGTTAGGGTTAGAGTTAGGGTTAGGGTTAGGGTTAGGGTTAGGGTTCAGGTTAGGGTTAGGGTTAGGGTTCGGGTTAGGGTTCGGGTTAGGGTTAGGGTTAGGGTTCAGATTAGGGTTAGGGTTAGGGTTAGGTTTAGGGTTCGGTTTCGGTTTCGGGTTATGGTTAGGGTTAGTGTTACGGTTCGGGTTCGGGGTTAGTGTTAGGGTTAGGGTTCGGGTTAGGGTTCGGGTTAGGGTTAGGATTCGGGTAAGGGGTTAGGGTTCGGGTTCGGTTTAGGGTTAGGGTTAGGGTTTCGCTTAAGGTTAGGGTTAGAGTTCGGGTTAGGGTTGGGGTTGGGGTTAGGGTTCGGGTTAGGGTTAGGTTTAGGGTTAAGATTCTTGTTAGGGTTAGGTTCGGGTTAGGGTTAGGGTTAGGGTTAGGGTTAGGGTTCGGATTAGGGTTAGGGGTAGGGTTCGGGTTAGGGTTCAGGTTCGAGTTAGGGTTAGGGTTAGGGTTAGGGTTCAGGTTAGGGTTAGGGTTAGGGTTAGGGTTAGGGGTTAGGGTTAGGGTTACCGTTCGGGTTAGGGTTAGGGTTTAGGGTTAGGGTTCGGGTTTGGGTTAGGGTTAGGGTTCGGGTTAGGGTTCAGGTTAGGGTTAGGTTTAGGGTTCAGGTTAGGGTTATGTTAGGGTTAGGGTTCGGGTTAGGTTTAGGGTTAGGGTTCAGATTAGGGTTCTTGTTAGGGTTAGGGTTAGGGTTAGGGTTCGGGTTCGGGTTAGGGTTAGGGTTAGGGTTCGGGTTAGGTTTAGGGTTAGGGTTAGGTTTAGGGTTAAGGTTCGGGGTAGGGTTAGGGTTAAGGTTCGGGTTAGGGTTAGGGTTAGGGTTAGGGTTAGGGTTCGCGTTAGGGTTCGGGTTAGGTGTCGGGTTAGTGTTAGGATTCGGGTTAGGGATAGGGTTAGGTCAGGGTTCGGGTTAGGGTTAGGGTTCGGGTTAGGGTTAGGGTTAGGTTTCGGGTTCGGGTTAGGGTTAGGATTCGGGTAAGGGGTTAGGGTTCGGGTTCGTGTTAGGGTTATGGTAGGGTTCGGGTTAGGGTTAGGGTTCGGGTTAGGGTTCGGGTTAGGGTTCGGGTTAGTGTTAGGGTTTGGGTTAGGGTTAGGGTTCGGATTAGTGTTAGGGTTCCGGTTAGGGTTAGGGTTAGCATTCAGGTTCAGGTTAGGGTTAGGGTTCGGGTTAGTGTTAGGGTTAGGGTTAGGTTTAGGGTTCGGGTTCGGGTTAGGGTTAGGGTTAGTGTTCGGGTTACTGTTAGGGTTATGGTTCGGGTTGGGTTCGGGTTAGGGTTAGGGTTAGGGTTCGGGTTCAGGTTAGGCTTAGGGTTCGGGTTAGTGTTCGGGTTAGGGTTAGGTTTCGGGTTAGGTTTAGGGTTCGGTTTAGGGTTAGTGTTAGGGTTAGGAGGTAGGGTTAGGGTTAGGATTCGGGTTAGGGTTAGGGTTAGGGTTAGGGTTAGGGGTTAGGTTTCGGTTTAGGGTTAGGGTTCGGGTTAGGGTTAGGGTTAGGGTTAGGGTTAGGGTTCGGGTTCGGGTTCGGGTTAGGGTTAGGATTAAGGTTAGTGTTAGGGTTCGGATTAGTGTTAGGTGTAGGGTTCGGGTTAGGGTTCGGGTTCGGGTTAGGGTTAGGGTTAGGGTTAGGGTTCAGGTTAGGCTTAGGGTTCGGTTTAGTGTTAGGGTTAGGGTTCGGGTTTGGGTTAGGGTTAGGGTTCGGGTTAGTGTTAGGGTTTTGGTTCGGGTTAGGTTTAGGGTTAGGGTTATGGTTAAGTTTAGGGTTCGGGTTAGGGTTAGGGTTAGGGTTAGGGTTCGGGTTCGGGTTAGGGTTAGGGTTCGGTTTAGGGTTCGGGTTAGGGTTAGGATTAGGTTTAGGGTTCGGGGCAGGGTGAGGGTTAGGGTTAGGGTTCGGTTTAGCGTTAGGGTTAGGGTTAAGGTTAGGGTTAGGTTTCGGGTTAGGTTTAGGGTTAAGTTTCGGGTTAGGATTAGGGTTAGGGTTAGGGTTAGGGTTCGCGTTAGGGTTCGGGTTAGGGGTCGGGTTAGGGTTAGGGTTAGGTTTCGGGTTAGGGTTAGGGTTAGGGTTAGGGTTCGGGTAAGTGTTAGGGTTTGGGTTAGCGTTCGGGTTAGGGTTCGGGTTCGGGTTAGGGTTAGGGTTCGGGATCGGGTTAGGGTTAGGGTTCGGGTTAGGGTTCGTTTTAGGGTTAGGGTTAGGGTTCAGGTTCTGCGTTAGGGTTAGGGTTACGGTTCGGGTTAGGGTTCGGGTTAGGGTTAGGATTCGGGTAAGGGGTTATGGTTCGGGTTTGGGTTAGGGTTAGTGTTAGGGTTCCGGTTAAGGTTAGGGTTAGGGTTCGGTTTAGGGTTAGGGTTAGGGTTAGGGTTCGGGTTAAGGTTAGGTTTAGGGTACGGGTTAGGGTTCGGGTTAGGGTTAGGGTTAGGTTTAGGGTTAGGGTTGCGGTTAGGGTAGGGTTCAGGTTAGGGTTAGGGTTAGGGTTAGGGATAGGGTTCGGATTAGGGTTAGGGGTAGGGTTCGGTTTAGGGTTCGGGTACGGGTTAGGGTTAGGGTTAGGGTTAGTGTTAGGGTTCGGTTTAGGGTTAGGGTTAGGGTTAGGGGTTAGGGTTAGGGTTACCGTTCGGGTTAGGGTTAGGGTTAGGGTTAGCGTTAGGGTTCGGGTTAGGGTTAGGTTTAGGGTTCGGGTTAGGGTTAGGGTTAGGGTTAGGGTTAGGGGTAGGGTTAGGGTTCGGGTTAGGGTTAGGGTTAGGGTTCGGGTTAGCGTTAGGGTTCGGGTTAGTGTTAGGGTTAGGGTTCGGGTTAGGGTTAGGGTTAGGGTTCGGGTTCGGGTTAGCGTTAGTGTTAGTGTTAGAGTTCGGGTTAGGGTTAGGGTTCGGGTTAGGTTTAGGTTTCGGGTTCGGGTTAGGGTTAGAGTTTGGGTTAGGTTTTGGGTTAGGGTTAGGGTTCGGGTTAGGGTTAGGGTTCGGGTTAGTGTTAGGGTTAGTGTTAGGGTTAGGGTTCGGGTTAGGGTTAGGGTTCAGGTTCGGGTTACGGTTAGGGTTAGGGTTAGGGTTCGGTTTCGGGTTAGTGTTAGGGTTAGGGTTAGGGTTAGGGTCAGGGTTCGTGTTAGGGTTAGGGTTACGGTTAGCGTTCGGGTTAGGGTTAGGGTTAGGGTTCGGGTTAGGGTTCGGGTTAGGGTTCGGTTTAGGGTTCGGGTTAGGTAGGGTTCGGGTAAGGGTTCGGGTTAGGGTTAGGGTTAGGTTCGGGTTCGGGTTAGGGTTAGGGTTAGGGTTCGGGTTAGGGTTAGGGTTCGGGTTAGGTTAAGGGTTAGGTTTGGTGTTAGGGTTAGGGTTTGTGTTAGGGTTAGGGTT
>JAVLSZ010000054.1:905000-937500 GCA_032313775.1 Urocyon cinereoargenteus
CGGGTTAGTGTTAGGGTTCGGGTTAGGGTTAGGGTTCGGGTTCGGGTTAGGGTTAGGCTTAGGTTTCGGGTTCGGGTTAGGGTTAGGGTTAGGGTTCGGGTTAGGGTTAGAGTTCGGGTTAGGGTTAGGTTTAGGGTTCGGGTTAGGGTTAGGGTTTGGGTTAGGGTTAGGGTTCTAGTTAGGGTTAGGGTTCCGGTTAGGGTTAGTGTTAGGGTTCGGGTTCGGGTTAGGGTTAGGGTTCGGGTTAGTGTTAGGGTTCAGGTTAGGGTTAGGTTTCGGGTTAGGTTTAGGGTTAGGGTTAGGGTTCGTGTTCGGGTTAGGGTTCGGGTTAGGGTTAGGGTTATGGGTAGGGTTAGGGTTAGGGTTAGGGTTAGGTTTAGGGTTAGGGTCGGCGTTAGGGTTCGGGATAGGTGTCGGGTTAGGGTAAGGTTTAGGTTTCGGGTTCGGGTTAGGGTTAGGGTAAGGGTTCAGGATAGGGTTAGGGTTAAGGTTCGGGTTCGGGTTAGGGTTAGGTTTCGGGTTCGGGTTAGGGTTCGGGTTCGGTGTTAGGGTTAGGTTTAGGGTTCGGGTTAGGGTTCGGGTTAGGGTTAGGATTCGGGTAAGGGGTAAGGGTTCGGGTTCGGGTTAGCGTTAGGGTTAGGGTTAGGTTTAGGGTTCAGGTTAGGGTTAGGGTTAGGGTTCGGGTTAGGTTTCGTGTTAGGCTTAGGTTTAGGGTTAGGGTTAGGGTTCGGGTTAGGGTTAGGGTTCGGGTTAGGGTTAGGGTTAGGGTTCGGGTTAGGGTTAGGTTTAGGGTTCGGGTTAGGGTTAGGGTTACGGTTAGGGTTAGGGTTCGGGTTAGGGTTAGGGTTAGTGTTCGGGTTAGCGTTAGGGTTAGGGTTATGGTTACGGTTAGGGTTCGGGTTAGGGTTAGGTTTAGGGTTAGGGTTTGGGTTAGGGTTCGGGTTAGGGTTAGGATTCGGGTAAGGGGTTATGGTTCGGGTTTGGGTTAGGGTTAGTGTTAGGGTTCCGGTTAAGGTTAGGGTTAGGGTTCGGTTTAGGGTTAGGGTTAGGGTTAGGGTTCGGGTTAAGGTTAGGTTTAGGGTACGGGTTAGGGTTCGGGTTAGGGTTAGGGTTAGGTTTAGGGTTAGGGTTGCGGTTAGGGTAGGGTTCAGGTTAGGGTTAGGGTTAGGGTTAGGGATAGGGTTCGGATTAGGTTTAGGGGTAGGGTTCGGTTTAGGGTTCGGGTACGGGTTAGGGTTAGGGTTAGGGTTAGTGTTAGGGTTCGGTTTAGGGTTAGGGTTAGGGTTAGGGGTTAGGGTTAGGGTTACCGTTCGGGTTAGGGTTAGGGTTAGGGTTAGCGTTAGGGTTCGGGTTAGGGTTAGGTTTAGGGTTCGGGTTAGGGTTAGGGTTAGGGTTAGGGTTAGGGGTAGGGTTAGGGTTCGGGTTAGGGTTAGGGTTAGGGTTCGGGTTAGCGTTAGGGTTCGGGTTAGTGTTAGGGTTAGGGTTCGGGTTAGGGTTAGGGTTAGGGTTCGGGTTCGGGTTAGCGTTAGTGTTAGTGTTAGAGTTCGGGTTAGGGTTAGGGTTCGGGTTAGGTTTAGGTTTCGGGTTCGGGTTAGGGTTAGAGTTTGGGTTAGGTTTTGGTTTAGGGTTAGGGTTCGGGTTAGGGTTAGGGTTCGGGTTAGTGTTAGGGTTAGTGTTAGGGTTAGGGTTCGGGTTAGGGTTAGGGTTCAGGTTCGGGTTACGGTTAGGGTTAGGGTTAGGGTTCGGTTTCGGGTTAGTGTTAGGGTTAGGGTTAGGGTTAGGGTCAGGGTTCGTGTTAGGGTTAGGGTTACGGTTAGCGTTCGGGTTAGGGTTAGGGTTAGGGTTCGGGTTAGGGTTCGGGTTAGGGTTCGGTTTAGGGTTCGGGTTAGGTAGGGTTCGGGTAAGGGTTCGGGTTAGGGTTAGGATTAGGTTTGGGTTCGGGTTAGGGTTAGGGTTAGGGTTCGGGTTAGGGTTAGGGTTCGGGTTAGGTTAAGGGTTAGGTTTGGTGTTAGGGTTAGGGTTTGTGTTAGGGTTAGGGTTCGGGTTAGGGTTAGGGTTCCGGTTAGGGTTAGGGTTAGGGTTCGGGTTCGGGTTAGGGTTAGGGTTCGGGTTAGTGTTAGGTTTCGAGTTAGGGTTAGGGTTCGGGTTAGGGTTAGGGTTAGGGTTAGGGTTAGGGTTAGGTTTAGGGTTAGGGTTCGGTTTCGGTTTAGGGTTCGGGTTAGGTTTAGGGTTAGTGTTAGGGTTAGGGTTAGGGTTAGTGTTCGGGTTCGGTTTACGGTTAGTGTTAGGGTTAGGGTTCGGTTTCGGGTTAGGGTTCGGGTTCGGGTTAGGGTTAGGGTTCGGATTCGGTTTAGGGTTGGTGTTAGGGTTAGGTTTCGGGTTAGGGTTAGGGTTGGGTTAGGGGTACGGTTAGGGTTCGGGTTAGCGTTAGGGTTCGGGTTAGGGTTAGGGTTAGGGTTCGGGTTAGCGTTAGGGTTCGGGTTACGGTTAAGTTTAGGGTTAGGGTTCGGGTTAGGGTTAGTGTTAGGGTTCGGGTTCGGGTTAGCGTTAGTGTTAGTGTTAAAGTTCGGTTTAGGGTTATGGTTCGGGTTAGGTTTAGGTTTCGGGTTCGGGTTAGGGTTAGAGTTTGGGTTAGGTTTCGGGTTAGGGTTAGGGTTAGTGTTAGGGTTAGGGTTCGGGTTAGGGTTAGGGTTCGGGTTCGGGTTACGGTTAGGGTTAGGGTTAGGGTTCGGTTTCGGGTTAGTGTTAGGGTTAGGGTTAGGGTTAGGGTCAGTGTTCGGGTTTGGGTTAGGGTTACGGTTAGGATTCGGGTTAGGGTTAGGGTTAGGGTTAGGGTTCGGTTTCGGGTTAGGTTTCGGGTTAGGTTTAGGGTTAGTGTTAGGGTTAGGGTTAGGGTTAGGGTTCGGGTTCGGTTTACGGTTAGTGTTAGGGTTAGGTTTCGGGTTCGGGTTAGGGTTCGGGTTCGGGTTAGGGTTAGGGTTCGGGTTCGGTTTAGGGTTAGTGTTAGGGTTAGGGTTTGGGTTAGCGTTAGGGTTCGGGTTAGGGGTAGGGTTCGGGTTAGGTTTCCGGTTAGGGTTAGGTTTCGGGTTAGGTTTAGGGTTCGGGTTAGGGTTAGGGTTAGTTTTAGGAGGTAGGGTTAGGGTTAGGGTTCGGGTTCGGGTTAGGGTTAGGGTTAGGGGTTAGGGTTCGGGTTAGGGTTAGGGTTAGGGTTAGGGTTAGGGTTAGGGTTCGGGTTCGAGTTAGGGTTAGGGTTAGGGTTAAGGTTAGGGTTAGGGTTCGGATTAGGTTTAGGGGTAGGGTTCGGTTTAGGATCGGGTTCGGTTTAGGGTGAGGGTTAGGGTTAGGGTTCGGGTTAGCGTTAGGTTTAGGGTTAGGGGTTAGGGTTAGGGTTAGGGTTCGGGTTAGGGTTAGGGTTACGGTTAGGGTTTGGGTTCGGGTTAGGGTTATGGTTAGGGTTCGGGTTAGGGTTAGGGTTAGGGTTATGGTTAGGGTTAGGGTTCGGGTTAGGGTTCGGTTTAGGGTTAGGGTTCGGGTTAGGGTTCGGGTTAGGGTTAGGGTTCGGGTTAGGGTTCCGGTTAGGTTTAGGGTTAGGGTAAGGGTTCGGTTTAGGGTTAGGGTTAGGGTTAGTGTTTGGGTTAGGTTTCGGGTTAGGGTTAGGGTTAGGGTTAGGGTTAGGGTTCGCGTTAGGGTTCGGGTTAGGGGTCGGTTTAGGATTAGGTTTAGGTTTCGGGTTAGGGTTAGGGTTAGGGTTAGGGTTCAGGTTAGGGTTAGGGTTCGGGTTTGTGTTAGGGTTAGGGTTCGGGTTCGGTTTAGGGTTAGGGTTCGGGTTCGGGTTAGGGTTAGGGTTCGGTTTAGGGTTAGGGTTAGGGTTAGGGTTAGGGTTCGGGTTCGGGGTTAGGGTTATGGTTAGGGTTCGGGTTAGGGTTCGGGTTAGGGTTAGGATTCGGGTAAGGGGTTAGGGTTCGGGTTCGGGTTAGGGTTAGGGTTAGGGTTCCGGTTAAGGTTAGGGTTAGGGTTCGGTTTAGGGTTAGGGTTAGGTTTAGGGTTAGGTTCGGGTTAGGGTTAGGGTTAGTGTTCAGGTTAGTCTTCGGGTTAGAGTTAGGGTTAGTGTTAGGGTTAGGGTGAGGGTTCGGGTTAGGGTTAAGGTTCGGGTTAGGGTTAGGGTTAGGGTTAGGGTTAGGGTTCGGATTAGGGTTAGGGGTAGGATTCGGGTTAGGGTTCGGGTTAGGGTTACGGTTCGGTTTCGGGTCAGGGTTAGGGTTAGGGTTAGGGTTCGGTTTCGGGTTAGGGATAGGGTTCGGGTTCGGGTTAGGGTTCGGGTTAGGCTTAGGGTTAGGGTTAGGGTTAGGGTTCCGGTTCGGGTTAGGGTTAGGCTTAGGTTTCGGGTTCGGGTTAGGGTTAGGGTTAGGGTTCGGGATACGGTTCGGGTTAGGGTTAGGATTCGGGTAAGTTTGTTAGGGTTCGGGTTCGGGTTAGGGTTAGGGTTAGGGTTCTGGTTAGGCTTAGTGTTAGGGTTCGGGTTCGGGTTAGGGTTAGGTTTCGGGTTAGTGTTAGGGTTCGGGTTAGGGTTAGGGTTCGGGTTCGGGTTAGGGTTAGGCTTAGGTTTCGGGTTCGGGTTAGGGTTAGGGTTAGGGTTCGGGTTAGGGTTAGAGTTCGGGTTAGGGTTAGGTATAGGGTTCGGGTTAGGGTTAGGGTTTGGGTTAGGGTTAGGGTTCTAGTTAGGGTTAGGGTTCCGGTTAGGGTTAGTGTTAGGGTTCGGGTTCGGGTTAGGGTTAGGGTTCGGGTTAGTGTTAGGGTTCAGGTTAGGGTTAGGTTTCGGGTTAGGTTTAGGGTTAGGGTTAGGGTTCGTGTTCGGGTTAGGGTTCGGGTTAGGGTTAGGGTTATGGGTAGGGTTAGGGTTAGGGTTAGGGTTAGGTTTAGGGTTAGGGTCGGCGTTAGGGTTCGGGATAGGTGTCGGGTTAGGGTAAGGTTTAGGTTTCGGGTTCGGGGTAGGGTTAGGGTAAGGGTTCAGGATAGGGTTAGGGTTAAGGTTCGGGTTCGGGTTAGGGTTAGGTTTCGGGTTCGGGTTAGGGTTCGGGTTCGGTGTTAGGGTTAGGTTTAGGGTTCGGGTTAGGGTTCGGGTTAGGGTTAGGATTCGGGTAAGGGGTAAGGGTTCGGGTTCGGGTTAGCGTTAGGGTTAGGGTTAGGTTTAGGGTTCAGGTTAGGGTTAGGGTTAGGGTTCGGGTTAGGTTTCGTGTTAGGCTTAGGTTTAGGGTTAGGGTTAGGGTTCGGGTTAGGGTTAGGGTTCGGGTTAGGGTTAGGGTTAGGGTTCGGGTTAGGGTTAGGTTTAGGGTTCGGGTTAGGGTTAGGGTTACGGTTAGGGTTAGGGTTCGGGTTAGGGTTAGGGTTAGTGTTCGGGTTAGCGTTAGGGTTAGGGTTATGGTTACGGTTAGGGTTCGGGTTAGGGTTAGGTTTAGGGTTAGGGTTTGGGTTAGGGTTCGGGTTAGGGTTCGGGTTAGGGTTCGGGTTAGGGTTAGGGTTAGGGTTCGGGTTAGGGTGAACGTTAGGGTTAGGGTTCGGTTTAGGTTTAGGGTTAGGGTTAGGGTTAGTGTTAGTGTTCGTGTTAGGGTTAGGGTTAAGGTTCGGGTTAGGGTTAGGGTTAGGGGTCGGGTTAGGGTTAGGGTTAGTGTTCGGTTTAGGGTTAGGGTTAGGGTTCGGGTTAGGGTTAGGGTTCGGGTTAGGGTTAGGTTTAGGGTTCGGTTTCGGTTTCGGGTTATGGTTAGGGTTAGTGTTAGGGTTCGGGTTCGGGGTTAGTGTTAGGGTTAGGGTTCGGGTTAGGGTTCGGGTTAGGGTTAGGATTCGGGAAAGGGGTTAGGTTCGGGATCGGGTTAGGGTTAGGGTTAGGGTTCCGTTTAAGGTTAGAGTTAGGGTTCGGGTTAGGGTTAGTGTTCGGGTTAGGGTTCGGGTTAGGGTTAGGTTTAGGGTTAGGGTTCTTGTTAGGGTTAGGGTTCGGGTTAGGGTTAGGGTTAGGGTTAGGGCTAGGGTTCGGATTAGGGTTAGGGGTAGGGTTCGGGTTAGGGTTCGGGTTCGAGTTAGGGTTAGGGTTAGGGTTAGGGTTAGGGTTCAGGTTAGGGTTAGGGTTAGGGTTAGGGTTAGGGGTTAGGGTTAGGGTTACCGTTCGGGTTAGGATTAGGGTTAGGGTTTAGGGTTAGGGTTCGGGTTTGGGTTAGGGTTAGGGTTCGGGTTAGGGTTCGGGTTAGGGTTAGGTTTAGGGTTCGGGTTAGGGTTAGGGTTAGGGTTAGGGTTCTGGTTAGGGTTAGGGTTAGGGTTCAGATTAGGGTTCTTGTTAGGGTTAGGGTTAGGGTTAGGGTTCGGGTTCGGGTTCGGGTTCGTGTTAGGGTTAGGGTTCGGGTTAGGTTTAGGGTTAGGTTTAGGGTTAGGGTTAGGGATCGCGTTAGGGTTCGGGTTAGGTGTCGGGTTAGGGTTAGGGATCGGGTGAGGGTTAGGGTTAGGTCAGGGTTCGGGTTAGGGTTAGGGTTCGGGTTAGGGTTAGGGTTAGGGTTCGGGTTCGGGTTAGGGTTAGGATTCGGGTAAGGGGTTAGGGTTCGGGTTCGGGTTAGGGTTAGGGTAGGGTTCGGGTTAGGGTTAGGGTTCGGGTTAGGGTTCGGGTTAGGGTTAGGGTTTGGGTTAGGGTTAGGTTTCGGGTTAGGGTTAGGGTTCCGGTTAGGGTTAGGGTTAGCTTTCGGGTTCGGGTTAGGGTTAGGGTTCGGGTTAGTGTTAGGGTTCGGGTTAGGGTTAGGGTTCGGGTTAGGGTTAGGGTTAGGATTAGGGTTAGGGTTCGGGTTCGGCTTAGGTTTCGGGTTAGGGTTATGGTTAGTGTTAGGGTTAGGGTTAGGGTTAGGGTTCGGGTTCGGTTTAGGGTTAGTGTTAGGGTTAGGGTTGGGTTTGGGTTAGGGTTCGGGTTCGGGTTAGGGTTAGGGTTCGGGTTCGGGTTCGGGTTAGTGTTAGGGTTAGGGTTGGGTTTGGGTTAGGGTTCGGGTTCGGGTTAGGGTTAGGGTTAGGTTTCGGGTTAGGGTTAGGGTTAGGGTTAGGGTTCGGGTTAGGTTTCGGGTTAGGGTTAGGGTTAGGGTTAGGGTTAGGGTTCGGGTTAGGGTTCGGGTTAGGGTTAGGGTTAGGGTTAGGGTTAGAGTTCGGGTTAGGGTTAGGGTTGGGGTTTCGGTTCGGGTAGGGTTAGGGTTAGGGTTAGGGTTAGGGTCAGGGTTCGGGTTAGGTTTAGGGTTAAGGTTAGGGTTAGGGTTAGGATTAGGGTTAGGGTTCGCGTTAGGGTTCGGGTTAGCGGTCGGGTAAGTGTTAGAGTTAGGGTTCGGGTTAGGGTTAGGGTTAGGGTTAGGGTTAGGGTTGCGGTTAGGGTTAGGGTTCAGGTTAGGGTTAGGGTTAGGGTTAGGGTTAGGGATAGGGTTCGGATTAGGGTTAGGGGTAGGGTTCGGGTTAGGGTTCGGGTACGGGTTAGGGTTAGGTTTAGGGTTAGTGTTAGGGTTCGGGTTAGGGTTAGGGTTAGGGTTAGGGGTTAGGGTTAGGGTTACCCTTCGTGTTAGGGTTAGGGTTAGGGTTAGCGTTAGGGTTCGGTTTAGGTTTAGGTTTAGGGTTCGGGTTAGGGTTAGGGTTAGGGTTAGGGTTAGGGTTCGGGTTAGGGTTAGGGTTAGGGTTCGGGTTAGCGTTAGGGTTCGGGTTAGTGTTAGGGTTAGGGTTCGGGTTCAGGTTAGGGTTAGGGTTCCGGTTAAGGTTAGGGTTAGGGTTCGTGTTAGGGTTAGGGTTAGGGTTCGGGTTCGGGTTAGCGTTAGTGTTAGTGTTAGAGTTCGGGTTAGGGTTAGGGTTCGGGTTAGGTTTAGGTTTCGGGTTCGTGTTAGGGTTAGAGTTTGGGTCAGGTTTCGGGTTAGGGTTAGGGTTCGGGTTAGGGTTAGGTTTCGGGTTAGTGTTAGGGTTAGTGTTAGGGTTAGGGTTCGGGTTAGGGTTAGGGTTCACGTTCGGGTTACGGTTAGGGTTAGGGTTAGGGTTCGGTTTCGGGTTAGTGTTAGGGTCAGTGTTCGGGTTAGGGTTAGGGTTACGGTTAGGGTTCGGGTTAGGGTTAGGGTTAGGGTTCGGGTTAGGGTTCGGGTTAGGGTTCGGGTTAGGGTTCGGGTTAGGTTTAGGGTTCGGGTTAGGTTTCGGGTTCGGGTTAGGGTTAGGTTTCGGGTTCGGGTTAGGGTTAGGGTTAGGGTTCGGGTTAGGGTTAGGGTTAGGGTTCGGGTTAGGGTTAGGTTTCGGGTTAGTGTTAGGGTTAGTGTTAGGGTTAGGGTTCGGGTTAGGGTTAGGGTTCACGTTCGGGTTACGGTTAGGGTTAGGGTTAGGGTTCGGTTTCGGGTTAGTGTTAGGGTCAGTGTTCGGGTTAGGGTTAGGGTTACGGTTAGGGTTCGGGTTAGGGTTAGGGTTAGGGTTCGGGTTAGGGTTCGGGTTAGGGTTCGGGTTAGGGTTCGGGTTAGGTTTAGGGTTCGGGTTAGGTTTCGGGTTCGGGTTAGGGTTAGGTTTCGGGTTCGGGTTAGGGTTAGGGTTAGGGTTCGGGTTAGGGTTAGGGTTCGGGTTAGGTTAAGGGTTAGGTTTCGTGTTAGGGTTAGGGTTTGGGTTAGGGTTAGTGTTCGGGTTAGGGTTAGTGTTCCGGTTAGGGTTAGGGTTAGGGTTCGGGGTCGGGTTAGTGTTAGGGTTCGGGTTAGTGTTAGGGTTCCGGTTAGGGTTAGGGTTCGGGTTAGGGTAAGGGTTAGGGTTAGGGTTAGGGTTAGGGTTAGGGTTCGGTTTCGGGTTAGGGTTCGGGTAGTTTTAGGTTAGTGTTAGGGTTAGGGTTAGGGTTAGGGTTCGGGTTCGGTTTACGGTTAGTGTTAGGGTTAGGGTTCGGGTTCGGGTTAGGGTTCGGGTTCGGGTTAGGGTTCGGGTTAGGGTTAGGGTTCGGGTTAGGGTTCGGGTTAGGGTTCGGGTTAGGGTTCGGGTTAGGTTTAGGGTTCGGGTTAGGTTTCGGGTTCGGGTGTGGGTTAGGTTTCGGGTTCGGGTTAGGGTTAGGGTTATGGTTCGGGTTAGGGTTAGGGTTCGGGTTAGGTTAAGGGTTAGGTTTCGTGTTAGGGTTAGGGTTTGGGTTAGGGTTAGTGTTCGGGTTAGGGTTAGGGTTCCGGTTAGGGTTAGGGTTAGGGTTCGGGTTCGGGTTAGTGTTAGGGTTCGGGTTAGTGTTAGGGTTCGGGTTAGGGTTAGGGTTCGGGTTAGGGTAAGGGTTAGGGTTAGGGTTAGGTTTAGGGTTCGGATTCGGGTTAGGGTTCGGGTAGTTTTAGGGTTAGTGTTAGGGTTAGGGTTAGGGTTAGGGTTCGGGTTCGGTTTAGGGTTAGTGTTAGGGTTAGGGTTTGGATTCGCGTTAGGGTTCGGGTTCGGGTTAGGGTTAGGGTTCGGGTTCGGTTTAGGGTTAGTGTTAGGGTTAGGGTTCGGGTTAGGGTTAGGGTTCGGGTTAGGGGTAGGGTTAGGGATCGGCTTAGCGTTAGGGTTCGGGTTGGGGTTAGGGTTAGGGTTCGGGTTCAGTTTAGGGTTAGGGTTCCGTTTAAGGTTAGGGTTAGGGTTCGGGTTAGGGTTAGGGTTAGGGTTCGGGTTCGGGTTAGCGTTAGTGTTAGTGTTAAAGTTCGGGTTAGGGTTAGGGTTCGGGTTAGTGTTAGGGTTAGGGTTAGGGTTAGGGTCAGGATTCGGGTTAGGGTTAGGGTTACGGTTAGGGTTCGGGTTAGGGTTAGGTTTAGTTTTAGGGTTCGGTTTCGGGTTAGTGTTAGGGTTAGGGTTCGGGTTAGGGTTAGGGTTCGGGTTAGGGGTAGGGTTAGGGTTCGGGTTAGCGTTAGGGTTCGGGTTAGGGTTAGGGTTAGGGTTCGGGTTCAGGTTAGGGTTAGGGTTCCAGTTAAGGTTAGGGTTAGGGTTCGGGTTAGGGTTAGGGTTAGGGTTCGGGTTCGGGTTAGCGTTAGTGTTAGTGTTAAAGTTCGGGTTAGGGTTAGGTTTCGGGTTAGGTTTAGGTTTCGGGTTCGGGTTAGGGTTAGAGTTTGGGTTAGGTTTCGGGTTAGGGTTAGGGTTCGGGTTAGGGTTAGGGTTCAGGTTAGTGTTAGGGTTAGTGTTAGGGTTAGGGTTCGGGTTAGGGTTAGGGTTCGGGTTCGGGTTACGGTTAGGGTTAGGGTTAGGGTTCGGTTTCGGGTTAGTGTTAGGGTTAGAGTTAGGGTTAGGGTCAGGGTTCGGGTTAGGGTTAGGGTTACGGTTAGGGTTCGGGTTAGGGTTAGGGTTAGGGTTAGGGTTCGTTTTCGGGTTAGGGTTCGGGTTAGGTTTAGGGTTAGTGTTAGGGTTAGGGTTAGGGTTAGGGTTCAGGTTCGGTTTACGGTTAGTGTTAGGGTTAGGGTTCGGGTTCGGGTTAGGGTTCGGGTTCGGGTTAGGGTTAGGGTTCGGGTTCGGTTTAGGGTTAGTGTTAGGGTTGGGGTTTGGGTTAGCGTTAGGGTTCGGGTTAGGGGTAGGGTTCGGGTTAGGTTTCCGGTTAGGGTTAGGGTTCGGGTTAGGTTTAGGGTTCGGGTTAGGGTTAGGGTTAGTTTTAGGAGGTAGGGTTAGGGTTAGGGTTCGGGTTAGGGTTAGGGTTAGGGTTAGGGTTAGGTGTTAGGGTTCGGGTTAGGGTTAGGGTTAGGGTTAGGGTTAGGGTTCGGGTTCGGGTTAGGGTTAGGGTTAGGGTTAAGGTTAGGGTTAGGGTTCGGATTAGGATTAGGGGTAGGGTTCGGGTTAGGATCGGGTTCGGATTAGGGTTAGGGTTAGGGTTAGGGTTCGGGTTAGCGTTAGGTTTAGGGTTAGGGGTTAGGGTTAGGGTTAGGGTTCGGGTTAGGGTTAGGGTTACGGTTAGGGTTTGGGTTCGGGTTAGGGTTATGGTTAGGGTTCGGGTTAGGGTTAGGGTTAGGTTTATGGTTAGGTTTAGGCTTCGGGTTAGGGTTAGGTTTAGGGTTAGGGTTCGGGTTAGGGATAGGGTTAGGGTTCGGGTTAGGGTTCGGGTTAGTGTTAGGGGTAGGGTTAGGGTTCGGGTTAGGTTTAGGGTTAGGGTTAGGGTTCGGTTTAGGGTTAGGTTTAGGGTTAGTGTTTGGGTTAGGTTTCGGGTTAGAGTTAGGGTTAGGGTTCGCGTTAGGGTTCGGGTTAGGGGTCGGTTTAGGGTTAGGGTTAGGTTTCGGGTTAGGTTTAGGGTTAGGGTTAGGGTTCAGGTTAGGGTTAGGGTTCGGGTTTGTGTTAGGGTTAGGGTTCGGGTTCGGTTTAGTGTTAGGGTTCGGGTTCAGGTTAGGGTTAGGTTTCGGGTTAGGGTTAGGGTTAGGGTTACGTTTAGGGTTCGGGTTCGGGGTTAGGGTTATGGTTAGGGTTCGGGTTAGGGTTCGGGTTAGGGTTAGGATTCGCGTAAGGGGTTAGGGTTCGGGTTTGGGTTAGGGTTAGGGTTAGGGTTCCGGTTAAGGTTAGGGTTAGGGTTCGGTTTAGGGTTAGGGTTAGGTTTAGGGTTAGGTTCGGGTTAGGGTTAGGGTTAGTGTTCAGGTTAGGCTTCGGGTTAGGGTTAGGATTAGGGTTAGGGTTTGGGTTAGGGTTAGGATTAGGGTTAGTGTTCGGGTTAGGGTTCGGATTAGGGTTAGGGATAGGATTCGGGTTAGGGTTAGGGTTAGGGTTTGGGTTAGTTTTAGGATTAGTATTAGTGTTCGGGTTAGGGTTCGGGTTAGGGTTAGGGTTAGGATTCGGGTTAGGGTTAGGGTTAGGGTTCGGGTTTGGGTTAGGGTTCGGGTTAGGGTTAGGTTTAGGGTTCGGGTAAGGGTTTGGGTTAGGGTTCGGGTTAGGGTTAGGTTTCGGGTTAGGGTTAGGGTTAGGGTTCGGGTTAGGGTTAGGGTTAGGGTTCGGGTTCGGGTTACGGTTCGGGTTGGGGTTAGTGTTCGGTTTAGGGTTAGGGTTAGGGTTCGGGTTAGGGTCAGGGTTCGGTTTCGGGTTCAGGTTAGGGTTAGGGTTCGGGTTAGATTTAGGGTTCGGGTTAGGGTTAGGATTAGGATTCGGGTTAGGGTTAGGGTTAGGGTTAGGGTTAGAATTCGGGTTAGGGTTAGGGTTAGGGTTTGGGCAGGGTTAGGATTAGTGTTAGTGTTCGGGTTAGGGTTCGGGGTAGGGTTAGGGTTAGGATTCGGGTTAGGGTTAGGGTTAGGGTTCTGGTTTGGGTTATGGTTCGGGTTAGGGTTAGGTTTAGGGTTCGGGTAAGGGTTTGGGTTAGGGTTCGGGTTAGGGTTAGGTTTCGGGTTAGGGTTAGGGTTAGGGTTCGGGTTAGGGTTAGGGTTAGGGTTCGGGTTCGGGTAGGGTTCGGGTTGGGGTTAGGGTTCGGGTTAGGGTGAGGGTTAGGTTTCGGGTTAGGGTCAGGGTTCGGGTTCGGGTTCAGGTTAGGGTTAGGGTTCGGGTTAGATTTAGGGTTCGGGTTAGGGTTAGGGTTAGGGTTCGGGTTAGGGTTAGGGTTCGGGTTCGGGATAGGGTTAGGTTTAGGGTTCGGTTTCGGGTTAGGTTTAGGGTTAGGGTTAGGATTCGGATTAGGGTTAGGGGTATGGTTCGGGTTAGGTTTCGGGTTCGGGTTAGGGTTAGGGTTAGGGTTAGGGTGAGGGTTCGGTTTAGGGTTAGGTTTAGGGTTAAGGGTTAGGGTTAGGTTTAGGGTTCGGGTTCGTGTTAGGGTTAGGGTTAGGGTTAGGGTTAGGGTTCGGGTTCGGGTTAGGGTTAGGGTTAGGGTTCGGGTTAGGGTTCGGGTTAGGGTTAGGGTTAGTGTTCGGGTTAGGGTTAGGGTTAGGGTTCGGTTTATGGATCGGGTTAGGGTTCGGGTTAGGGTTCGTTTTAGGGTTATGGTTCGGGTTAGGGTTCGGGTTAGGGTTCGGGTAAGGGTTGGGGTTAGAGTTAGGGTTAGGGTTAGGGTTCGGTTTATGGTTAAGGTTAGGGTTAGTGTTCGGTTTCGGGTTAGGGTTAGGGTTCGGGGTAGGTTTCGGAATAGGGTTAGGGTTAGGGTTCGGGTTAGGGTTCGGGTTAGGGTTCGGGTTAGGGTTCTGGTTCGGGTTCGGTTTAGGGTTAGGGTTAGGGTTAGTGTTCGGGTTCGGGTTAGGGTTAGGGTTAGGGTTCGGGTTAGGGTTTGGGTTAGGGTTAGGTTTAGGGGTAGGGTTCGGGTTAGGGTTTGGGTTAGGGTTAGGGATAGGATTCGGGTTAGGGTTCGGGTTAGGGTTAGGGTTAGGGTTCGGGTTAGTGTTAAGGTTCGGGTTAGGGATAGGGTTAGGGTTAGGTTTAGGGTTCGGATTAGAGTTAGGGGTAGTGTTCAGTTTAGGGTTCGGGTTAGGGTTAGGGTTCTGGTTAGGTTTCGGGTTAGGGTTAGGGTTAGGGTTAGGGTTAGGGTTCGGGTTCGGGTTAGGGTTAGGGTTAGGGTTCGGTTTAGTGTTAGGGTTCGGGTTAAGGTTCGGGTTAGGGTTCGGATTAGGGTTAGGGTTTGGGTTAGGGTTAGGGTTCGGGTTAGGGTTAGGATTCCGTTTATGGGTTAGTGTTAGGGTTCGGGTTCAGGTTAGGGTTAGGGTTCGGGTTAGTGTTAGGGTTCGGGTTAGGGTTAGGGTTTGGGTTAGAGTTAGGGTTCGGGTTAGGGTTAGGGTTCGGGTTCGGGTTAGGGTTCGGGTTAGGGTTAGGGTTAGTGTTAGGGTTAGGGTTAGGGTTAGGGTTAGGGTTCGCGTTAGGGTTCGGGATAGGTGTCGGGTTAGGGTTAGGGTTAGGGTTCGGGATAGGGTTAGGGTTAGGGTTCGTGTTAGAGTTAGGGTTCGGGTTAGGGTTAGGGTTAGGGTTCGGGTTCGGGTTAGGGTTAGGGTTCGGGTTCGGGTTAGGGATAGGGTTCGGGTTCGGGTTAGGGTTAGGGTTATTGTTCGGGTTCGGGGTTATGGTTAGGGTTAGGGTTCGGGTTAGGGTTCGGGTTAGGGTTAGGGTTCGGGTAAGGGGTTAGGGTTCGGGTTCGTGTTAGGGTTAGGGTTAGGGTTAGGGTTTCGGTTAGGGTAAGGGTTAGGGTTCGTGTTCGGGTTAGGGTTAGCGTTAGGGTTAGGGTTCAGGTTAGGGTTAGGGTTAGGTTTCGGGTTAGGGTTCGGGTTAGGCTTAGGGTTACCGTTAGTGTTAGGGTTAGCGTTAGGTTTCGGGTTAGGGTTAGGTTTAGGTTTAGGGTTCGGGTTAGGGTTAGGGTTCGGGTTAGGGTTAGGGTTAGGGTTCGGGTTCGGGTTCGGGTTAGGGTTAGGGTTCGGGTTCGTGTTAGGGTTAGTGTTCGGGTTAGGATTTGGGTTATGGTTAGGGTTAGGGTAGGGTTCGGGTTCGGTGTTAGTGTTAGGGTTAGGGGTCGGGTTAGGGTTCGGGTTAGGGTTAGGATTCGGGTAAGGGGTTAGAGTTCGGGTTCGCGTTAGGGTTAGGGTTAGGGTTCCGGTTAAGGTTAGGGTTAGGTGTCGGGTTAGGTTTAGGGTTAGGGTTAGTGTTCGGGTTAGTGTTAGGGTTCGGGTTAGGGTTAGGGTTAGGGTTAGGGTTCGGGTTAGGGTTAGGTTTAGGGTTCAGGTTAGGGTTCGGGTTAGGGTTAGGGTTAGGGTTAAGGTTCGGGGTAGGGTTAGGGTTCAGGTTCGGGTTAGGGTTAGTGTTTGGGTTAGGGTTCGTGTTAGGGTTGGGTTTAGGGTTAGGGTTCGGGTTAGGGTTCGGGTTCGGGTTAGGGTTAGGTTTAGGGTTCGGGTTAGGTTTAGGGTTCGGGTTAGGGTTCGGGTTAGGGTTCGGGTTAGGGTTAGGGTTTGGGTTAGGGTTAGGGTTCGGGTTAGGGTTAGGGTTCCGGTTAAGGTTAGGGTTAGGGTTCGGGTTCGGGTTAGGGTTAGGGTTCGGGTTAGTGTTAGGGTTCGGGTTAGGGTTAGGGTTCGGGTTAGGGTTAGGGTTAGGGTTAGGGTTCGGGTTCGGGTTAGGGTTCGGGTTAGGGTTAGGTTTAGTGTTAGGGTTAGGGTTAGGTTTAGGGTTTGGGTTCGGTTTAGGGTTAGTGTTACGTTTAGGGTTCGGGTTCGGGTTAGGGTTCGGGTTAGTGTTAGGGTTCGGGTTAAGGTTAAGGTTCGGGTTAGGGTTAGGGTTAGGGTTAGGCTTAGTGTTCGGATTAGAGTTAGGGGCAGGGTTCGGGTTAGGGTTCGGGTTAGGGTAAGGTTTAGGTTTCGGGTTCGGGTTAGGGTTAGGGTAAGGGTTCAGGATAGGGTTAGGGTTAAGGTTCGGGTTCGGGTTAGGGTTAGGTTTCGGGTTCGGGTTAGGGTTCGGGTTCGGTGTTAGGGTTAGGGTTAGGGTTCGGGTTAGGGTTCGGGTTAGGGTTAGGATTCGGGTAAGGGGTAAGGGTTCGGGTTCGGTTTAGCGTTAGGGTTAGGGTTAGGTTTAGGGTTCAGGTTAGGGTTAGGGTTAGGGTTCGGGTTAGGTTTCGTGTTAGGCTTAGGTTTAGGGTTAGGGTTAGGGTTCGGGTTAGGGTTAGGGTTCGGGTTAGGGTTAGGTTTAGGGTTCGGGTTAGGGTTAGGTTTAGGGTTCGGGTTAGGGTTAGGGTTACGGTTAGGGTTAGGGTTCGGGTTAGGGTTAGGGTTAGTGTTCGGGTTAGCGTTAGGGTTAGGGTTATGGTTACGGTTAGGGTTCGGGTTAGGGTTAGGTTTAGGGTTAGGGTTTGGGTTAGGGTTCGGGTTAGGGTTCGGGTTAGGGTTCGGGTTAGGGTTAGGGTTAGGGTTCGGGTTAGGGTGAACGTTAGGGTTAGGGTTCGGTTTAGGTTTAGGGTTAGGGTTAGGGTTAGTGTTAGTGTTCGTGTTAGGGTTAGGGTTAAGGTTCGGGTTAGGGTTAGGGTTAGGGGTCGGGTTAGGGTTAGGGTTAGTGTTCGGTTTAGGGTTAGGGTTAGGGTTCGGGTTAGGGTTAGGGTTCGGGTTAGGGTTAGGTTTAGGGTTCGGTTTCGGTTTCGGGTTATGGTTAGGGTTAGTGTTAGGGTTCGGGTTCGGGGTTAGTGTTAGGGTTAGGGTTCGGGTTAGGGTTCGGGTTAGGGTTAGGATTCGGGAAAGGGGTTAGGTTCGGGATCGGGTTAGGGTTAGGGTTAGGGTTCCGTTTAAGGTTAGAGTTAGGGTTCGGGTTAGGGTTAGTGTTCGGGTTAGGGTTCGGGTTAGGGTTAGGTTTAGGGTTAGGGTTCTTGTTAGGGTTAGGGTTCGGGTTAGGGTTAGGGTTAGGGTTAGGGCTAGGGTTCGGATTAGGGTTAGGGGTAGGGTTCGGGTTAGGGTTCGGGTTCGAGTTAGGGTTAGGGTTAGGGTTAGGGTTCAGGTTAGGGTTAGGGTTAGGGTTAGGGTTAGGGGTTAGGGTTAGGGTTACCGTTCGGGTTAGGATTAGGGTTAGGGTTTAGGGTTAGGGTTCGGGTTTGGGTTAGGGTTAGGGTTCGGGTTAGGGTTCGGGTTAGGGTTAGGTTTAGGGTTCGGGTTAGGGTTAGGGTTAGGGTTAGGGTTCTGGTTAGGGTTAGGGTTAGGGTTCAGATTAGGGTTCTTGTTAGGGTTGGGTTAGGGTTAGGGTTCGGGTTCGGGTTCGGGTTCGTGTTAGGGTTAGGGTTCGGGTTAGGTTTAGGGTTAGGTTTAGGGTTAGGGTTAGGGATCGCGTTAGGGTTCGGGTTAGGTGTCGGGTTAGGGTTAGGGATCGGGTGAGGGTTAGGGTTAGGTCAGGGTTCGGGTTAGGGTTAGGGTTCGGGTTAGGGTTAGGGTTAGGGTTCGGGTTCGGGTTAGGGTTAGGATTCGGGTAAGGGGTTAGGGTTCGGGTTCGGGTTAGGGTTAGGGTAGGGTTCGGGTTAGGGTTAGGGTTCGGGTTAGGGTTCGGGTTAGGGTTAGGGTTTGGGTTAGGGTTAGGGTTCGGGTTAGGGTTAGGGTTCTGGTTAGGGTTAGGGTTAGCTTTCGGGTTCGGGTTAGGGTTAGGGTTCGGGTTAGTGTTAGGGTTCGGGTTAGGGTTAGGGTTCGGGTTAGGGTTAGGGTTAGGATTAGGGTTAGGGTTCGGGTTCGGCTTAGGTTTCGGGTTAGGGTTATGGTTAGTGTTAGGGTTAGGGTTAGGGTTAGGGTTCGGGTTCGGTTTAGGGTTAGTGTTAGGGTTAGGGTTGGGTTTGGGTTAGGGTTCGGGTTCGGGTTAGGGTTAGGGTTCGGGTTCGGGTTAGGGTTAGTGTTAGGGTTAGGGTTGGGTTTGGGTTAGGGTTCGGGTTCGGGTTAGGGTTAGGGTTAGGTTTCGGGTTAGGGTTAGGGTTAGGGTTAGGGTTCGGGTTAGGTTTCGGGTTAGGGTTAGGGTTAGGGTTAGGGTTAGGGTTCGGGTTAGGGTTCGGGTTAGGGTTAGGGTTAGGGTTAGGGTTAGAGTTCGGGTTAGGGTTAGGGTTGGGGTTACGGTTCGGGTAGGGTTAGGGTTAGGGTTAGGGTTAGGGTCAGGGTTCGGGTTAGGTTTAGGGTTAAGGTTAGGGTTAGGGTTAGGATTAGGGTTAGGGTTCGCGTTAGGGTTCGGGTTAGCGGTCGGGTAAGGGTTAGAGTTAGGGTTCGGGTTAGGGTTAGGGTTAGGGTTAGGGTTAGGGTTGCGGTTAGGGTTAGGGTTCAGGTTAGGGTTAGGGTTAGGGTTAGGGTTAGGGATAGGGTTCGGATTAGGGTTAGGGGTAGGGTTCGGGTTAGGGTTCGGGTACGGGTTAGGGTTAGGTTTAGGGTTAGTGTTAGGGTTCGGGTTAGGGTTAGGGTTAGGGTTAGGGGTTAGGGTTAGGGTTACCGTTCGTGTTAGGGTTAGGGTTAGGGTTAGCGTTAGGGTTCGGGTTAGGTTTAGGTTTAGGGTTCGGGTTAGGGTTAGGGTTAGGGTTAGGGTTAGGGTTCGGGTTAGGGTTAGGGTTAGGGTTCGGGTTAGCGTTAGGGTTCGGGTTAGTGTTAGGGTTAGGGTTCGTGTTCAGGTTAGGGTTAGGGTTCCGGTTAAGGTTAGGGTTAGGGTTCGGGTTAGGGTTAGGGTTAGGGTTCGGGTTCGGGTTAGCGTTAGTGTTAGTGTTAGAGTTCGGGTTAGGGTTAGGGTTCGGGTTAGGTTTAGGTTTCGGGTTCGGGTTAGGGTTAGAGTTTGGGTCAGGTTTCGGGTTAGGGTTAGGGTTCGGGTTAGGGTTAGGTTTCGGGTTAGTGTTAGGGTTAGTGTTAGGGTTAGGGTTCGGGTTAGGGTTAGGGTTCACGTTCGGGTTACGGTTAGGGTTAGGGTTAGGTTTCGGTTTCGGGTTAGTGTTAGGGTCAGTGTTCGGGTTAGGGTTAGGGTTACGGTTAGGGTTCGGGTTAGGGTTAGGGTTAGGGTTCGGGTTAGGGTTCGGGTTAGGGTTCGGGTTAGGGTTCGGGTTAGGTTTAGGGTTCGGGTTAGGTTTCGGGTTCGGGTTAGGGTTTGGTTTCGGGTTCGGGTTAGGGTTAGGGTTAGGGTTCGGGTTAGGGTTAGGGTTCGGGTTAGGTTAAGGGTTAGGTTTCGTGTTAGGGTTAGGGTTTGGGTTAGGGTTAGTGTTCGGGTTAGGGTTAGTGTTCCGGTTAGGGTTAGGGTTAGGGTTCGGGTTCGGGTTAGTGTTAGGGTTCGGGTTAGTGTTAGGGTTGGGGTTAGGGTTAGGGTTCGGGTTAGGGTAAGGGTTAGGGTTAGGGTTAGGGTTAGGGTTAGGGTTCGGTTTCGGGTTAGGGTTCGGGTAGTTTTAGGTTAGTGTTAGGGTTAGGGTTAGGGTTAGGGTTCGGGTTCGGTTTACGGTTAGTGTTAGGGTTAGGGTTCGGGTTCGGGTTAGGGTTCGGGTTCGGTTAGGGTTCGGGTTAGGGTTAGGGTTCGGGTTAGGGTTCGGGTTAGGGTTCGGGTTAGGGTTCGGGTTAGGTTTAGGGTTCGGGTTAGGTTTCGGGTTCGGGTGTGGGTTAGGTTTCGGGTTCGGGTTAGGGTTAGGGTTAGGGTTCGGGTTAGGGTTAGGGTTCGGGTTAGGTTAAGTGTTAGGTTTCGTGTTAGGGTTAGGGTTTGGGTTAGGGTTAGGGTTCGGGTTAGGGTTAGGGTTAGTTTTAGGAGGTAGGGTTAGGGTTAGGGTTCGGGTTAGGGTTAGGGTTAGGGTTAGGGTTAGGTGTTAGGGTTCGGGTTAGGGTTAGGGTTAGGGTTAGGGTTAGGGTTCGGGTTCGGGTTAGGGTTAGGGTTAGGGTTAAGGTTAGGGTTAGGGTTCGGATTAGGGTTAGGGGTAGGGTTCGGGTTAGGATCGGGTTCGGATTAGGGTTAGGGTTAGGGTTAGGGTTCGGGTTAGCGTTAGGTTTAGGGTTAGGGGTTAGGGTTAGGGTTAGGGTTCGGGTTAGGGTTAGGGTTACGGTTAGGGTTTGGGTTCGGGTTAGGGTTATGGTTAGGGTTCGGGTTAGGGTTAGGGTTAGGTTTATGGTTAGGTTTAGGCTTCGGGTTAGGGTTAGGTTTAGGGTTAGGTTTCGGGTTAGGGATAGGGTTAGGGTTCGGGTTAGGGTTCGGGTTAGTGTTAGGGGTAGGGTTAGGGTTCGGGTTAGGTTTAGGGTTAGGGTTAGGGTTCGGTTTAGGGTTAGGTTTAGGGTTAGTGTTTGGGTTAGATTTCGGGTTAGGGTTAGGGTTAGGGTTCGCGTTAGGGTTCGGGTTAGGGGTCGGTTTAGGGTTAGGGTTAGGTTTCGGGTTAGGTTTAGGGTTAGGGTTAGGGTTCAGGTTAGGGTTAGGGTTCGGGTTTGTGTTAGGGTTAGGGTTCGGGTTCGGTTTAGTGTTAGGGTTCGGGTTCAGGTTAGGGTTAGGTTTCGGGTTAGGGTTAGGGTTAGGGTTACGTTTAGGGTTCGGGTTCGGGGTTAGGGTTATGGTTAGGGTTCGGGTTAGGGTTCGGGTTAGGGTTAGGATTCGCGTAAGGGGTTAGGGTTCGGGTTCGGGTTAGGGTTAGGGTTAGGGTTCCGGTTAAGGTTAGGGTTAGGGTTCGGTTTAGGGTTAGGGTTAGGTTTAGGGTTAGGTTCGGGTTAGGGTTAGGGTTAGTGTTCAGGTTAGGCTTCGGGTTAGGGTTAGGATTAGGGTTAGGGTTTGGGTTAGGGTTAGGATTAGGGTTAGTGTTCGGGTTAGGGTTCGGATTAGGGTTAGGGATAGGATTCGGGTTAGGGTTAGGGTTAGGGTTTGGGTTAGTTTTAGGATTAGTATTAGTGTTCGGGTTAGGGTTCGGGTTAGGGTTAGGGTTAGGATTCGGGTTAGGGTTAGGGTTAGGGTTCGGGTTTGGGTTAGGGTTCGGGTTAGGGTTAGGTTTAGGGTTCGGGTAAGGGTTTGGGTTAGGGTTCGGGTTAGGGTTAGGTTTCGGGTTAGGGTTAGGGTTAGGGTTCGGGTTAGGGTTAGGGTTAGGTTTCGGGTTCGGGTTACGGTTCGGGTTGGGGTTAGTGTTCGGTTTAGGGTTAGGGTTAGGGTTCGGATTAGGGTCAGGGTTCGGTTTCGGGTTCAGGTTAGGGTTAGGGTTCGGGTTAGATTTAGGGTTCGGGTTAGGGTTAGGATTAGGATTCGGGTTAGGGTTAGGGTTAGGGTTAGGGTTAGAATTCGGGTTAGGGTTAGGGTTAGGGTTTGGGCAGGGTTAGGATTAGTGTTAGTGTTCGGGTTAGGGTTCGGGGTAGGGTTAGGGTTAGGATTCGGGTTAGGGTTAGGGTTAGGGTTCGGGTTTGGGTTATGGTTCGGGTTAGGGTTAGGTTTAGGGTTCGGGTAAGGGTTTGGGTTCGGGTTCGGGTTAGGGTTAGGTTTGGGTTAGGGTTAGGGTTAGGGTTCGGGTTAGGGTTAGGGTTAGGGTTCGGGTTCGGGTAGGGTTCGGGTTGGGGTTAGGGTTCGGGTTAGGGTGAGGGTTAGGTTTCGGGTTAGGGTCAGGGTTCGGGTTCGGGTTCAGGTTAGGGTTAGGGTTCGGGTTAGATTTAGGGTTCGGGTTAGGGTTAGGGTTAGGGTTCGGGTTAGGGTTAGGGTTCGGGTTCGGGATAGGGTTAGGTTTAGGGTTCGGTTTCGGGTTAGGTTTAGGGTTAGGGTTAGGATTCGGATTAGGGTTAGGGATATGGTTCGGGTTAGGTTTCGGGTTCGGGTTAGGGTTAGGGTCAGGGTTAGGGTGAGGGTTCGGTTTAGGGTTAGGTTTAGGGTTAAGGGTTAGGGTTAGGTTTAGGGTTCGGGTTCGTGTTAGGGTTAGGGTTAGGGTTAGGGTTAGGGTTCGGGTTCGGGTTAGGGTTAGGGTTAGGGTTCGGGTTAGGGTTCGGGTTAGGGTTAGGGTTAGTGTTCGGGTTAGGGTTAGGGTTAGGGTTCGGTTTATGGATCGGGTTAGGGTTCGGGTTAGGGTTCGTTTTAGGGTTATGGTTCGGGTTAGGCTTCGGGTTAGGGTTCGGGTAAGGGTTGGGGTTAGAGTTAGGGTTAGGGTTAGGGTTCGGTTTATGGTTAAGGTTAGGGTTAGTGTTCGGTTTCGGGTTAGGGTTAGGGTTCGGGGTAGGTTTCGGAATAGGGTTAGGGTTAGGGTTCGGGTTAGGGTTCGGGTTAGGGTTCGGGTTAGGGTTCTGGTTCGGGTTCGGTTTAGGGTTAGGGTTAGGGTTAGTGTTCGGGTTCGGGTTAGGGTTAGGGTTAGGGTTCGGGTTAGGGTTTGGGTTAGGGTTAGGTTTAGGGGTAGGGTTCGGGTTAGGGTTTGGGTTAGGGTTAGGGATAGGATTCGGGTTAGGGTTCGGGTTAGGGTTAGGGTTAGGGTTCGGGTTAGGGTTAAGGTTCGGGTTAGGGATAGGGTTAGGGTTAGGGTTAGGGTTCGGATTAGAGTTAGGGGTAGTGTTCAGTTTAGGGTTCGGGTTAGGGTTCGGGTTAGGGTTCTGGTTCGGGTTCGGTTTAGGGTTAGGGTTAGGGTTAGGGTTCTGGTTAGGTTTCGGGTTAGGGTTAGGGTTAGGGTTAGGGTTAGGGTTCGGGTTCGGGTTAGGGTTAGGGTTAGGGTTCGGGTTAGGGTTAGGGTTCGGGTTAAGGTTCGGGTTAGGGTTCGGATTAGGGTTAGGGTTTGGGTTAGGGTTAGGGTTCGGGTTAGGGTTAGGATTCCGTTTAGGGTTAGTGTTAGGGTTCGGGTTCAGGTTAGGGTTAGGGTTCGGGTTAGTGTTAGGGTTCGGGTTAGGGTTAGGGTTTGGGTTAGAGTTAGGGTTCGGGTTAGGGTTAGGGTTCGGGTTCGGGTTAGGGTTCGGGTTAGGGTTAGGGTTAGTGTTAGGGTTAGGGTTAGGGTTAGGGTTAGGGTTCGCGTTAGGGTTCGGGATAGGTGTCGGGTTAGGGTTAGGGTTAGGGTTCGGGTTAGGGTTAGGGTTAGGGTTCGTGTTAGAGTTAGGGTTCGGGTTAGGGTTAGGGTTAGGGTTCGGGTTCGGGTTAGGGTTAGGGTTCGGGTTCGGGTTAGGGTTAGGGTTCGGGTTCGGGTTAGGGTTAGGGTTATTGTTCGGGTTCGGGGTTATGGTTAGGGTTAGGGTTCGGGTTAGGGTTCGGGTTAGTGTTAGGGTTCGGGTAAGGGGTTAGGGTTCGGGTTCGTGTTAGGGTTAGGGTTAGGGTTAGGGTTTCGGTTAGGGTAAGGGTTAGGGTTCGGGTTCGGGTTAGGGTTAGCGTTAGGGTTAGGGTTCAGGTTAGGGTTAGGGTTAGGTTTCGGGTTAGGGTTCGGGATAGGCTTAGGGTTACCGTTAGTGTTAGGGTTAGCGTTAGGTTTCGGGTTAGGGTTAGGTTTAGGTTTAGGGTTCGGTTTAGGGTTAGGGTTCGGGTTAGGGTTAGGGTTAGGGTTCGGGTTCGGGTTCGGGTTAGGGTTAGGGTTCGGGTTCGGGTTTGGGTTAGTGTTCGGGTTAGGATTTGGGTTATGGTTAGGGTTAGGGTAGGGTTCGGGTTCGGTGTTAGTGTTAGGGTTAGGGGTCGGGTTAGGGTTCGGGTTAGGGTTAGGATTCGGGTAAGGGGTTAGAGTTCGGGTTCGCGTTAGGGTTAGGGTTAGGGTTCCGGTTAAGGTTAGGGTTAGGTGTCGGGTTAGGGTTAGGGTTAGGGTTAGTGTTCGGGTTAGTGTTAGGGTTCGGGTTAGGGTTAGGGTTCGGGTTCGGGTTAGGGTTAGAGTTTGGGTTAGGGTTCGGGTTAGGGTTAGGGTTCGGGTTAGGGTTAGGGTTCGGGTTAGGGTTAGTGTTAGGGTTAGGGTTCGGGTTAGAGTTAGAGTTCGGGTTCGGTTTACGGTTAGGGTTAGGGTTAGGGTTCAGTTTCGGGTTAGGGTTAGGGTTAGGGTTCGGGTTAGGGTTAGGTTTAGGGTTCAGGTTAGGGTTCGGGTTAGGGTTAGGTTTAGGGTTAAGGTTCGGGGTAGGGTTAGGGTTCAGGTTCGGGTTAGGGTTAGTGTTTGGGTTAGGGTTCGTGTTAGGGTTGGGTTTAGGGTTAGGGTTCGGGTTAGGGTTCGGGTTCGGGTTAGGGTTAGGTTTAGGGTTCGGGTTAGGTTTAGGGTTCGGGTTAGGGTTCGGGTTAGGGTTCGGGTTAGGGTTAGGGTTTGGGTTAGGGTTAGGGTTCGGGTTAGGGTTAGGGTTCCGGTTAAGGTTAGGGTTAGGGTTCGGGTTCGGGTTAGGGTTAGGGTTCGGGTTAGTGTTAGGGTTCGGGTTAGGGTTAGGGTTCGGGTTAGGGTTAGGGTTAGGGTTCGGGTTCGGGTTAGGGTTCGTGTTAGGGTTATGTAGTGTTAGGGTTAGGGTTAGGGTTAGGGTTTGGGTTCCGTTTAGGGTTAGTGTTACGTTTAGGGTTCGGGTTCGGGTTAGGGTTCGGGTTAGTGTTAGGGTTCGGGTTAAGGTTAAGGTTCGGGTTAGGGTTAGGGTTAGGGTTAGGCTTAGTGTTCGGATTAGAGTTAGGGGCAGGGTTCGGGTTAGGGTTCGGGTTAGGGTTAGGGTTCGGTTTCGGGTTAGGGTTAGGGTTAGGGTTCGGGTTCAGGTTAGGGTTAAGGTTCGGGTTAGTGTTATGGTTCGGGTTAGGGTTAGGGTTTGGGTTAGGGTTAGGGTTCGGGTTAGGGTTAGTGTTCGGGTTCGGGTTAGGGTTCGGGTTAGGGTTAGGGTTAGTGCTGGGTTAGGGTTAGGGTTAGGGTTAGGGTTCGTGTTAGGGTTCGGGATAGGTGTCGCGTTAGGGTTAGGGTTAGGGTTCGGGTTAGGGTTAGGGTTAGGTTTAGGGTTCGTTTTAGGGTTAGGGTTCGGGTTAGGGTTAGGGTTAGGGTTCGGGTTCGGGTTAGGGTTAGGGTTCGGGTTCGGGTTAGGGTTCGGGTTAGGGTTAGGGTTAGGGTAAAGGTTCGGGTTCGGGGTTAGGGTTAGGGTTAGGGTTCGTGTTAGGGTTCGGGTTAGGGTTAGGATTCAGGTAAGGGGTTAGGGTTCGGGTTCTGGTTAGGGTTAGGGTTAGGGTTAGGGTTTCGGTTAGGGTTAGGGTTAGGGTTCGGTTTCGGGTTAGGGTTAGCGTTAGGGTTAGGGTTCAGGTTAGGGTTAGGGTTAGGGTTCGGGTTAGGGTTCGGGTTAGGCTTAGGGTTACGGTTCGGGTTAGGGTTAGCGTTAGTTTTCGGGTTAGGGTTAGGTATAGGGTTAGGGTTCGGGTTAGGGTTAGGGTTCGGTTTAGGGTTAGGGTTAGGGTTCGGGTTCGGGTTAGGGTTAGGGTTCGGGTTCGTGTTAGGGTTAGTGTTCGTGTTAGGGTTCGGGTTATGGTTAGGGATAGGGTAGGGTTCGGGTTCGGGGTTAGGGTTAGGGTTAGGGTTCGGGTTAGGGTTCGGGTTAGGGTTAGGATTCGGGTAAGGGGTTAGAGTTCGGGTTCGGGTTAGGGTTAGGGTTAGGGTTAGGGTTCGGTTTAGGGTTAAGGTTCGTGTTAGGGTTCGGGTTAGGGTTAGGGTTAGGGTTCTGGTTAGGGTTAGTGTTCGGGTTAGGTTTAGGGTTAGGGTTAGGGTTAGGGTTCGGATTAGGGTTAGGGGGAGGGTTCGGGTTATGGTTCGGGTTCGAGTTAGGGTTAGGGTTAGGGTTAGGGTTAGGGTTTGGGTTAGGGTTAGGTTTAGGGTTAGGGTTAGGGTTCGGGTTAGGGTTAGGGTTAGGGTTAGGGTTCGGGTTAGGGTTCGGGTTAGGGTTAGGGTTAGGGTTCGGGTTAGGGTTAGGGTTAGGGTTAGGGTTCGGGTTCGGGTTAGGGTTAGGTTTAGGTTCAGGTTAGGGTTCGGGTTAGGGTTAGGGTTAGGGTTAAGGTTCGGGGTAGGGTTAGGGTTCAGGTTCGGGTTAGGGTTAGTGTTTTGGTTAGGGTTCGTGTTAGGGTTGGGTTTAGGGTTAGGGTTCGGGTTAGGGTTCGGGTTCGGGTTAGGGTTAGGTTTAGGGTTCGGGTTAGGTTTAGGGTTCGGGTTAGGTTTCGGGTTAGGGTTCGGGTTAGGGTTAGGGTTTGGGTTAGGGTTAGGGTTCGGGTTAGGGTTAGGGTTCCGGTTAAGGTTAGGGTTAGGGTTCGGGTTCGGGTTAGGGTTAGGGTTCGGGTTAGTGTTAGGGTTCGGGTTAGGGTTAGGGTTCGGGTTAGGGTTAGGGTTAGGGTTAGGGTTAGGGTTCGGGTTCGGGTTAGGATTCGGGTTAGGGTTAGGTTTAGTGTAGGGTTAGGGTTAGGGTTAGGGTTTGGGTTCGGTTTAGGGTTAGTGTTACGTTTAGGGTTCGGGTTCGGGTTAGGGTTCGGGTTAGTGTTAGGGTTCGGGTTAAGGTTAAGTTTCGGGTTAGGGTTAGGGTTAGGGTTAGGGTTAGTGTTCGGATTCGAGTTAGGGGCAGGGTTCGGGTTAGGGTTCGGGTTAGGGTTAGGGTTCGGTTTCGGGTTAGGGTTAGGGTTAGGGTTCGGGTTCAGGTTAGGGTTAAGGTTCGGGTTAGTGTTATGGTTCGGGTTAGGGTTAGGGTTTGGGTTAGGGTTAGGGTTCGGGTTAGGGTTAGTGTTCGGGTTCGGGTTAGGGTTCGGGTTAGGGTTAGGGTTAGTGTTAGGGTTAGGGTTAGGGTTAGGGTTAGGGTTCATGTTAGGGTTCGGGATAGGTGTCGCGTTAGGGTTAGGGTTAGGGTTCGGGTTAGGGTTAGGGTTAGGGTTAGGGTTCGTTTTAGGGTTAGGGTTCGGGTTAGGGTTAGGGTTAGGGTTCGGGTTCGGGTTAGGGTTAGGGTTCGGGTTCGGGTTAGGGTTCGGGTTAGGGTTAGGGTTAGGGTAAAGGTTCGGGTTCGGGGTTAGGGTTAGGGTTAGGGTTCGGGTTAGGGTTCGGGTTAGGGTTAGGATTCAGGTAAGGGGTTAGGGTTCGGGTTCTGGTTAGGGTTAGGGTTAGGGTTAGGGTTTCGGTTAGGGTTAGGGTTAGGGTTCGGGTTCGGGTTAGGGTTAGCGTTAGGGTTAGGGTTCAGGTTAGGGTTAGGGTTAGGGTTCGGGTTAGGGTTCGGGTTAGGCTTAGGGTTACGGTTAGGGTTAGGGTTAGCGTTAGGTTTCGGGTTAGGGTTAGGTATAGGGTTAGGTTTCGGGTTAGGGTTAGGGTTCGGGTTAGGGTTAGGGTTAGGGTTCGGGTTCGGGTTAGGGTTAGGGTTCGGGTTCGTGTTAGGGTTAGTGTTCGGGTTAGGGTTCGGGTTATGGTTAGGGATAGGGTAGGGTTCGGGTTCGGGGTTAGGGTTAGGGTTAGGGTTAGGGTTCGGTTTAGGGTTAAGGTTCGTGTTAGGGTTCGGGTTAGGGTTAGGGTTAGGGTTCTGGTTAGGGTTAGTGTTCGGGTTAGGTTTAGGGTTAGGGTTAGGGTTAGGGTTCGGATTAGGGTTAGGGGGAGGGTTCGGGTTATGGTTCGGGTTCGAGTTAGGGTTAGGGTTAGGGTTAGGGTTAGGGTTTGGGTTAGGGTTAGGTTTAGGGTTAGGGTTAGGGTTTAGGGTTAGGGTTACCATTCGGGTTAGTGTTAGGGTTAGGGTTAGGGTTAGGGTTCGGGTTAGGTTTAGGGTTAGGGTTCGGGTTAGGGTTAGGGTTAGGGTTAGGGTTAGGGTTCGGGTTAGGGTTAGGGTTAGGGTTAGGGTTCGGGTTCGGGTTAGGGTTAGGGTTCAGGATAGGGTTCGTGTTAGGGTTAGGGTTAGGGTTAGGGTTCGGGTTAGGGTTAGCGTTAGGGTTAGGTTTCGGGTTAGGGTTAGGTTTAGGTTTAGGGTTAGGGTTAGGTTTAAGGTTCGGGGTTGGTTAGGGTTAAGGTTCGGGTTAGGGTTAGGGTTTGGGTTAGGGTTCGTGTTAGGGTTAGGTTTAGGGTTAGGGTTCGGGTTAGGGTTCGGGTTCGGGTTAGGGTTAGGGTTAGGGTTCTGGTTAGGTTTAGGGTTCGGGTTAGGGTTCGGGTTAGGGTTCGGGTTAGGGTTCGTGTTAGGGTTAGGGTTTGGGTTAGGGTTAGGGTTCGGGTTAGGGTTTGGATTCCGGTTAGGGTTAGTGTTAGGGTTCGGGTTCAGGTTAGGGTTAGGGTTCGGGTTAGTGTTAGGGTTCGGGTTAGGGTTAGGGTTTGGGTTAGGGTTAGGGTTCGGGTTAGGGTTAGGGTTCGGGTTCGGGTTAGGGTTCAGGTTAGGGTTAGGATTAGTGTTAGGGTTAGGATTAGGGTTAGGGTTAGGGTTCGCGTTAGGGTTCGGGATAGGTGTCGGGTTAGGGTTAGGGTTAGGGTTCGAGTTAGGTTTAGGGTTAGGGTCCGTGTTAGGGTTAGGGTTCGGGTTAGGGTTAAGGTTAGGGTTCGGGTTGGGTTAGGGTTAGGGTTCGGGTTCGGGTTAGGGTTCAGGTTAGGGTTCGGGTTAGGTTTAGGATTCGGGTAAGGGGTTAGGGTTCGGGTTCGTGTTAGGGTTAGGGTTAGGGTTAGGGTTTCGGTTAGGGTTAGGGTTAGGGTTCGGGTTCGGGTTACAGTTAGCGTTAGGGTTAGTGTTCAGGTTAGGGTTAGGGTTAGGGTTCGGGTTAGGGTTCGGGTTAGGCTTAGGGTTACGGTTAGGGTTAGGGTTAGCGTTAGGTTTCGGGTTAGGGTTAGGTTTAGGGTTAGGGTTCGGGTTAGGTTTAGGGTTCGGGTTAGGGTTAGGGTTAGGGTTAGGGTTCGGGTTCGGGTTAGGGTTAGGGTTCGGGTTCGTGTTAGGGTTAGTGTTCGGGTTAGGATTTGGGTTATGGTTAGTGTTAGGGTAAGGTTCGGGTTCGGGGTTAGTGTTAGGGTTAGGGTTCGGGTTAGAGTTCGGGTTAGGGTTAGGATTCGGGTAAGGGGTTAGAGTTCGGGTTCGCGTTATGGTTAGGGTTAGGGTTCCGGTTAAGGTTAGGGTTAGGTGTCGGGTTAGGTTTAGGGTTAGGGTTAGTGTTCGGGTTAGGGTTAGGGTTCGGGTTAGGGTTAGGGTTCGGGTTCGGGTTAGGGTTAGAGTTTGGGTTAGGGTTCGGGTTAGGGTTAGGGTTCGGGTTAGGGTTAGGGTTCGGGTTAGGGTTACTGTTAGGGTTAGGGTTCTGGTTAGAGTTAGAGTTCGGGTTCGGTTTACGGTTAGGGTTAGGGTTAGGGTTCAGTTTCGGGTTAGGGTTAGGGTTAGGGTTAGGGTTAGGGTCAGGGTTCGGGTTAGGGTTAGGGTTAGGGTTAGTGTTCGGGTTAGGGTTAGGGTTAGGGTTCGGGTTAGGGTTAGGTTTAGGGTTCAGGTTAGGGTTCGGGTTAGGGTTAGGGTTAGGGTTAAGGTTCGGGGTAGGGTTAGGGTTCAGGTTCGGGTTAGGGTTAGTGTTTGGGTTAGGGTTCGTGTTAGGGTTGGGTTTAGGGTTAGGGTTCGGGTTAGGGTTCGGGTTCGGGTTAGGGTTAGGTTTATGGTTCGGGTTAGGTTTAGGGTTCGGGTTAGGGTTCGGGTTAGGGTTCGGGTTAGGGTTAGGGTTTGGGTTAGGGTTAGGGTTCGGGTTAGGGTTAGGGTTCCGGTTAAGGTTAGGGTTAGGGTTCGGGTTCGGGTTAGGGTTAGGGTTCGGGTTAGTGTTAGGGTTCGGGTTAGGGTTAGGGTTCGGGTTAGGGTTAGGGTTAGGGTTAGGGTTAGGGTTAGGGTTCGGGTTCGGGTTAGGGTTCGGGTTAGGGTTAGGTTTAGTGTTAGGGTTAGGGTTAGGGTTAGGGTTTGGGTTCGGTTTAGGGTTAGTGTTACGTTTAGGGTTCGGGTTCGGGTTAGGGTTCGGGTTAGTGTTAGGGTTCGGGTTAAGGTTAAGGTTCGGGTTAGGGTTAGGGTTAGGGTTAGGTTTAGTGTTCGGATTAGAGTTAGGGGCAGGGTTCGGGTTAGGGTTCGGGTTAGGGTTAGGGTTAGGTTTCGGTTTCGGGTTAGGGTTAGGGTTAGTGTTCGGGTTCAGGTTAGGGTTAAGGTTCGGGTTAGTGTTATGGTTCGGGTTAGGGTTAGGGTTTGGGTTAGGGTTAGGGTTCGGGTTAGGGTTAGTGTTCGGGTTCGGGTTAGGGTTCGGGTTAGGGTTAGGGTTAGTGTTAGGGTTAGGGTTAGGGTTAGGGTTAGGGTTCGGGATAGGTGTCGCGTTAGGGTTAGGGTTAGGGTTCGGGTTAGGGTTAGGGTTAGGGTTAGGGTTCGTTTTAGGGTTAGGGTTCGGGTTAGGGTTAGGGTTAGGGTTCGGGTTCGGGTTAGGGTTAGGGTTCGGGTTCGGGTTAGGGTTCGGGTTAGGGATAGGGTAAAGGTTCGGGTTCGGGGTTAGGGTTAGGGTTAGGGTTCGGGTTAGGGTTCGGGTTAGGGTTAGGATTCAGGTAAGGGGTTAGGGTTCGGGTTCTGGTTAGGGTTAGGGTTAGGGTTAGGGTTTCGGTTAGGGTTAGGGTTAGGGTTCGGGTTCGGGTTAGGGTTAGCGTTAGGTTTAGGGTTCAGGTTAGGGTTAGGGTTAGGGTTCGGGTTAGGGTTCGGGTTAGGCTTAGGGTTACGGTTAGGGTTAGGGTTAGCGTTAGGTTTCGGGTTAGGGTTAGGTATAGGGTTAGGGTTCGGGTTAGGGTTAGGGTTCGGGTTAGGGTTAGGGTTAGGGTTCGGATTCGGGTTAGGGTTAGGGTTCGGGTTCGTGTTAGGGTTAGTGTTCGGGTTAGGGTTCGGGTTATGGTTAGGGATAGGGTAGGGTTCGGGTTCGGGGTTAGGGTTAGGGTTAGGGTTCGGGTTAGGGTTCGGGTTAGGGTTAGGATTCGGGTAAGGGGTTAGAGTTCGGGTTCGGGTTAGGGTTAGGGTTAGGGTTAGAGTTCGGTTTAGGGTTAAGGTTCGTGTTAGGGTTCGGGTTAGGTTTAGGGTTAGGGTTCTGGTTAGGGTTAGTGTTCGGGTTAGGTTTAGGGTTAGGGTTAGGGTTAGGGTTCGGATTAGGGTTAGGGGGAGGGTTCGGGTTATGGTTCGGGTTCGAGTTAGGGTTAGGGTTAGGGTTAGGGTTAGGGTTTGGGTTAGGGTTAGGTTTAGGGTTAGGGTTAGGGGTTAGGGTTAGGGTTACCATTCGGGTTAGTGTTAGGGTTAGGGTTAGGGTTAGGGTTCGGGTTAGGTTTAGGGTTAGGGTTCGGGTTAGGGTTAGGGTTAGGGTTAGGGTTCGGGTTCGGGTTAGGGTTAGGGTTCAGGATAGGGTTCGTGTTAGGGTTAGGGTTAGGGTTCGGGTTAGGGTTAGCGTTAGGGTTAGGTTTCGGGTTAGGGTTAGGTTTAGGTTTAGGGTTAGGGTTAGGTTTAAGGTTCGGGGTTGGTTAGGGTTAAGGTTCGGGTTAGGGTTAGGGTTTGGGTTAGGGTTCGTGTTAGGGTTAGGTTTAGGGTTAGGGTTCGGGTTAGGGTTCGGGTTCGGGTTAGGGTTAGGGTTAGGGTTCGGGTTAGGTTTAGGGTTCGGGTTAGGGTTCGGGTTAGGGTTCGGGTTAGGGTTCGTGTTAGGGTTAGGGTTTGGGTTAGGGTTAGGGTTCGGGTTAGGGTTTGGATTCCGGTTAGGGTTAGTGTTAGGGTTCGGGTTCAGGTTAGGGTTAGGGTTCGGGTTAGTGTTAGGGTTCGGGTTAGGGTTAGGGTTTGGGTTAGGTTTAGGGTTCGGGTTAGGGTTAGGGTTCGGGTTCGGGTTAGGGTTCAGGTTAGGGTTAGGGTTAGTGTTAGGGTTAGGGTTAGGGTTAGGGTTCGCGTTAGGGTTCGGGATAGGTGTCGGGTTAGGGTTAGGGTTAGGGTTCGAGTTAGGTTTAGGGTTAGGGTTCGTGTTAGGGTTAGGGTTCGGGTTAGGGTTAAGGTTAGGGTTCGGGTTGGGTTAGGGTTAGGGTTCGGGTTCGGGTTAGGGTTCAGGTTAGGGTTCGGTTTAGGTTTAGGATTCGGGTAAGGGGTTAGGGTTCGGGTTCGTGTTAGGGTTAGGGTTAGGGTTTCGGTTAGGGTTAGGGTTAGGATTCGGGTTCGGGTTACAGTTAGCGTTAGGGTTAGTGTTCAGGTTAGGGTTAGGGTTAGGGTTCGGGTTAGGGTTCGGGTTAGGCTTAGGGTTACGGTTAGGGTTAGGGTTAGCGTTAGGTTTCGGGTTAGGGTTAGGTTTAGGGTTAGGGTTCGGGTTAGGGTTAGGGTTCGGGTTTGGGTTAGGGTTAGGGTTCGGGTTCGGGTTAGGGTTAGGGTTCGGGTTCGTGTTAGGGTTAGTTTTCGGGTTAGGGTTTGGGTTATGGTTAGGGTTAGTGTTAGGGTTAGGGTTCGGTTTAGTGTTAGGGTTCGTGTTAGGGTTCGGTTTAGGGTTAGGGTTAGGCTTAGGATTCGGGTAAGGGGTTAGAGTTCGGGTTCGCGTTAGGGTTAGGGTTAGGGTTCCGGTTAAGGTTAGGGTTAGGGTTAGGGTTAGGGTTAGGGTTAGGGTTCTGTTAAGGGTTAGGGTTCGTGTTAGGGTTCGGGTTAGGGTTAGGGTTAGGGTTCAGGTTAGGGTTAGGGTTCGGGTTAGGGTTAGGGTTAGGGTTAGGGTTAGGGTTAGGGTTCGGATTA
This sequence comes from Urocyon cinereoargenteus, assembly GCA_032313775.1. Classification (NCBI taxonomy): domain Eukaryota; kingdom Metazoa; phylum Chordata; class Mammalia; order Carnivora; family Canidae; genus Urocyon; species Urocyon cinereoargenteus. Next base: position 936,914 of record JAVLSZ010000054.1, read on the forward strand.
GGGTTAGGGGTAGGGTTCGGGTTAGGGTTCGGGTTCGAGTTAGGGTTAGGGTTAGGGTTAGGGTTAGGGTTTGGGTTAGGGTTAGGGTTAGGGTTAGGGTTAGGGGTTAGGGTTAGGGTTACCGTTCGGGTTAGTGTTAGGGTTAGGGTTAGGGTTAGGTTCGGGTTAGGGTTAGAGTTAGGGTTCGGGTTAGGATTAGGGATAGGGTTAGGGTTAGGGTTCGGGTTAGGGTTAGGGTTAGGTTTCGGGTTAGTGTTAGGGTTAGGGTTCAGGATAGGGTTCGTGTTAGGGTTAGGGTTAGGGTTAGGTTTCGAGTTAGGGTTAGGGTTAGGGTTCGGGTTAGGTTTAGGTTTAGGGTTAGGGTTAGGGTTAAGTTTCGGGGTAGGGTTAGGGTTAAGGTTCGGGTTAGGGTTAGGGTTAGGTTTCGGGTTAGGGTTAGGGTTAGGGTTCGGATTCGGGTTAGGGTAGGGTTCGGGTTAGGGTTCGGGTTTGGGTTAGGATTCGGGTAAGGGGTTAGAGTTCAGGTTCGGGGTAGGGTTAGGTTTAGGGTTCCGGTTAAGGTTAGGGTTACGGTTCGGGTTAGGGTT
>JAVLSZ010000054.1:942500-947500 GCA_032313775.1 Urocyon cinereoargenteus
AGGTTTAGGGTTCGGGTTAGGGTTATGGTTAGGGTTCGGGTTAGGGTTAGGGTTAGGTTTACGGTTAGGGTTAGGGTTCGGGTTAGTGTTATGGTTAGGGTTCGGGTTAGGGTTAGGGTTACTGTTATGGTTAGGGTAAGGTTTCGGGTTAGGGTTAGGGTTAGGGTTAGGGTTCGGGTTAGGTTTCGGGTTAGGGTTAGGGTTAGGGTTAGGGTTCGGGTTAGGGTTAGGGTTAGGGTTAGGGTTAGAGTTCGGGTTAGGGTTAGGGTTGGGGTTACGGTTCGGGAAGGGTTAGGGTTAGGGTTAGGGTTAGGGTCAGGGTTCGGGTTAGGTTTAGGGTTAAGGTTAGGGTTAGGGTTAGGATTAGGTTTAGGGTTCGCGTTAGGGTTCGGGTTAGCGGTCGGGTAAGGGTTAGAGTTAGGGTTCGGGTTAGGGTTCGGGTTCGGGTTAGGGTTAGGGTTCGGGTTCGGGTTAGGGTTAGGGTTCGGGTTCGGTTTAGGGTTAGTGTTAGGGTTAGGGTTCGGGTTAGGGTTAGGGTTCGGGTTAGGGGTAGGGTTAGGGATCGGCTTAGCGTTAGGGTTCGGGTTGGTGTTAGGGTTAGGGTTCGGGTTCAGGTTAGGGTTAGGGTTCCGGTTAAGGTTAGGGTTAGGGTTCGGGTTAGGGTTAGGGTTAGGCTTCGGGTTCGGGTTAGCGTTAGTGTTAGTGTTAAAGTTCGGGTTAGGGTTAGGGTTCGGGTTAGTGTTAGGGTTAGGGTTAGGGTTAGGGTCAGGATTCGGGTTAGGGTTAGGGTTACGGTTAGGGTTCGGGTTCGGGTTAGGTTTAGTTTTAGGGTTCGGTTTCGGGTTAGTGTTAGGGTTAGGGTTCGGGTTAGGGTTAGGGTTCGGGTTAGGGGTAGGGTTAGGGTTCGGGTTAGCGTTAGGGTTCGGGTTAGGGTTAGGGTTAGGGTTCGGGTTCAGGTTAGGGTTAGGGTTCCGGTTAAGGTTAGGGTTAGGGTTCGGGTTAGGGTTAGGGTTAGGGTTCGGGTTCGGGTTAGCGTTAGTGTTAGTGTTAAAGTTCGGGTTAGGGTTAGGGTTCGGGTTAGGTTTAGGTTTCGGGTTCGGGTTAGGGTTAGAGTTTGGGTTAGGTTTCGGGTTAGGGTTAGGGTTCGGGTTAGGGTTAGGGTTCGGGTTAGTGTTAGGGTTAGTGTTAGGGTTAGGGTTCGGGTTAGGGTTAGGGTTCGGGTTCGGGTTACGGTTAGGGTTAGGGTTAGGGTTCGGTTTCGGGTTAGTGTTAGGGTTAGGGTTAGGGTTAGGGTCAGGGTTCGGGTTAGGGTTAGGGTTACGTTTAGGGTTCGGGTTAGGGTTAGGGTTAGGGTTAGGGTTCGTTTTCGGGTTAGGGTTCGGGTTAGGTTTAGGGTTAGTGTTAGGGTTAGGGTTAGGGTTAGGGTTCAGGTTCGGTTTACGGTTAGTGTTAGGGTTAGGGTTCGGGTTCTGGTTAGGGTTCGGGTTCGGGTTAGGGTTAGGGTTCGGGTTCGGTTTAGGGTTAGTGTTAGGGTTAGGGTTTGGGTTAGCGTTAGGGTTCGGGTTAGGGGTAGGGTTCGGGTTAGGTTTCCGGTTAGGGTTAGGGTTCGGGTTAGGTTTAGGGTTCGGGTTAGGGTTAGGGTTAGTTTTAGGAGGTAGGGTTAGGGTTAGGGTTCGGGTTAGGGTTAGGGTTAGGGTTAGGGTTAGGGGTTAGGGTTCGTGTTAGGGTTAGGGTTAGGGTTAGGGTTAGGGTTCGGGTTCGGGTTAGGGTTAGGGTTAGGGTTAAGGTTAGGGTTAGGGTTCGGATTAGGGTTAGGGGTAGGGTTCGGGTTAGGATCGGGTTCGGATTAGGGTTAGGGTTAGGGTTAGGGTTCGGGTTAGCGTTAGGTTTAGGGTTAGGGGTTAGGGTTAGGGTTAGGGTTCGGGTTAGGGTTAGGGTTACGGTTAGGGTTTGGGTTCGGGTTAGGGTTATGGTTAGGGTTCGGGTTAGGGTTAGGGTTAGGTTTATGGTTAGGTTTAGGCTTCGGGTTAGGGTTAGGTTTAGGGTTAGGGTTCGGGTTAGGGATAGGGTTAGGGTTCGGGTTAGGGTTCGGGTTAGTGTTAGGGGTAGGGTTAGGGTTCGGGTTAGGTTTAGGGTTAGGGTTAGGGTTCGGTTTAGGGTTCGGGTTAGGGGTCGGTTTAGGGTTAGGGTTAGTTTTCGGGTTAGGGTTAGGGTTAGGGTTCAGGTTAGGGTTAGGTTTCGGGTTTGTGTTAGGGTTAGGGTTCGGGTTCGGTTTAGTGTTAGGGTTCGGGTTCAGGTTAGGGTTAGGTTTCGGGTTAGGGTTAGGGTTAGGGTTAGGGTTAGGGTTCGGGTTCGGGGTTAGGGTTATGGTTAGGGTTCGGGTTAGGGTTCGGGTTAGGGTTAGGATTCGGGTAAGGGTTTAGGGTTCGGGTTCGGGTTAGGGTTAGGGTTAGGGTTCCGGTTAAGGTTAGGGTTAGGGTTCGGTTTAGGGTTAGGGTTAGGTTTAGGGTTAGGTTCGGGTTAGGGTTAGGGTTAGTGTTCAGGTTAGGCTTCGGGTTAGGGTTAGGATTAGGGTTAGGGTTTGGGTTAGGGTTAGGATTAGGGTTAGTGTTCGGGTTAGGGTTCGGATTAGGGTTAGGGTTAGGATTCGGGTTAGGGTTAGGGTTAGGGTTTGGGTTAGGGTTAGGATTAGTGTTAGTGTTCGGGTTAGGGTTCGGGTTAGGGTTAGGGTTAGGATTCGGGTTAGGGTTAGGGTTAGGGTTCGGGTTTGGGTTAGGGTTTGGGTTAGGGTTAGGTTTAGGGTTCGGGTAAGGGTTTGGGTTAGGGTTCGGGTTAGGGTTAGGTTTCGGGTTAGGGTTAGGGTTAGGGTTCGGGTTAGGGTTAGGGTTAGGGTTCGGGTTCGGGTTACGGTTCGGGTTGGGGTTAGTGTTCGGTTTAGGGTTAGGGTTAGAGTTCGGGTTAGGGTCAGGTTTCGGGTTCGGGTTCAGGTTAGGGTTAGGGTTCGGGTTAGATTTAGGGTTCGGGTTAGGGTTAGGATTAGGATTCGGGTTAGGGTTAGGGTTAGGGTTAGGGTTAGAATTCGGGTTAGGGTTAGGGTTAGGGTTTGGGCAGGGTTAGGATTAGTGTTAGTGTTCGGGTTAGGGTTCGGGTTAGGGTTAGGGTTAGGATTCGGGTTAGGGTTAGGGTTAGGGTTCGGGTTTGGGTTATGGTTCGGGTTAGGGTTAGGTTTAGGGTTCGGGTAAGGGTTTGGGTTAGGGTTCGGGTTAGGGTTAGGTTTCGGGTTAGGGTTAGGGTTACGGTTCGGGTTAGGGTTAGGGTTAGGGTTCGGGTTCGGGTTAGGGTTCGGGTTGGGGTTAGGGTTCGGGTTAGGGTGAGGGTTAAGTTTCGGGTTAGGGTCAGGGTTCGGGTTCGGGTTCAGGTTAGGGTTAGGGTTCGGGTTAGATTTAGGGTTCGGGTTAGGGTTAGGTTTAGGTTTCGGGTTAGGGTTAGGGTTCGGGTTCGGGATAGGGTTAGGTTTAGGGTTCGGTTTCGGGTTAGGTTTAGGGTTAGGGTTAGGATTCGGATTAGGGTTAGGGGTATGGTTCGGGTTAGGTTTCGGGTTCGGGTTAGGGTTAGGGTTAGGGTTAGGGTGAGGGTTCGGTTTAGGGTTAGGTTTAGGGTTAAGGGTTAGGGTTAGGTTTAGGGTTCGGGTTCGTGTTAGGGTTAGGGTTAGGGTTAGGGTTAGGGTTCGGGTTCGGGTTAGGGTTAGGGTTAGGGTTCGGGTTAGGGTTCGGGTTAGGGTTAGGGTTAGTGTTCGGGTTAGGGTTAGGGTTAGGGTTTGGTTTATGGATCGGGTTAGGGTTCGGGTTAGGGTTCGTTTTAGGGTTATGGTTCGGGTTAGGGTTCGGGTTAGGGTTCGGGTAAGGTTTGGGGTTAGAGTTAGGGTTAGGGTTAGGGTTCGGGTTAGGGTTAAGGTTAGGGTTAGTGTTCGGTTTCGGGTTAGGGTTAGGGTTCGGGGTAGGTTTCGGAATAGGGTTAGGGTTAGGGTTCGGGTTAGGGTTCGGGTTAGGGTTCGGGTTAGGGTTCTGGTTCGGGTTCGGGTTAGGGTTAGGGTTAGGGTTAGTGTTCGGGTTCGGGTTAGTGTTAGGGTTAGGGTTCGGGTTAGGGTTTGGGTTAGGGTTAGGGTTAGGGGTAGGGTTCGGGTTAGGGTTTGGGTTAGGGTTAGGGATAGGATTCGGGTTAGGGTTCGGGTTAGGGTTAGGGTTAGGGTTCGGGTTAGGGTTAAGGTTCGGGTTAGGGATAGGGTTAGGGTTAGGGTTAGGGTTCGGATTAGAGTTAGGGGTAGTGTTCAGTTTAGGGTTCGGGTTAGGGTTAGGGTTCTGGTTAGGTTTCGGGTTAGGGTTAGGGTTAGGGTTAGGGTGTGGGTTCGGGTTCGGGTTAGGGTTAGGGTTAGGGTTCGGGTTAGGGTTAGGGTTCGGGTTAAGGTTCGGGTTAGGGTTCGGATTAGGGTTAGGGTTTGGGTTAGGGTTAGGGTTCGGGTTAGGGTTAGGATTCCGTTTAGGGTTAGTGTTAGGGTTCGGGTTCAGGTTAGGGTTAGGGTTAGGGTTAGGGTTCGGGTTAGGGTTAGGGTTCGGGTTCGGTTTAGGGTCAGAGTTCGGGTTCGGGTTCAGGTTAGGGTTAGGGTTCGGGTTAGATTTAGGGTTCGGGTTAGGGTTAGGATTAGGGTTCGGGTTAGGGTTAGGGTTAGGGTACGGGTTAGGGTTAGACTTCGGGTTAGGATTAGGGTTAGGGTTCGGGTTCGGGTTCGGGTTAGGGTTAGGTTTCGGGTTAGGGTTAGGGTTCGGGTTAGGGTTAGGGTTCGGGTTAGGGTTAGGGTTCGGGTTCGTGTTAGGGTTAGGGTTAGGGTTCGGGTTCGGGTTAGGTTTAGGGTTAGGGTTAGGGTTCGGATTAGGGTTAGGGGTAAGGTGTGCGTTAGGTTTCGGGTTCGGGTTAGGGTTAGGGTTAGGGTTAGGGTGAGGGTT
>JAVLSZ010000054.1:952500-957500 GCA_032313775.1 Urocyon cinereoargenteus
CGGGTTAGGGTTAGGATTCAGGTAAGGGGTTAGGGTTCGGGTTCTGGTTAGGGTTAGGGTTAGGGTTAGGGTTTCGGTTAGGGTTAGGGTTAGGGTTAGGTTTCGGGTTAGGGTTAGGGTTAGGGTTAGGGTTAGGGTTCGGGTTAGGGTTAGGTTTAGGTTTAGGGTTAGGGTTAGGGTTAAGGTTCGGGGTAGGGTTAGGGTTAAGGTTCGGGTTAGGGTTAGGGTTAGGGTTCGGGTTTTGGTTAGGGTTAGGCTTCGGATTCGGGTTAGGTTTAGGGTTAGTGTTCGGGTTAGGGTTAGGGTTAGGGTTAGGGTTCGGGTTAGGGTTAGGTTTAGGGTTCAGTTTAGGGTTCGGGTTAGGGTTAGGGTTAGGGTTAGGTTTCGGGTTAGGGTTAGGGTTAGGGTCGGTTTAGGTTTAGGGTTCGGGTTAGGGTTAGGGTTAGTGTTAGGTTAGGGTTCGGGTTAGAGTTAGGGTTCGGGTTCGGGTTACGGTTAGGGTTAGGGTTAGGGTTCAGTTTCGGGTTAGGGTTAGGGTTAAGGTTCGTGTTAGGGTTAGTGTTAGGGTTAGGTTTCGTGTTAGGGTTAGGTTTAGGGTTAGGGTTCGGGTTAGGGTTCGGGATCGGGTTAGGGTTAGGTTTAGGGTTCGGGTTAGGGTTAGGGTTCGGGTTCGGGTTAGGGATCGGGTTAGGGTTAGGGTTAGTGTTAGGGTTAGGGTTAGGGTTAGGGTTAGGGTTCGCGTTAGGGTTCGGGATAGGTGTCGTGTTAGGGTTAGGGTTAGGGTTCGGGATAGGGTTAGGGTTAGGGTTCGTGTTAGAGTTAGGGTTCGGTTTAGGGTTAGGGTTAGGGTTCGGGTTCGGGTTAGGGTTAGGGTTCGGGTTCGGGTTAGGGTTAGGGTTCGGGTTCAGGTTAGGGTTAGGGTTAGTGTTCGGGTTCGGGGTTATGGTTAGGGTTAGGGTTCGGGTTAGGGTTCGGGTTAGGGTTAGGGTTCGGGTAAGGGGTTAGGTTTCTGGTTCGTGTTAGGGTTAGGGTTAGGGTTAGGGTTTCGGTTAGGGTAAGGGTTAGGGTTCGGGTTCGGGTTAGGGTTAGCGTTAGGGTTAGGGTTCAGGTTAGGGTTAGGGTTAGGTTTCGGGTTAGGGTTCGGGTTAGGCTTAGGGTTACCATTAGTGTTAGGGTTAGCGTTAGGTTTCGGGTTAGGGTTAGGTTTAGGGTTAGGTTTAGGGTTAGGGTTCGGGTTCGGGTTAGGGTTAGGGTTCGGGTTCGTGTTAGGGTTAGTGTTCGGGTTAGGATTTGGGTTATGGTTAGGGTTAGGGTAGGGTTCGGGTTCGGGGTTAGTGTTAGGGTTAGGGTTCGGGTTAGGGTTCGGGTTAGGGTTAGGATTCGGGTACGGGGTTAGAGTTCGGGTTCGCGTTAGGGTTAGGGTTAGGGTTCCGGTTAAGGTTAGGGTTAGGTGTCGGGTTAGGGTTAGGGTTAGGGTTAGTGTTCGGGTTAGGGTTAGGGTTCGGGTTAGGGTTAGGGTTCGGGTTCGGGTTAGGATTAGAGTTTGGGTTAGGGTTCGGGTTAGGGTTAGGGTTCGGGTTAGGGTTAGGGTTCGGGTTAGGGTTAGTGTTAGGGTTAGGGTTCGGGTTAGATTTAGAGTTCGGGTTCGGTTTACGGTTAGGGTTAGGGTTAGGGTTCAGTTTCGGGTTAGGGTTAGGGTTAGGGTTAGTGTTAGGGTCAGGGTTCGGGTTAGGGTTAGGGTTAGGGTTAGTGTTCGGGTTAGGGTTAGGGTTAGGGTTCGGGTTAGGGTTAGGTTTAGGGTTCAGGTTAGGGTTCGGGTTAGGGTTAGGGTTAGGGTTAAGGTTCGGGGTAGGGTTAGGGTTCAGGTTCGGGTTAGGGTTAGTGTTTGGGTTAGGGTTCGTGTTAGGGTTGGGTTTAGGGTTAGGGTTCGGGTTAGGGTTCGGGTTCGGGTTAGGGTTAGGTTTAGGGTTCGGGTTAGGTTTAGGGTTCGGGTTAGGGTTCGGGTTAGGGTTCGGGTTAGGGTTAGGGTTTGGGTTAGGGTTAGGGTTCGGGTTAGGGTTAGGGTTCCAGTTAAGGTTAGGGTTAGGGTTCGTGTTCGGGTTAGGGTTAGGGTTCGGGTTAGTGTTAGGGTTCGGGTTAGGGTTAGGGTTCGGGTTAGGGTTAGGGTTAGGGTTAGGGTTAGGTTTCGGGTTCGGGTTAGGGTTCGGGTTAGGGTTAGGTTTAGTGTTAGGGTTAGGGTTAGGGTTAGGGTTTGGGTTCGGTTTAGGGTTAGTGTTACGTTTAGGGTTCGGGTTCGGGTTAGGGTTCGGGTTAGTGTTAGGGTTCGGATTAAGGTTAAGGTTCGGGTTAGGGTTAGGGTTAGGGTTAGGATTAGTGTTCGGATTAGAGTTAGGGGCAGGGTTCGGGTTAGGGTTCGGGTTAGTGTTAGGGTTAGGGTTCGGTTTCGGGTTAGGGTTAGGGTTAGGGTTCGGGTTCAGGTTAGGGTTAAGGTTCGGGTTAGTGTTATGGTTCGGGTTAGGGTTAGGCTTTGGGTTAGGGTTAGGGTTCGGGTTAGGGTTAGTGTTCGGGTTCGGGTTAGGGTTCGGGTTAGGGTTAGGGTTAGTGTTAGTGTTAGGGTTAGGGTTAGGGTTAGGGTTCGTGTTAGGGTTCGGGATAGGTCTCGCGTTAGGGTTAGGGTTAGGGTTCGGGTTAGGGTTAGGGTTAGGGTTAGGGTTCGTTTTAGGGTTAGGGTTCGGGTTCGGGTTAGGGTTAGGGTTCGGGTTCGGGTTAGGGTTCGGGTTAGGGTTAGGTTTAGGGTAAAGGTTCGGGTTCGGGGTTAGGGTTAGGGTTAGGGTTCGGGTTAGGGTTCGGGTTAGGGTTAGGATTCAGGTAAGGGGTTAGGGTTCGGGTTCTGGTTAGGGTTAGGGTTAGGGTTAGGGTTTCGGTTAGGGTTAGGGTTAGGGTTCAGGTTCGGGTTCGGGTTAGGGTTAGCGTTAGGGTTAGGGTTCAGGTTAGGGTTAGGGTTAGGGTTCGGGTTAGGGTTCGGGTTAGGCTTAGGGTTACGGTTAGTGTTAGGGTTAGCGTTAGGTTTCGGGTTAGGGTTAGGTATAGGGTTAGGGTTCGGGTTAGGGTTAGGGTTCGGGTTAGGGTTAGGGTTAGGGTTCGGGTTCGGGTTAGGGTTAGGGTTCGGGTTCGTGTTAGGGTTAGTGTTCGGGTTCGGGTTCGGGTTATGGTTAGGGATAGGGTAGGGTTCGGGTTCGGGGTTAGGGTTAGGGTTAGGGTTCGGGTTAGGGTTCGGGTTAGGGTTAGGATTCGGGTAAGGGGTTAGAGTTCGGGTTCGGGTTAGGGTTAGGGTTAGGGTTAGGGTTCGGTTTAGGGTTAAGGTTCGTGTTAGGGTTCGGGTTAGGGTTAGGGTTAGGGTTCTGGTTAGGGTTAGTGTTCGGGTTAGGTTTAGGGTTAGGGTTAGGGTTAGGGTTCGATTTGGGTTAGGGGGAGGGTTCGGGTTATGGTTCGGGTTCGAGTTAGGGTTAGGGTTAGGGTTAGGGTTAGGGTTTGGGTTAGGGTTAGGTTTAGGGTTAGGGTTAGGGGTTAGGGTTAGGGTTACCATTCGGGTTAGTGTTAGGGTTAGGGTTAGGGTTAGGGTTCGGGTTAGGTTTAGGGTTAGGGTTCGGGTTAGGGTTAGGGTTAGGGTTAGGGTTAGGGTTCGGGTTAGGGTTAGGGTTAGGGTTAGGGTTCGGGTTCGGGTTAGGGTTAGGGTTCAGGATAGGGTTCGTGTTAGGGTTAGGGTTAGGTTTAGGGTTCGGGTTAGGGTTAGCGTTAGGGTTAGGTTTCGGGTTAGGGTTAGGTTTAGGTTTACGGTTAGGGTTAGGTTTAAGGTTCGGGGTTGGTTAGGGTTAAGGTTCGGGTTAGGGTTAGGGTTTGGGTTAGGGTTCGTGTTAGGGTTAGGTTTAGGGTTAGGGTTCGGGTTAGGGTTCGGGTTCGGGTTAGGGTTAGGGTTAGGGTTCGGGTTAGGTTTAGGGTTCGGGTTAGGGTTCGGGTTAGGGTTCGGGTTAGGGTTCGTGTTAGGGTTAGGGTTTGGGTTAGGGTTAGGTTTCGGGTTAGGGTTTGGATTCTGGTTAGGGTTAGTGTTAGGGTTCGGGTTCAGGTTAGGGTTAGGGTTCGGGTTAGTGTTAGGGTTCGGGTTAGGGTTAGGGTTTCGGTTAGGGTTAGGGTTCGGGTTAGGGTTAGGGTTCGGGTTCGGGTTAGGGTTCAGGTTAGGGTTAGGGTTAGTGTTAGGGTTAGGGTTAGGGTTAGGGTTAGGGTTCGCATTAGGGTTCGGGATAGGTGTCGGGTTAGGGTTAGGGTTAGGGTTCGAGTTAGGTTTAGGGTTAGGGTTCGTGTTAGGGTTAGGGTTCGGGTTAGGGTTAAGGTTAGGGTTCGGGTTGGGTTAGGGTTAGGGTTCGGGTTCGGGTTAGGGTTCGGGTTCGTGTTAGGGTTAGGGTAAGGGTTAGGGTTAGTGTTAGGGTTAGGGTTAGGGTTAGGGTTAGGGTTCGGGTTAGGGTTCGGGTTAGGCTTTGGGTTACGGTTAGGGTTAGGGTTAGCGTTAGGTTTCGGGTTAGGGTTAGGTTTAGGGTTAGGGTTCGGGTTAGGGTTAGGGTTCGGGTTTGGGTTAGGGTTAGGGTTCGGGTTCGGGTTAGGGTTAGGGTTCGGGTTCGTGTTAGGGTTAGTTTTCGGGTTAGGGTTTGGGTTATGGTTAGGGTTAGTGTTAGGGTTAGGGTTCGGTTTAGGGTTAGGGTTCGTGTTAGGGTTCGGTTTAGGGTTAGGGTTAGGCTTAGGATTCGGGTAAGGGGTTAGAGTTCGGGTTCGCGTTAGGGTTAGCGTTAGGGTTCCGGTTAAGGTTAGGGTTAGGGTTCGGGTTAGGGTTAGGGTTAGGGTTAGGGTTCTGTTAAGGGTTAGGGTTCGTGTTAGGGTTCGGGTTAGGGTTAGGGTTAGGGTTCAGGTTAGGGTTAGGGTTCGGGTTAGGTTTAGGGTTAGGGTTAGGA
>JAVLSZ010000054.1:965000-990000 GCA_032313775.1 Urocyon cinereoargenteus
TTCCGGTTAGGGTTCGGGTTAGGGTTCGGGTTAGGGTTAGGGTTTGTGTTAGGGTTAGGGTTAGGGTTAGAGTTCCGGTTAGGTTTAGGGTTAGGGTTCGGGTTCGAGTTAGGGTTAGGGTTCAGGTTAGGGTTAGGTTTCGGGTTAGGGTTAGGTTTCGGGTTATGGTTAGGGTTAGGGTTAGGGTTCGGGTTGGGGTTCGGGTTAGGGTTAGGGTTAGTGTTAGTGTTAGGGTTAGGGTTAGGGTTCTGGTTCAGTTTAGGGTTAGTGTTAGGGTTAGGGTTCGGGTTCGGGTTAGGGTTCGGGTTAGGGTTAGGGTTCGGTTTCAGGTTAGGGTTAGTGTTAGGGTTAGGGTTCGGGTTAGGGGTAGGGTTCTGGTTCGGGTTAGGGTTAGGGTTCGGGTTAGGGTTCGGGTTAGGGTTAGGGTTCGCGTTAGGGTTAGGGTTAGGTTTAGGAGGTAGGGTTAGGGTTAGGATTCGGGTTAGGGTTAGGGTTAGGGTTAAGGTTAGGGGTTAGGGTTCGGGTTAGGATTAGGGTTCGGGTTAGGGTTAGTGTTAGGGTTAGGGTTCGGGTTCGGGTTAGGGTTCAGGTTCGGGTTAGGGTTAGGGTTAGGTTTAGGGTTCGGGTTATGGTTAGGGTTAGCGTTAGGGGTTAGGGTTAGGGTAGGGTTCGGGTTAGGGTTAGGGTTACGGTTAGGGTTAGTGTTCGGGTTAGGTTTAGGGTTGGGTTCGGGTTAGGGTTAGGGTTAGTGTTATGGTTAGGGTTAGGGTTCGGGTTACGGTTAGGGTTAGGGTTAGGTTTCGGTTTAGGGTTAGGGTTAGGGTTCGGGTTAGGGTTCGGGTTAGGGTTAGGGTTAGGGTTAGGGTTAGGGTTAGGTTTAGGGTTAGGGTTCGGGTTAGGGTTAGGGTTAGGGTTTGGGTTAGGGTTAGGTTTAGGGTTCGGGTTCAGGTTGGGGTTCGGGTTGGGGTTAGGGTTCGGGTTAGGGTTAGGGTTAAGGTTCGGGTTAGGGTCAGAGTTCGGGTTCGGGTTCAGGTTAGGGTTAGGGTCGGGTTAGATTTAGGGTTCGGGTTAGGGTTAGGATTAGGGTTCGGTTTAGGGATAGGGTTAGGGTTCGGGTTAGGGTTAGACTACGGGTTAGGATTAGGGTTAGGGTTCGGGTTCGGGTTCGGGTTAGGGTTAGGGTTAGGTTTCGGGTTAGGGTTAGGGTTCGGGTTAGGGTTAGGGTTCGGGTTAGGGTTAGGGTTCGGGTTCGGGATAGGGTTAGGGTTAGGGTTCGGGTTCGGGTTAGGTTTAGGGTTAGGGTTAGGGTTCGGATTACGGTTAGGTGTAAGGTTCGGGTTAGGTTTCTGGTTCGGGTTAGGGTTAGGGTTAGGGTGAGGTTTCGGGTTAGGGTTAGGGTTAGGGTTAAGGGTTAGGGTTAGGGTTAGGGTTCGTGTTCGGGTTAGGGTTAGGGTTAGGGTTAGGGTTAGTGTGAGGGTTCGGGTTAGGGTTAGGGTTAGGGTTAAGGGTTAGGGTTAGGGTTAGGGTTCGGGTTCGGGTTAGGGTTAGGGTTAGGGTTAAGGGTCAGTGTTAGGGTTTGGGTTAGGGTTCGGGTAAGGGTTAGGGTTAGTGTTCGGGTTAGGGTTAGGGTTAGGGTTCGGGTTAGGGATCGGGTTAGGGTTCGGGTTAGGGTTCGGTTTAGGGTTATGGTTCGGGTTAGGGTTCGGGTTAGGGTTTGGGTTAGGGTTGGGGTTAGGGTTAGGGTTAGGGTTAGGGTTCGGGTTAGGGTTAGGGTTAGTGTTCGGTTTCGGGTTAGTGTTAGGGTTCGGGTTAGGTTTCGGAATAGGGTTAGGGTTAGGTTTCGGGTTAGGTTTTGGGTTAGGGTTCGGGTTAGGGTTCGGGTTCGGGTTCGGGTTAGGGTTAGGGTTAGGGTTAGTGTTCGGGTTCGGGTTAGGGTTAGGGTTAGGGTTCGGGTTAGGGTTTGGGTTGGGGTTAGGGTTAGGGGTAGGTTTCGGGTTAGGGTTTGGGTTAGGGTTAGGGTTAGGGTTCGGGTTAGGGTTCGGGTTAGGTTTCGGTTTAGGGTTAGGGTTAGGGTTAGGGTTCGGGTTAGGGTTAGCGTTCGGGACAGGGTTAGGGTTAGGGTTAGGTTTCGGGTTAGGGTTAGGGTTCGGTTTAGGGTTAGGGTTCGGGTTAGGGGTTAGGGTTAGGGTTCGGGTAGGGTTAGGGTTAGGGTTAGGGTTAGGGTTCATGTTAGGGTTAGGGTTCGGGTTCGGGTTAGGTTTAGGGTTCAGGTTAGGGTTAGGGTTAGGGTTAGGGTTCGGGTTCGGGTTAGGGTTAGGGTTAGGGTTCGGGTTAGGCTTAGGGTTAGGGTTCGGGTTAGGGTTCGGGTTACATTTAGGGTTAGGGTTCGGGTTAGGGTTCGGGTTAGGGTTCGGGTTAGGGTTAGGGTTAGGGTTCGGGTTAGGGTTAGGGTTCGCGGTAGGGTTAGGGTTATGGTTAGGATTAGGGTTCGGGTTAGGGTTCGGGCTAGGGTTAGGGTTCCGGTTAGGGTTCGGGTTAAGGTTCGGGTTAGGGTTAGGGTTTGTGTTAGGGTTAGGGTTAGGGTTAGGGTTCCGGTTAGGGTTAGGGTTAGGGTTCGGGTTCGAGTTAGGGTTAGGGTTCGGGTTAGGGTTAGGTTTCGTGTTAGGGTTAGGTTTCGGGTTATGGTTAGGGTTAGGGTTAGGGTTCGGGTTGGGGTTCGGGTTAGGGTTAGGGTTAGTGTTAGTGTTAGGGTTAGGGTTAGGGTTCTGGTTCAGTTTAGGGTTAGTGTTAGGGTTAGGGTTCGGTTTCGGGTTAGGGTTCGGGTTCGGGTTAGGGTTAGGGTTCGGTTTCAGGTTAGGGTTAGTGTTAGGGTTAGGGTTCGGGTTAGGGGTAGGGTTCTGGTTCGGGTTAGGGTTAGGGTTCGGGTTAGGGTTCGGGTTAGGGTTAGGGTTCGCGTTAGGGTTAGGGTTAGGTTTAGGAGGTAGGGTTAGGGTTAGGATTCGGGTTAGGGTTAGGGTTAGGGTTAAGGTTAGGGGTTAGGGTTCGGGTTAGGGTTAGGGTTCGGGTTAGGGTTAGTGTTAGGGTTAGGGTTCGGGTTCGGGTTAGGGTTTGTGTTAGGGTTAAGATTAGGGTTATGTTTCGGATTAGGGTTAGGGGTAGAGTTCGGGTTAGGGTTCAGGTTCGGGTTAGGGTTAGGGTTAGGTTTAGGGTTCGGGTTATGGTTAGGGTTAGCGTTAGGGGTTAGGGTTAGGGTAGGGTTCGGGTTAGGGTTAGGGTTACGGTTAGGGTTAGTGTTCGGGTTAGGTTTAGGGTTGGGTTCGGGTTAGGGTTAGGGTTAGTGTTATGGTTAGGGTTAGGGTTCGGGTTACGGTTAGGGTTAGGGTTAGGTTTCGGTTTAGGGTTAGGTTTAGGGTTCGGGTTAGGGTTCGGGTTAGGGTTAGGGTTAGGGTTAGGGTTCGGGTTAGGGTTAGGTTTAGGGTTAGGGTTCGGGTTAGGGTTAGGGTTAGGGTTCGGGTTAGGGTTAGGTTTAGGGTTCGGGTTCAGGTTGGGGTTCGGGTTGGGGTTAGGGTTCGGGTTAGGGTTAGGGTTAAGGTTCGGGTTAGGGTCAGAGTTCGGGTTCGGGTTCAGGTTAGGGTTAGGGTCGGGTTAGATTTAGGGTTCGGGTTAGGGTTAGGATTAGGGTTCGGTTTAGGGATAGGGTTAGGGTTCGGGTTAGGGTTAGACTACGGGTTAGGATTAGGGTTAGGGTTCGGGTTCGGGTTCGGGTTAGGGTTAGGGTTAGGTTTCGGGTTAGGGTTAGGGTTCGGGTTAGGGTTAGGGTTCGGGTTAGGGTTAGGGTTCGGGTTCGGGATAGGGTTAGGGTTAGGGTTCGGGTTCGGGTTAGGTTTAGGGTTAGGGTTAGGGTTCGGATTACGGTTAGGTGTAAGGTTCGGGTTAGGTTTCGGGTTCGGGTTAGGGTTAGGGTTAGGGTGAGGTTTCGGGTTAGGGTTAGGGTTAGGGTTAAGGGTTAGGGTTAAGGTTAGGGTTCGGGTTCGGGTTAGGGTTAGGGTTAGGGTTAGGGGTTAGGTTTAGGGTTCGGGTTAGGGTTATGGTTAGGGTTAGGTTTCGGGTTAGGGTTAGGGTTAGGGTTCGGGTTAGGGTTCGGGGTAGGGTTAGGTTTAGTGTTCGGGTTAGGGTTAGGGTTAGGGTTCGGGTTAGGGATCGGGTTAGGGTTCGGGTTAGGGTTCGGTTTAGGGTTATGGTTCGGGTTAGGGTTCAGGTTAGGGTTTGGGTTAGGGTTGGGGTTAGGGTTAGGGTTAGGGTTCGGGTTAGGGTTAGGGTTAGGGTTAGTGTTCGGGTTCGGGTTAGGGTTAGGGTTCGGGTTAGGGTTCGGGTTCGGGTTAGGGTTAGGGGTTAGTATTCAGGTTAGGGTTAGGGTTAGGGTTCGGGGTAGGGTTCGGGTTAGGGTTAGGGTTAGGGTTCGGGTTAGGCTTAAGGTTAGGGTTCGGGTTCGGGTTAGGGTTCGGGTTAGGGTTAGGGTTAGGGTTCGGGTTAGGGTTAGGGTTCGGGTTAGGGTTAGGGTTAGGGTTAGGGTTCGGGTTAGGATTAAGGTACGTGTTAGGTTTCGGGTTAGGGGTCGGGTTAGGGTTAGGGTTAGGGTTCGGGTTAGGGTTAGGGTTAGGGTTAGGTTTCGGGTTAGGGTTCGGGTTCGGGTTAGGGTTGGGTTAGGGTTCGGGTTAGGGTTAGGTTTCGGGTTAGGGTTCGGGTTAGGGTTCGGTTTAGGGTTAGGGTTTGTGTTAGGGTTAGGGTTAGGGTTAGGGTTCCGGTTAGGGTTAGGGTTAGTGTTCGGGTTCGAGTTAGGGTTAGGGTTCGGGTTAGGGTTAGGTTTCGGGTTAGGGTTAGGGTTCGGGTTATGGTTAGGGTTAGGGTTAGGGTTCGGGTTAGGGTTCGGGTTAGGGTTAGGGTTAGTGTTAGTGTTAGGGTTAGGGTTAGGGTTCTGGTTCAGTTTAGGGTTAGTGTTAGGGTTAGGGTTCGGGTTCGGGTTAGGGTTCGGGTTCGGGTTAGGGTTAGGGTTCGGTTTCAGGTTAGGGTTAGTGTTAGGGTTAGGGTTCGGGTTAGGGTTAGGGTTCGGGTTAGGGGTAGGGTTCTGGTTCGGGATAGGGTTAGGGTTCGGGTTAGGATTCGGGTTAGGGTTAGGGTTCGCGTTAGGGTTAGGGTTAGGTTTAGGAGGTAGGGTTAGGGTTAGGATTCGGGTTAGGGTTAGGGTTAGGGTTAAGGTTAGGGGTTAGGGTTCGGGTTAGGGTTAGGGTTCAGGTTAGGGTTAGTGTTAGGGTTAGGGTTCGGGTTCGGGTTAGGGTTAGTGTTAGGGTTAAAATTAGGGTTAGGTTTCGGATTAGGGTTAGGGGTAGAGTTCGGGTTAGGGTCAGGTTCGGGTTAGGGTTAGGGTTAGGGTTAGGGTTCGGGTTATGGTTAGGGTTAGCGTTAGGGGTTAGGTTTAGGGTAGGGTTCGGGTTAGGGTTAGGGTTACGGTTAGGGTTAGTGTTCGGGTTAGGGTTAGGGTTGGGTTCGGGTTAGGGTTAGGGTTAGTGTTATGGTTAGGGTTCGGGTTCGGGTTACGGTTAGGGTTAGGGTTAGGTTTCGGGTTAGGGTTAGGGTTAGGGTTCGGGTTAGGGTTCGGGTTAGGGTTAGGGTTAGGGTTAGGGTTCGGTTTAGGGTTAGGGTTAGGGTTAGTGTTCGGTTTAGGGTTAGGGTTAGGGGTAGGTTTAGGGTTAGGCTTAGGGTTCAGGTTAGGGTTAGGGTTAAGGTTCGCGTTAGGGTTCGGTTTAGGTGTCGGGTTAGGGTTAGGTTTAGGGTTCGGGTTAGGGTTAGCTTTAGGGATAGGGTTCGGGTAGGGTTAGGGTTCGTGTTCAGGTTAGGGTTAGGGTTCGGGTTAGGGTTCGGGTTAGGGTTAGGGTTAAGGTTCGGGGTAGGGTTAGGGTTAAGGTTCGGGTTAGGGTTAGGGTTAGTTTTAGGGTTAGGGTTAGGGTTCGCGTTAGGTTTCGGGTTAGGTGTCGGGTTAGGTTTAGGGTTAGGGTTCGGGTTACGGTTAGGGTTACGGTTAGGGTTAGGGTTCGGGTTAGGGTTCGGGTTAGGTTTAGGATTCGGGTAAGGGGTTAGGGTTTGGGTTCGGGTTAGGGTTAGGGTTAGGGTTCCGGTTAAGGTTAGGGTTAGGGTTCTGTTTAGGGTTAGGTTTAGGTTTAGGGTTAGGGTTCGGGTTAGGGTTAGGGTTAGTGTTCGGGTTAGGGTTCGGGTTAGGGTTAGGGTTAGGGTTAGGATTAGGGTTCGGGATAGGGTGAGGGTTAGGGGTAGGGTTCGGATTAGGGTTAGGGGTAGGGTTCGGGTTAGGGTTCGGGTTCGGGTTAGGGTTAGGGTTAGGGTTAGGGGTTACGTTAGGGTTACCGTTCGGGTTAGGGTTAGGGTTAGGGTTAGGTTTAGGGTTAGGGTAAGTGTTAGGTTTAGGGTTAGGGTTCGGGTTCGGGTTAGGGTTAGGGTTAGGGTTAGGGTTCGGGTTAGAGTTAGGGTTAGGTTTCGGATTAGGGTTCGGGTTCGGGTTAGGGTTAGGCGTTAGTGTTCAGGTTAGGGTTAGGGTTAGGGTTCGGGTTAGTGTTCGGGTTAGTTTTAGGGTTAGTGTTCGGGTTAGGGTTAGGGTTAGGGTTCGGGTTCGTGTTCGGGTTAGGGTTAGGGTTCGGGTTAGGTTTAGGGTTAGGGTTCGGGTTAGGGTTAGGGTTCGGGTTAGGGTTAGGGTTAGGGTTCGGGTTAGGGTTAGGGTTAAGGTTAGGGTTAGGGTATGTGTTAGGGTTAGGGTTAGGGGTCGGGTTAGGGTTAGGGTTAGGGTTCGGGTTAGGGTTAGGGTTAGGGTTAGGGTTCGGGTTAGGGTTAGAGTTCATGTTAGGCTTAGGGTTAGGGTTCGGGTTAGGTTTAGGGTTAGGGTTCGGTTTAGGGTTAGGGTTAGGGTTAGGGTTAGGGTTAGGGTTATGTTTCGTGTTAGGGTTTGGGTTCAGGTTAAGGTTCGGGGTAGGGTTAGGGTTAGGGTTAGCGTTTGGGTTAGGGTTAGGTTAGGGTTAGGGTTCGGGTTAGGGTTAGGGTAAGGGTTCTGGTTAGGGTTTGGGTTAGGGTTAGCGTTCGGGTTAGGGTTAGGGTTAGAGTTCGGGTTAGGGTTAGGGTTAGGGTTAGGATTTGGGTTAGGGTTCGGATAAGGGTTAGGGCTAGGGTTCGGGTTAGGGTTCGGGTTCGGGTTAGGGTTAGGATTAGTGTTCGGGTTAGGGTTAGGGTTAGGGTTAGGGTCCGGGTTAGGGTTCGGGTTAGGGTTAGGGTTAGTGTTCGGGTTAGGGTTAGGGTTAGTGTTCGGGTTAGGGTTCGGGTTAGGTTTAGGGTTAGGGTTCGGGTTAGGGTTCGGTTTAGTGTTCGGGTTAGGGTTAGGGTTAGGGTTCGGGTTAGGGTTAGGTTTCGGGTTAGGGTTAGGGTTATGGTTAGGATTAGGGTTCGGGTTAGGGTTCGCGTTAGGGTTCGGGTTAGGGTTAGTGTTCGGGTGAGGGTTAGGTTTAGGGTTAGAGTTAGGGTTAGGGTTAGGGTTCGGGTTAGGGTTAGGGTTAGGGTTAGGGTTAGGGTTAGGGTTCGGGTTAGGGTTAGGGTTAGGGTTCGGGTTAGGGTTCGGGTTCGGGTTAGGGTTACGGGTTAGTTTTCAGGTTAGGGTTAGGGTTAGGTTTCGGGTTAGGGTTTCGGGTTAGGGTTAGGGTTAGGGTTCGGGTTAGGCTTAGGGTTAGGGTTCGGGTTCGGGTTACGGTTAGTGTTCGGGTTAGGGTTAGGGTTGGTCCGGGTTAGGGTTAGGGTTCGGGTTAGGTTTAGGGTTAGGGTTAGGGTTCAGGTTAGGGTTAAGGTTAGGGTTAGGGTTAGGGTACGTGTTAGGGTTCGGGTTAGTGGTCGGGTTAGGTTTAGGGTTAGGGTTCGGGTTAGGGTTAGGGTTAGGGTTAGGGTTAGGTTTCGGGTTAGGGTTCGGGTTCGGGTTAGGGTTAGGGTTAGGGTTCGGGTTAGGGTTAGGTTTCGGGTTAGGGTTCGGGTTAGGGTTCGGGTTAGGTTTAGGGTTTGGGTTAGGATTAGGGTTCGGGTTAGGGTTAGGGTTCCGGTTAGGGTTAGGGTTAGGATTCGGGTTCGGGTTAGGGTTAGGGTTCGGGTTAGGGTTAGGGTTCGGGTTAGAGTTAGGGTTCAGGTTAGGTTTAGGGGTAGGGTTAGGGTTAGGGTTCGGGTTAGGGTTCGGGTTAGGGTTAGGGTTAGTGTTAGGGTAAGGGTTAGGGTTAGGGTTCGGGTTCAGTTTAGGGTTAGTGTTAGGATTAGTGTTCGGGTTCGGGTTAGGGTTCGGGTTCGGGTTAGGGTTAGGGTTCGGGTTCGGGTTAGGGTTAGTGTTAGGGTTAGGGTTCGGGTTAGGGTTAGGGTTCGGGTTAGGGGTAGGGTTCGGGTTCGGGTTAGGGTTAGGGTTCGGTTTAGGGTTCGGGTTAGGGTTAGGGTTCGGGTTAGTGTTAGGGTTCGGGTTAGGGTTAGGGTTAGGTTTAGGAGGTAGGCTTACGGTTAGGATTCGGGTTAGGGTTAGGGTTCGGGTTAGGGTTAGGGGTTAGGGTTCGGGTTAGGGTTCGGGTTCGGGTAAGGGTTAGGGGTTAGTGTTCAGGTTAGGGTTAGGGTTAGGGTTCGGATTAGGTTTCGGGTTAGAGTTAGGGTTAGTGTTCGGGTTAGGGTTAGTGTAAGGGTTAGGGTTCGGGTTACGGTTAGGGTTCGGGTTAGGGTTAGGGTTCGGGTTAGGGTTAGGGTTAGGGTTCGGGTTAGGGTTAGGGTTCGGGTTAAAGTTAGGGTTAGGGTTCGGGTTAGGGTTCGGGTTAGGTTTAGGGTTAGGTTTCGGGTTAGGTTTAGGTTTCGGGTTAGGGTTAGGTTAGGGTTAGGGTTCGGGTTAGGGTTAGGGTTCGGGTTAGGGTTGGGTTCGGGTTAGGTTTCGGGTTAGGGTTAGGGTTCGGGTTCGGGTTAGGGTTAGGGTTAGGGTTCGGGTTAGGGTTAGGGTTAGGGTTCGGGTTAGGGTTAGGGTTCGGGTTAGGGTTAGGGTTAGGGTTCGGGTTCGGGTTAGGGTTCGGGTTAGGGTTAGTGTTAGGGTTCGTGTTAGGGTTCGGGTTAGGTGTCGGGTTAGGGTTAGGGTTAGGGTTCGGGTTAGGGTTAGGGTTAGTGTTAGGGTTATGGTTCGGGTTAGGGTTAGGGTTCGGGTTAGGGTTCGGGTTCGTGTTCGGTTTAGGGTTCGGGTTAGGGTTAGGGTTAGGGTTAGGGTTCGGGTTCGGGGTTAGGGTTAGGGTTAGGGTTCGGGTTAGGATTAGGGTTCCGGTTAGGGTTAGGGTTAGGGTTCGGGTTAGGGTTAGGGTTAGGGTTAGGGTCGGGTTAGGGTTCGGGTTAGCGTTCGGGTTAGGGTTAGGGTTAGGTTTCGGTTTAGGGTTCAGGTTCGGGTTAGGGTTAGGGTTAGGGTTCGGGTTAGGGTTAGGGTTCGGGTTAGGGTTAGGGTTAGGGTTAGGTTTAGGGATAGGTTTAGGGTTAAGGTTCGGGTTAGGGTTAGGTTTAGGGATAGGGTTAGGGTTCGGGTTAGGGTTAGGGTTAGTGTTCGAGTTAGGGTTAGGGTTTCGGTTAGGGTTAGGGGTTAGGGTTAGGTTTAGTGTTAGGGTTAGGTTTAGGGTTAGTGTTCTGGTTCGGGTTAGGGTTAGGGTTAGGGTTAGGGTTAGGGTTCGGGTTCGGGTTAGGGTTAGGGTTAGGGTTAGGTTTCGGGTTACGGTTATGGTTATGGTTTGGGTTCGGGTTCGGGGTAGGATTAGGGTTCGGTTTCGGGTTAGGGTTCGAGTTCGGGTTCGGGTTAGGTGTTAGGGTTAGGGTTAGGGATAGGGTTAGGGTTCGGGTTAGGGATAGGGTTAGGGTTAGTTTTAGGGTTAGGGTTAGGGCTAGGGTTCGTGTTAGGATTCGGGTTAGGGTCGGGTTAGGGTTCGGTTTAGGGTTAGGGTTCGGGGTAGGGTTAGGGTTAGGGTTCGGGTTAGGGTTCGGGTTCGGGTTAAGTTTCGGGTTCGGGTTAGGGTTAGGGTTAGGGTTCGGTATAGGGTTAGCGTTAGGGTTAGGGTTAGGGTTCGGGTTAGGGGTCGGGTTAGGGTTAGGGTTAGGGTTCGGGTTAGGGTTAGGTTTAGGGTTAGTGTTCGGGTTAGGGTTAGGTTTAGGGTTACGGTTAGGGTTCGGGTTAGGGTTAGGTTTTAGGGTTAGGGTTAGGTTTAGGGTTAGGGTTCGGGTTAGGTTTAGGGTTCGGGTTAGGGTTACGTTTAGGGTTCGGGTTAGGGTTAGGGTTCGTGTTAGGTTTAGGGTTCGGGTTCGGGTTAGGGTTAGGGTTCGGGTTCGGGTTAGGGTTCGGGTTTGTGTTAGGGTTCGGGTTAGGTTTAGGGTTAGGGTTAGGGTTCGGTTTAGGGTTAGGGTTCGGGTTCGGATTTGGGTTAGTGTTAAGGTTAGGGTTAGGGTTAGGTTTAGGGTTGGGGTTAGGGTTAGGGTTAGGGTTCAGGTTAGGGTTAGGGTTCGGGTTAGTGTTAGGGTTAGGGTTCGGGTTCGGGTTCGGGTTAGGGTTAGGGTTCGGGTTAGGGTTAGGGTTCGGGTTAGGGTTAGGTTTCGGGTTAGGGTTAGGGTTTGGGTTCGGGTTAGGGTTAGGGTTAGGGTTCGGATTAGGGTTAGGGTTAGGGTTAGGGTTAGGGTTAGGGTTAGGGTTCGGATTAGGGTTAGGGGTAGGGTTAGGGTTAGGGTTCGGGTTCGGGTTAGGGTTAGGGTTAGGGTTAGGGTTAGGGTTAGGTTTCGGGGTAGGGTTAGGGTTAGGGTTAGGTGTTAGGGTTAGGGTTAGGTTTAGGGTTCGGGTTAGTGTTAGGGTTCGGGTTAGTGTTGGGTTCGGGTTAGGTTTCAGGTTAGGGTTAGGGTTCGGTTTCGGGTTAGGGTTAGGTTTCGGGTTAGGGTTAGGGTTAGGGTACGGGTTAGTGATAGGGTTCGGGTTAGGGTTAGGGTTCGGGTTAGGGTTCGGTTTAGGGTTAGGGTTAGGGTTCGTGTTAGGGTTGGCGTTAGGTGTCGGGTTAGGGTTAGGGTTAGGGTTCGGGTTATGGTTAGGGTTAGGGTTAGGTTTCGGGTTAGGTTTAGGGTTCGGGTTAGGGTTCGGGTTCGGGTTCGGTTTAGGGTTCGGGTAAGGGATAGGGTTAGGTTTAGGGTTCGGGTTCGGGGTTAGGGTTAGGGTTAGGGTTCGGGTTAGGTATCGGGTTAGGGTTAGGTTTCGGGTAAGGGGTTAGGGTTCGGGTCGGGTTAGGGTTAGGATTAGGGTTCCGGTTAGGGTTAGGGTTAGGGTTCGGGTTAGGGTTAGGGTTAGGTTTTGGGTTAGGGTTAGGGTCGGGTTAGGGTTCGGGTTAGGGTTCGGGTTAGGGTTAGGGTTAGGGTTAGGTTTCGGTTTAGGGTTCAGGTTCGGGTTAGGGTTAGGGTTAGGGTTCGGGTTAGGGTTAGGGTTCGGGTTAAGGTTCATGTTAGGGTTAGGTTTAGGGATAGGGTTAGGGTTCGGGTTAGGGTTAGGGTTAGTGTTCGAGTTAGGGTTAGGGTTCGGGTTAGGGTTAGGGGTTAGGGTTAGGGTTAGTGTTAGGTTTAGGTTTCGGGTTAGTGTTCGGGTTATGGTAAGGGTTAGGGTTAGGGTTAGGGTTCGGGTTCGGGTTAGGGTTAGGGTTAGGGTTAGGTTTCGGGTTACGGTTATGGTTATGGTTTGGGTTCGGGTTCGGGGTAGGATTAGGGTTCGGTTTCGGGTTAGGGTTCGAGTTCGGGTTCGGGTTAAGGGTTAGGGTTAGGGTTAGGGATAGGGTTAGGGTTCGGGTTAGGGATAGGGTTAGGGTTAGGGTTAGGGTTAGGGCTAGGGTTCGTGTTAGGGTTCGGGTTAGGGTCGTGTTAGGGTTCGGTTTAGGGTTAGGGTTCGGGGTAGGGTTAGGGTTAGGGTTAGGTTCGGTTTAGGGTTAGGGTTAGGGTTAGGGTTCGGTTTAGGGTTCGGGTTAGGGTTAGGATTAGGGTTCGGGTTAGGGTTAGGTTTAGGGTTAGTGTTTGGGTTAGGGTTAGGGTTAGGGTTAGGGTTAGGGTTCGGGTTAGGGTTAGGTTTTAGGGTTAGGGTTAGGTTTAGGGTTAGGGTTAGGGTTCGGCTTAGGTTTAGGGTTCGGGTTAGGGTTAGGTTTAGGTTTCGGGTTCGGGTTAGGGTTAGGGTTCGGGTTCGGGTTAGGGTTCGGGTTTGTGTTAGGGTTCGGGATAGGTTTAGGGTTAGGGTTAGGGTTCGGTTTAGGGTTAGGGTTCGGGTTCGGGTTTGGGTTAGTGTTAAGTTTCGGGTTAGGGGTAGGGTTAGGGTTCGGGTTAGGGTTAGGGTTAGGTTTCAGGTTAGGGTTAGGGTTCGGGTTAGAGTTAGGGTTAGGGTTCGGGTTCGGGTTCGGGTTAGGGTTAGGGTTCGGGTTAGGGTTAGGGTTCGGGTTAGGGTTAGGTTTCGGGTTAGGGTTAGGGTTTGGTTTCGGGTTAGGGTTAGGGTTAGGGTTTGGATTAGGGTTAGTGTTAGGTTTAGGGTTAGGGTTAGGGTTCGGATTAGGGTTAGGGGTAGGGTACGGGTTAGGGTTCGGGTTCGGGTTAGGTGTAGGGTTAGGGTTAGGGTTAGGTTTCGGGGTAGGGTTAGGGTTAGGGTTAGGGTTCGGGTTAGGGTTAGGTTTCGGGTTAGGGTTAGGGTTTGGGTTCGGGTTAGGGTTAGGGTTAGGGTTTGGATTAGGGTTAGTGTTAGGTTTAGGGTTAGGGTTAGGGTTCGGATTAGGGTTAGGGGTAGGGTTCGGGTTAGGGTTCGGGTTAGGGTTAGGGTTAGGTTTCGGGTTAGGGTTCGGGTTAGGGTTAGGTTTAGGGTTAGGGTTCGGGTCGGGGTTAGTGTTAGGGTTAGTGTTCGGGTTAGGGTTCGGGTTAGGGTTAGGATTCGGGTAAGGAGTTAGGGTTCGGGTTCGGGTTAGTGTTAGGGTTAGGGTTAGGGTTCGGGTTAGGGTTAGGGTTAGGGTTAGGGTTAGGGTTAGGGTTCGGGTTCGGGTTCGGGTTAGGGTTCGGGTTAGGGGTAGGGTTCGGGTTAGGGTTAGGGTTAGGGTTAGGTTAGGTTTAGGGTTAGGTTTCGGGTTAGGGTTAGGGTTAGGGTTAGGGTTAGGGTTAGGGTTCGGATTAGGGTTAGGTTTAGGGTTCGGGATAGGGTTCGGGTTAGGGTTAGGGTTAGGGTTCGGTTTAGGGTTAGGGTTAGGGTTAGGGTAAGGGTTCGGATTAGGGTTAGGGGTAGGGTTCTGGTTAGGGTTCGGGTTCGGGTTAGGGTTAGGGTTAGGGTTCGGGATAGTGTTAGGGTTAGGGTTCGGTTTAGGGTTCAGGTTAGGGTTAGGGTTAGGGTTAGGTTTACGGTTCGTGTTAGTGTTAGGGTTAGGGTTAGGGTTAGGGTTCGGGTTAGGAATAGGGTTATGGTTTGGGTTCGGGTTCGGGGTAGGTTTAGGTTTCGGGTTCGGGTTATGGTACGGGTTCGGTTTCGGGTTAGGGGTTAGGGTTCGGGTTAGGGTTAGGGTTAGGTTTCGGGTTAGGGGTAGGGTTAGGGTTAGGTTTAGGGTTAGGGTTCGGGTTAGTGTTTGGGTTAGGGTTAGGGTTAGGGTTCGGGTTGGGTTAGGCTTAGGGTTCGGGTTAGGGTTCGGGTTAGGGTTAGGTGTTAGGGTAGTGTTAGGGTTAGGTTTAGGGTTAGGGTTCGGGTTAGGGTTAGGGTTATGATTAGGGTTAGGGTTAGGGTTCGGGTTAGGGTTCGGATTAGGGTAAGGGTTAGGGTTCGGGTTAGGGTTCGGGTTCGGGTTAGGGTTTGGATTCGGGTTAGGGTTAGGGTTCGGGTTAGGTTTCGGTTTAGGGTTAGGTTTAGGTTTCGGGTTAGGGTTCGGGTTAGGGTTAGGGTTAGGGTTAGGGTTCGGTTTCGGGGTTAGTGTTAGGGTTAGGGTTCGGGTTAGGGTTCGGGTTAGGGTTAGGATTCGGTTAAGTGGTTAGGGTTCGGGTTCGGGTTAGGGTTAGGGTTAGGGTTAGGGTTAGGGTTAGGGTTCGGGTTAGGGTTAGGGTTAGGGATAGTGTTAGTGTTCGGGTTCGGGTTCGGGTTCGGGTTAGGGTTCGGGTTAGGGTTAGGGTTCGGGTTAGGGTTAGGGTTAGGTTTTGGGTTAGGGTTCGGGTTCGGGTTAGGGTTCGGGTTCGGGTTAGGGTTAGGGTTAGGGTTCGGTTTTGGGTTAGGGTTAGGGTTCGGGTTAGGGTTATGATTAGGGTTAGGGTTAGGGTTCGGGTTAGGGTTAGGTTTAGGTTTCGGGTTCGGGTTTGGGTTAGGGTTCGGGTTCGGGTTAGGGTTCGTGTTCGGGTTAGGGTTCGGATTCGGGTTAGGGTTAGGGGTTAGTGTTCAGGTTAGGGTTCGGGTTCGGGTTAGGGTTAGGTTTCGGGTTAGTGTTAGGGTTAGGGTTCGGGTTAGGGTTAGGGTTAGGGTTAGGGTTAGGTTTCGGGTTAGGGTTAGGTGTTAGGGTAGTGTTAGGGTTAGGTTTAGGGTTAGGGTTCGGGTTAGGGTTAGGGTTAGGGTTAGGGTTAGGTTTCGGGTTAGGGTTAGGGTTAGGTTTAGGTTTCGGGTTAGGGTTAGGGTTAGGGTTAGGGTTCGGGTTAGGGTTAGGGTTATGGTTTGGGTTCGGGTTTGGGCTAGGGTTAGGGTTCGGGTAAGGGTTAGGGTTAGGGTTCGGGTTAGGGTTAGGGTTAGGTTTAGGGTTAGGTTTCGGATTAGGGTTAGGGTTAGGGTTCGGGTTAGGGTTCGGGTTCGGGTTAGGGTTAGGGTTAGGGTTAGGGTTAGGGTTCGGGTTAGGGTTAGGGTTAGGTTTCGGGTTAGGGTTTGGGTTAGGGTTAAAGTTAGGGTTCGGGATAGGGTTAGGGTTAGGGTTCGGATTAGGGTAAGGGTTAGGGTTCGGGTTAGGGTTCGGGTTCGGGTTAGGGTTAGGGTTAGGGTTAGGGTTCGGGTTAGGGTTAGGGTTCGGGTTAGGGTTAGGGTTAGGGTTAGGGGTTAGGGTTAGGGTTAGTTTTAGGGGTTAGGGTTAGGGTTAGTTTTAGGGGTTAGGGTTAGGGTTCGGGTTAGGGTTAGGTTTTAGGGTTAGGGTTAGGGTTAGGGTTCGGGTTAGGTTTAGGGTTCGGGTTAGGGTTAGGTTTAGGGTTCGGGTTAGGGTTAGGGTTAGGGTTCGTGTTAGGTTTAGGGTTCGGGTTCGGGTTAGGGTTAGGGTTCGGGTTCGGGTAGGGGGTTAGGGTTCGGGTTAGGGTTAGGGTTAGGGTTCGGTTTAGGGTTAGGGTTAGGGTTAGGTTTAGGTATAGGTTTCGGGTTAGGGTTTGGGTTAGGGTTAGGGTTAGGGTTCGGGTTAGGTTTAGGGTTAGGGTTCGGGTTAGGGTTAGCGTTAGGGTTAGGGTTAGGGTTCGGGTTAGGGTTCGGGTTCGGGTTAGGGTTCGGATTCGGGTTAGGGTTAGGGTTAGGGTTCGGGTTTGGTTTCGGGTTAGGGTTAGGGTTAGGTTTCAGGTTAGGGTTCGGGTTAGGGTTAGGTTTAGGGTTAGGGTTTGGGTTCGGGGTTAGTGTTAGGGTTAGGGTTCGGGTTAGGTTTCGGGTTAGGGTTAGGATTCGGGTAAGGGTTTAGGGTTCGTGTTCAGGTTAGGGTTAGGGTTAGGGTTAGGGTTCTGGTTAGGGTTAGGTTTAGGGTTCGGGTTAGGGTTAGGGTTCGGGTTAGGGTTAGGGTTAGGGTTTGGGTTAGGGTTCGGTTTCGGGTTAGGGTTCGGGTTCGGGTTAGGGTTAGGGGTAGGGTTCGGGTTTGGGTTAGGTTTAAGGTTTGGGTTAGGGTTCGGGTTAGGGTTCGGCTTAGGGTTAGGGTTAGCGTTAGGGTTAGGTTTAGGGTTAGTTTTCGGGTTAGGTTTAGGGTTAGGGTTAGGGTTAGGGTTCGGATTAGGGTTAGGTTTAGGGTTAGGGTTAGGGTTCGGGTTAGGGTTAGGGTTCGGGTTCGGGTTAGGGTTAGGGTTAGGGTTAGGGTTTCGGTTAGGGTTAGGGTTAGGGTTCGGGTTCGGGTTAGGGTTAGCGTTAGGGTTAGGGTTCAGTTTAGGGTTAGGGTTAGGGTTCGGGTTAGGGTTCGGGTTAGGCTTAGGGTTACGGTTAGGGTTAGGGTTAGCGTTAGGTTTCGGGTTAGGGTTAGGTATAGGGTTAGGTTTCGGGTTAGGGTTAGGGTTCGGGTTAGGGTTAGGGTTAGGGTTCGGGTTCGGGTTAGGGTAAGGGTTCGGGTTCGTGTTAGGGTAGTGTTCGGGTTAGGGTTCGGGTTATGGTTAGGGTTAGGGTAGGGTTCGGGTTCGGGGTTAGGGTTAGGGTTAGGGTTCGGGTTATGGTTCGGGTTAGGGTTAGGATTCGGGTAAGGGGTTAGAGTTCGGGTTCGGGTTAGGGTTATGGTTAGGGTTAGGGTTCGGTTTAGGGTTGAGGTTCGTGTTAGGGTTCGGGTTAGGGTTAGGGTTAGGGTTCTGGTTAGGGTTAGTGTTCGGGTTAGGTTTAGGTTTAGGGTTAGGGTTAGGGTTCGGATTAGGGTTCGGGTTCGGGTTAGGGTTCGGGTTTGTGTTAGGGTTCGGGATAGGTTTAGGGTTAGGGTTAGGGTTCGGTTTAGGGTTAGGGTTCGGGTTCGGGTTTGGGTTAGTGTTAAGGTTCGGGTTAGGGGTAGGGTTAGGGTTCGGGTTAGGGTTAGGGTTAGGGTTCAGGTTAGGGTTAGGGTTCGGGTTAGAGTTAGGGTTAGGGTTCGGGTTCGGGTTCGGGTTAGGGTTAGGGTTCAGGTTAGGGTTAGGGTTCGGGTTAGGGTTAGGTTTCGGGTTAGGGTTAGGGTTTGGGTTCGGGTTAGGGTTAGGGTTAGGGTTTGGATTAGGGTTAGTGTTAGGGTTAGGGTTAGGGTTAGGGTTCGGATTAGGGTTAGGGGTAGGGTTCGGGTTAGGGTTCGGGTTCGGGTTAGGGTTAGGGTTAGCGTTAGGTTTCGGGGTAGGGTTAGGGTTAGGGTTAGGTGTTAGGGTTAGGGTTAGGGTTCGGGATAGTGTTAGTGTTAGGGTTCGGGTTAGGGTTCGGGTTAGGGTTAGGGTTAGTGTTCGGGTTAGCGTTAGGGTTAGGGTTAGGGTTCGGTTTAGGGTTAGGGTTAGAGTTAGGGTTAGGGTTCGGGTTAGGAATAGGGTTATGGTTTGGGTTCGGGATCGGGGTAGGTTTAGGTTTCGGGTTCGGGTTATGTTACGGGTTCGGTTTCGGGTTAGGGGTTAGGGTTCGGGTTAGGGTTAGGGTTAGGGTTCGGGTTAGGGTTAGGGTTAGGGTTAGGTTTAGGGTTAGGGTTCGGGTTAGGGTTTGGGTTAGGGTTAGGGTTAGGGTTCGGGTTAGTGTTAGGGTTAGTGTTCGGGTTAGGGTTCGGGTTAGGGTTAGGATTCGGGTAAGGAGTTAGGGTTCGGGTTCGGGTTAGTGTTAGGGTTAGGGTTAGGGTTCGGGTTAGGGTTAGGGTTAGGGTTAGGGTTCGGGTTCGGGTTCGGGTTAGGGTTAGGGTAAGGGTTCGGATTAGGGTTAGGGGTAGGGTTCTGGTTAGGGTTCAGGTTCGGGTTAGGGTTAGGGTTAGGTTTAGGGTTCGGGATAGTGTTAGGTTTAGGGTTCGGTTTAGGGTTCAGGTTAGGGTTAGGGTTAGGGTTAGGATTACGGTTCGGGTTAGGGTTAGGGTTAGGGTTAGGGTTCGGGTTAGGAATAGGGTTATGGTTTGGGTTCGGGTTCGGGGTAGGTTTAGGTTTCGGGTTCGGGTTATGGTACGGGTTCGGTTTCGGGTTAGGGGTTAGGGTTCGGGTTAGGGTTAGGGTTAGGTTTCGGGTTAGGGGTAGGGTTAGGGTTAGGTTTAGGGTTAGGGTTCGGGTTAGTGTTTGGGTTAGGGTTAGGGTTAGGGTTCGGGTTGGGTTAGGCTTAGGGTTCGGGTTAGGGTTCGGGTTAGGGTTAGGGTTAGGGTTCGGGTTAGGGTTCGGGTTCGGGTTAGGGTTCAGATTCGGGTTAGGGTTAGGGTTCGGGTTAGGTTTCGGTTTAGGTTTAGGGTTAGTTTTCGGGTTAGGGTTCGGGTTAGGGTTAGGGTTAGGGTTAGGGTTCGGTTTCGGGGTTAGTGTTAGGGTTAGGGTTCGGGTTAGGGTTCGGGTTAGGGTTAGGATTCGGGTAAGTGGTTAGGGTTCGGGTTCGGGTTAGGTTTAGGGTTAGGGTTAGGGTTAGGGTTAGGGTTAGGTTTCGGGTTAGGGTTAGGGTTAGAGATAGTGTTAGTGTTCGGGTTCGGGTTCGGGTTCGGGTTAGGGTTCGGGTTAGGGTTAGGGTTCGGGTTAGTGTTAGGGTTAGGTTTTGGGTTAGGGTTCGGGTTCGGGTTAGGGTTCGGGTTCGGGTTAGGGTTAGGGTTAGGGTTCGGGTTTGGGTTAGGGTTAGGGTTCGGGTTAGGGTTATGATTAGGGTTAGGGTTAGGGTTCGGGTTAGGGTTAGGTTTAGGTTTCGGGTTCGGGTTTGGGTTAGGGTTCGGGTTCGGGTTAGGGTTCGTGTTCGGGTTAGGGTTCGGATTCGGGTTAGGGTTAGGGGTTAGTGTTCAGGTTAGGGTTCGGGTTCGTGTTAGGGTTAGGGTTCGGGTTAGTGTTAGGGTTAGGGTTCGGGTTAGGGTTAGGGTTAGGGTTAGGGTTAGGTTTCGGGTTAGGGTTAGGGGTTAGGGTGGTGTTCGGGTTAGGTTTAGGGTTAGGGTTCGGGTTAGGGTTAGGGTTAGGGTTAGGGTTAGGTTTCGGGTTAGGGTTAGGGTTAGGTTTAGGTTTCGGGTTAGGGTTAGGGTTCGGATTAGGGTTAGGGGTAGGGTTCGGGTTATGGTTCGGGTTCGAGTTAGGGTTAGGGTTAGGGTTAGGGTTAGGGTTTGGGTTAGGGTTAGGTTTAGGGTTAGGGTTAGGGGTTAGGGTTAGGGTTATCGTTCGGGTTAGTGTTAGGGTTAGGGTTAGGGTTAGGGTTCGGGTTAGGTTTAGGGTTAGGATTCGGGTTAGGGTTAGGGTTAGGGTTAGGGTTCGGGTTAGGGTTAGGGTTAGGGTTAGGGTTCGGGTTAGGGTTAGGGTTAGGGTTCAGGATAGGGTTCGTGTTAGGGTAAGGGTTAGGGTGAGGGTTCGGGTTAGGGTTAGCGTTAGGGTTAGGGTTCGGTTTAGGATTAGGTTTAGGTTTAGGGTTAGGGTTAGTTTTAAGGTTCGGGGTAGGGTTAGGGTTAAGGTTCGGGTTAGGGTTAGGGTTAGGGTTAGGGTTCGTGTTAGGGTTAGGTTTAGGGTTAGGGTTCGGGTTAGGGTTCGGGTTCGGTTTAGGGTTAAGTTTAGGGTTCGGGTTAGGTTTAGGGTTCGGGTTAGGGTTCGGGTTAGGGTTCGGGTTAGGGTTCGTGTTAGGGTTAGGGTTTGGGTTAGGGTTAGGGTTAGGGTTAGGGTTAGGGTTAGGGTTAGGGTTAGGGTTCGCGTTAGGGTTCGGGATAGGTGACGGGTTAGGTTTAGGGTTAGGGTTCGGGTTAGGGTTAGGGTTAGGGTTCGTGTTAGGGTTAGGGTTCGGGTTAGGGTTAAGGTTGGGTTTCGGGTTGGGTTAGGGTTAGGGTTCGGGTTCGGGTTAGGGTTCGGGTTAGGTTTAGGATTCGGGTAAGGGGTTAGGGTTCGGGTTCGTGTTAGGGTTAGGGTTAGGGTTAGGGTTTCGGTTAGGGTTAGGGTTAGGCTTAGGGTTACGGTTAGGGTTAGGGTTAGCGTTAGGTTTCGGGTTAGGGTTAGGTTTAGGGTTAGCGTTCGGGTTAGGGTTAGGGTTCGGGTTTGGGTTAGGGTTAGGGTTCGGGTTCGGGTTAGGGTTAGGGTTCGGGTTCGTGTTAGGGTTAGTTTTCGGGTTAGGGTTTGGGTTATGGTTAGGGTTAGGGTTAGGGTTAGTGTTCGGTTTAGGGTTAGGGTTCGTGTTAGGGTTCGGGTTAGGGTTAGGGTTAGGGTTCGGGTTAGGGTTCGGGTTAGGCTTAGGGTTACGGTTAGGGTTAGGGTTAGCGTTAGGTTTCGGGTTAGGGTTAGGTTTAGGGTTAGGGTTCGGGTTAGGGTTAGGGTTCGGGTTTGGGTTAGGGTTAGGGTTCGGGTTCGGGTTAGGGTTAGGGTTCGGGTTCGTGTTAGGGTTAGTTTTCGGGTTAGGGTTTGGGTTATGGTTAGGGTTAGGGTTAGGGTTAGGGTTCGGTTTAGGGTTAGGGTTCGTGTTAGGGTTCGGGTTAGGGTTAGGGTTAGGCTTAGGATTCGGGTAAGGGGTTAGAGTTCGGGTTCGCGTTAGGTTTAGGGTTAGGGTTCCGGTTAAGGTTAGGGTTAGGGTTCGGGTTAGGGTTAGGTTTAGGGTTAGGGTTCGGTTTAGGGTAAGGGTTCGTGTTAGGTTTCGGGTTAGGGTTAGGTTTATGGTTAGGGTTCGGGTTAGGGTTAGGGTTCGGGTTTGGTTTAGGGTTAGGGTTCGGGTTCGGGTTAGGGTTAGGGTTCGGGTTCGTGTTAGGGTTAGTTTTCGGGTTAGGGTTTGGGTTATGGTTAGGGTTAGGGTTAGGGTTAGGGTTCGGTTTAGGGTTAGGGTTCGTGTTAGGGTTCGGGTTAGGGTTAGGGTTAGGCTTAGGATTCGGGTAAGGTGTTAGAGTTCGGGTTCGCGTTAGGGTTAGGGTTAGGGTTCCGGTTAAGGTTAGGGTTAGGGTTCGGGTTAGGGTTAGGGTTAGGGTTAGGGTTCGGTTTAGGGTAAGGGTTCGTGTTAGGGTTCGGGTTAGGGTTAGGGTTAGGGTTCTGGTTAGGGTTAGGGTTCGGGTTAGGGTTAGGGTTAGGGTTAGGGTTAGGGTTAGGTTTCGGATTAGGGTTAGGGGTAGGGTTCGGGTTAGGGTTCGGGTTCGAGTTAGGGTTAGGGTTAGGGTTAGGGTTAGGGTTTGGGTTAGGTTTAGGGTTAGGGTTAGGGTTAGGGGTTAGGGTTAGGGTTACCGTTCGGGTTAGTGTTAGGGTTAGGGTTAGGGTTACGGTTCGGGTTAGGGTTAGAGTTAGGGTTCGGGTTAGGATTAGGGTTAGGGTTAGGGTTAGGGTTCGGGTTAGGGTTAGGGTTAGGGTTCGGGTTAGTGTTAGGGTTAGGGTTCAGGATAGGGTTCGTGTTAGGGTTAGGGTTAGGGTTAGGTTTCGGGTTAGGGTTAGGGTTAGGGTTCGGGTTAGGTTTAGGTTTAGAGTTAGGGTTAGGGTTAAGTTTCGGGGAAGGGTTAATGTTAAGGTTCGGGTTAGGGTTAGTGTTAGGTTTCGGGTTAGGGTTAGGGTTAGGGTTAGGGTTCGGATTCGGGTTAGGGTTAGGGTTCGGGTTAGGGTTCGGGTTAGGGTTAGGATTCGGGTAAGGGGTTAGAGTTCGGGTTCGGGGAAGGGTTAGGTTTAGGGTTCCGGTTAAGTTTAGGGTTAGGGTTCGGGTTAGGGTTAGGGTTAGGGTTTGGGTTCGGGTTAGGGTTAGTGTTAGTGTTAGGGTTCGGGTTAGGGTTAGGGTTCGGGTTAGGGTTAGGGTTCGGGTTCGGGTTAGGGTTAGAGTTTGGGTTAGGGTTCGGGTTAGGTTTAGGGTTCGGGTTAGGGTTAGGGTTCGGGTTAGGGTTAGGGTTAGTGTTAGGGTTAGGGTTCGGGTTAGAGTTAGGTTTCGGGTTCGGGTTACGGTTAGGGTTAGGGTTAGGGTTCAGTTTCGGGTTAGGGTTAGGGTTAGGGTTAGGGTTAGGGTTAGGGTCAGGGATCGGGTTAGGGTTAGGGTTAGGGTTAGTGTTCGGGTTAGGGTTAGGGTTAGGGTTAGGGTTAGGGTTAGGGTTCGGGTTAGGGTTAGGGTTCGTGTTAGGGTTCGGGTTAGGGTTAGGGTTAGGCTTAGGATTCGGGTAAGGTGTTAGAGTTCGGGTTCGCGTTAGGGTTAGGGTTAGGGTTCCGGTTAAGGTTAGGGTTAGGGTTCGGGTTAGGGTTAGGGTTAGGGTTAGGGTTCGGTTTAGGGTAAGGGTTCGTGTTAGGGTTCGGGTTAGGGTAGGGTTAGGGTTCTGGTTAGGGTTAGGGTTCGGGTTAGGGTTAGGGTTAGGGTTAGGGTTAGGGTTAGGTTTCGGATTAGGGTTAGGGGTAGGGTTCGGGTTAGGGTTCGGGTTCGAGTTAGGTTTAGGGTTAGGGTTAGGGTTAGGGTTTGGGTTAGGTTTAGGGTTAGGGTTAGGGTTAGGGGTTAGGGTTAGGGTTACCGTTCGGGTTAGTGTTAGGGTTAGGGTTAGGTTTACGGTTCGGGTTAGGGTTAGAGTTAGGGTTCGGGTTAGGATTAGGGTTAGGGTTAGGGTTAGGGTTCGGGTTAGTGTTAGGGTTAGGGTTCAGGATAGGGTTCGTGTTAGGGTTAGGGTTAGGGTTAGGTTTCGGGTTAGGGTTAGGGTTAGGGTTCGGGTTAGGTTTAGGTTTAGAGTTAGGGTTAGGGTTAAGTTTCGGGGAAGGGTTAATGTTAAGGTTCGGGTTAGGGTTAGTGTTAGGTTTCGGGTTAGGGTTAGGGTTACGGTTAGGGTTCGGATTCGGGTTAGGGTTAGGGTTCGGGTTAGGGTTCGGGTTAGGGTTAGGATTCGGGTAAGGGGTTAGAGTTCGGGTTCGGGGTAGGGTTAGGTTTAGGGTTCCGGTTAAGTTTAGGGTTAGGGTTCGGGTTAGGGTTAGGGTTAGGGTTTGGGTTCGGGTTAGGGTTAGTGTTAGTGTTAGGGTTCGGGTTAGGGTTAGGGTTCGGGTTAGGGTTAGGGTTCGGGTTCGGGTTAGGGTTAGAGTTTGGGTTAGGGTTCGGGTTAGGTTTAGGGTTCGGGTTAGGGTTAGGGTTCGGGTTAGGGTTAGGGTTAGTGTTAGGGTTAGGGTTCGGGTTAGAGTTAGGTTTCGGGTTCGGGTTACGGTTAGGGTTAGGGTTAGGGTTCAGTTTCGGGTTAGGGTTAGGGTTAGGGTTAGGGTTAGGGTTAGGGTCAGGGATCGGGTTAGGGTTAGGGTTAGGGTTAGTGTTCGGGTTAGGGTTAGGGTTAGGGTTAGGGTTCGGGTTAGGGTTAGGTTTAGGGTTCAGGTTAGGGTTCGGGTTAGGGTTAGGGTTAGGGTTAGGTTTCGGGTTAGGGTTAGGGTTAGGGTTAGGGTTCGGGGTAGGGTTAGGTTTAGGGTTAGGTTAGGGTTAAGGTTCGGGGTAGGGTTAGGGTTCAGGTTCTGGTTAGGGTTAGTGTTTGGGTTAGGGTTCGTGTTAGGGTTAGGTTTAGGGTTAGGGTTCGGGTTAGGGTTCGGGTTCGGGTTAGGGTTAGGTTTAGGGTTCGGGTTAGGTTTAGGGTTCGGGTTAGGGTTCGGGTTAGGGTTCGGATTAGGGTTAGGGTTTGGGTTAGGGTTAGCGTTCGGGTTAGGGTTAGGGTTCCGTTTAAGGTTAGGGTTAGGGTTCGGGTTCGGGTTAGGGTTAGGGTTCGGGTTAGTGTTAGGGTTCGTGTTAGGGTTAGGGTTAGGGTTAGGGTTAGGGTTCGGGTCGGGTTAGTGTTCGGGTTAGTGTTCGGGTTAGGGTTAGGGTTAGGGTTAGGGTTAGGGTTCGGGATAGGGTTAGGGTTAGGGTTAGGGTTCGGATTAGGGTTAGGGGTAGGGTTCGGGTTAGGGTTCGGGTTCGGGTTAGGGTTAGGGTTAGGGTATGTGTTAGGTTTCGGGTTAGGGGTCGGGTAGGGTTAGGGTTAGGGTTCGGGTTAGGTTTAGGGTTAGGGTTAGGGTTAAGGTTAGGGTTAGGGTATGTGTTAGGATTCGGGTTCGGGTTAGGGTTAGGGTTCGGGTTAGGTTTAGGGTTAGGGTTCGGGTTAGGGTTAGGGTTCGGGTTAGGTTTAGGGTTAGGGTTAGGGTTCGGGTTAGGGTTAGGGTTAGGGTTCGGGTTAGGGTTAGTGTTAGGGTTCGGGTAGGGTTAGGGTTAGGGTTTGGGTTAGGGTTAGGATTAGGGTTAGTGTTCGGTTTAGGGTTCGGGTTAGGGTTAGGGTTAGGATTCGGGTTAGGGTTAGGGTTAGGGTTCGGTTTAGGGTTAGGGTTCGGCTTAGGGTTCGGGTTAGGGTTAGTGTTAGGGTTCGGGTAGGGTTAGTGTTAGGGTTTGGGTTAGGGTTAGGATTAGGGTTAGTGTTCGGGTTAGGGTTCGGGTTAGGGTTAGGGTTAGGATTCTGGTTAGGGTTAGGGTAAGGGTTCGGGTTAGGCTTAGGGTTAGGGTTCGGTTTAGGTTTAGGGTTCGTGTTAGGGTTAGGGTTAGGGTTCGGGTTAGGGTTAGGGTTAGGGTTCGGGTTCGGGTTATGGTTCGGGTTGGGGTTAGGGTTCGGTTTAGGGTTAGGGTTAGGGTTCGGGTTAGGGTCAGAGTTCGGGTTCGGGTTCAGGTTAGGGTTAGGGTTCGGGTTAGATTTAGGGTTCGGGTTAGGGTTAGGATTAGGGTTCGGGTTAGGGTTAGGGTTAGGGTTCGGGTTAGGGTTAGATTTCGGGTTAGGATTAGGGTTATGGTTCGGGTTCGGGTTCGGGTTCGGGTTAGGGTTAGGTTTCGGGTTAGGGTTAGGGTTCGGGTTAGGGTTAGGGTTCGGGTTAGGGTTAGGGTTCGGGTTCGTGTTAGGGTTAGGGTTAGGGTTCGGGTTCGGGTTAGGTTTAGGGTTAGGGTTAGGGTTCGGATTAGGGTTAGGGGTAAGGTGTGGGTTAGGTTTCGGGTTCGGGTTAGGGTTAGGGTTAGGGTTAGGGTGAGGGTTCCGGTTAGGGTTAGGGTTAGGGTTCGGGTTAGGGTTCGGGTTAGGGTTAGGATTCGGGTAAGGGGTTAGAGTTCGGGTTCGGGTTAGGGTTAGGGTTAGGGTTCCGGTTAAGGTTAGGGTTAGGGTTCGGGTTAGGGTTAGGGTTAGGG
>JAVLSZ010000054.1:1000000-1005000 GCA_032313775.1 Urocyon cinereoargenteus
GGGGTCGGGTTAGGGTTAGGGTTAGGGTTCGGGTTAGGTTTAGGGTTAGGGTTAGGGTTCGGGTTAGGGTTAGAGTTCATGTTAGGCTTAGGGTTAGGGTTCGGGTTAGGTTTAGGGTTAGGTTTCGGGTTAGGGTTAGGGTTAGGGTCGGGTTAGGGTTAGGGTTAAGGTTAGGGTTAGGGTATGTGTTAGGGTTCTGGTTCGGGTTAGGGTTAGGGTTCGGGTTAGGTTTAGGGTTAGGGTTCGGGTTAGGGTTAGGGTTCGGGTTAGGTTTAGGGTTAGGGTTAGGTTTCGGGTTAGGGTTAGGGTTAAGGTTAGGGTTAGGGTATGTGTTAGGGTTCGGGTTTGGGGTCGGGTTAGGGTTAGGGTTAGGGATCGGTTTAGGGTTAGGTTTAGGGTTAGGGTTCGGGTTAGGGTTAGAGTTCATGTTAGGCTTAGGGTTAGGGTTCGGGGTAGGTTTAGGGTTAGGGTTCGGTTTAGGGTTAGGGTTAGGGTTAGGGTTCGGGATAGGGTTAGTGTTAGGGTTCGGGTAGGGTTAGGGTTAGGGTTTGGGTTAGGGTTAGGATTAGGGTTAGTGTTCGGTTTAGGGTTCGGGTTAGGGTTAGGGTTAGGATTCGGGTTAGGGTTAGGGTTAGGGTTCGGTTTAGGGTTAGGGTTCGGGTTAGGGTTAGGTTTAGGGTTCGGGTTAGGCTTAGGGTTAGGGTTCGGTTTAGGGTTAGGGTTCGGGTTAGGGTTAGGGTTAGGGTTCGGGTTAGGGTTAGGGTTAGGGTTCGGGTTCGGGTTATGGTTCGGGTTGGTGTTAGGGTTCGGTTTAGGGTTAGGGTTAGGGTTCGGGTTAGGGTCAGAGTTCGGGTTCGGGTTCAGGTTAGTGTTAGGGTTCGGGTTAGATTTAGGGTTCGGGTTAGGGTTAGGATTAGGGTTCGGGTTAGGTTTAGGGTTAGGGTTCGGGTTAGGGTTAGACTTCGGTTTAGGATTAGGGTTAGGGTTCGCGTTCGGGTTCGGGTTCGGGTTAGGGTTAGGTTTCGGGTTAGGGTTAGGGTTCGGGTTAGGGTTAGGGTTCGGGTTAGGGTTAGGGTTCGGGTTCGTGTTAGGGTTAGGGTTAGGGTTCGGGTTCGGGGTAGGTTTAGGGTTAGGGTTAGGGTTCGGATTAGCGTTAGGGGTAAGGTGTGGGTTAGGTTTCGGGTTCGGGTTAGGGTTAGGGTTAGGGTTAGGGTGAGGGTTCGGGTTAGGGTTAGGGTTAGGGTTAAGGGTTAGGGTGTAGGGTTAGGGTTCGGGTTCGGGTTAGGGTTAGGGTTAGGGGTTAGGGTTAGGGTTCGGGTTAGGGTTATGGTTAGGGTTAGGGTTCGGGTTAGGGTTAGGGTTAGGGTTCGGGTTAGGGTTCGGGTAAGTGTTAGGGTTAGTGTTCAGGTTAGGGTTAGGGTTAGGGTTCGGGTTAGGGATCGGGTTAGGGTTCGGGTTAGGGTTGGGTTTAGGGTTAAGTTTAGGGTTAGGGTTCGGGTTAGGGTTAGGGTTAGGGTTAGTGTTCGGGTTCGGGTTAGGTTTAGGGTTCGGGTTCGGTTTCGGAATAGGGTTGGGGTTAGGGTTCGGATTAGGGTTCGGGTTAGGGTTCGGGTTAGGGTTCGGGTTCGGGTTCGGGTTAGAGTTAGGTTTAGGGTTAGTGTTCGGGTTCGGGTTGGGGTTAGGGTTAGGGTTCGGGTTAGGGTTTGTGTTAGGGTTAGGGTTAGGGGTAGAGTTCGGGTTAGGGTTTGGGTTAGGGTTAGGGTTAGGGTTCGGGTTAGGGTTAGGTTTAGGGTTCGGGTTAGGGTTAGGGTTCGGATTCGGGTTAGGGTTAGTTTTAGGGTTAGGGTTAGGTTTAGGGTTCGGGTTCGGGTTAGGGTTAGGGGTTAGGGTTCGGTTTCGGGTTAGGGTTAGGGTTAGGTTTCGTGTTAGGCTTAGGGGTTAGTGTTATTGTTAGGGTTAGGGTTAGGGTTAGGGTTAGGGTTCGGATTAGGGTTCAGTTAGGGTTAGGGTTAGGGTTCGGTTTAGGGTTAGGGTTAGGTTTACGGTTAGGGTTATGTTTCGGGTTAGGGTTAGGGTTCAGGTTAAGGTTCGGGTTAGGGTTAGGGTTAGGGTTCGCGTTAGGGTTCGGGTTAGGGTTCGGGTTAGGGTTAGGGTTAGGGTTCGGGTTAGGGTTAGGGATCGGGTTAGGGTTAGGGTTATGGTTAGGATTAGGGTTCGGGTTAGGGTTCTGGTTAGGGTTCGGGTTAGGTTTAGGGTTCGGGTGAGGGTTAGGTTTAGGGTTAGAGTTAGGGTTAGGGTTAGGGTTCGGGTTAGGGTTAGGGTTAGGTTTAGGGTTAGGGTTCGCGTTAGGTTTATGTTTAGGGTTCGGGTTAGGGTTCGGGTTCGGGTTAGGGTTAGGGGTTAGTGTTCAGGTTAGGGTTAGTGTTAGGGTTAGGGTTAGGGTTAGGGTTAGGGTTTAGGGTTAGGGTTAGGGTTCGGGTTAGGGTTAGGGTTAGGGTTCGGGTTCGGGTTAGGGTTAGGGTTCGGGTTCGTGTTAGGGTTAGTGTTCGGGTTAGGGTTCGGGTTATGGTTAGGGTTAGGGTAGGGTTCGGGTTCGGGGTTAGGGTTAGGGTTAGGGTTCGGGTAAGGGGTTAGAGTTCGGGTTCGGGTTAGGGTTAGGGTTAGGGTTCCGGTTAAGGTTAGGGTTAGGGTTAGGGTTAGGGTTAGGGTTAGGGTTAGGGTTCGGTTTAGGGTTAGGGTTCGTGTTAGGGTTCCGGTTAGGGTTAGGGTTAGGGTTCTGTTTAGGGTTAGGTTTCGGGTTAGGGTTAGGGTTAGGGTTAGGGTTAGGGTTAGGGTGCGGATTAGGGTTAGGGGTAGGGTTCGGGTTAGGGTTCGGGTTCGAGTTAGGGTTAGGGTTAGGGTTAGGGTTAGGGTTTTGGTTAGGGTTAGGGTTAGGGTTAGGGGTTAGGGTTAGGGTTAGGGTTCGGGTAAGGGGTTAGAGTTCGGGTTCGGGTTAGGGTTAGGGTTAGGGTTCCGGTTAAGGTTAGGGTTAGGGTTAGGGTTAGGGTTAGGGTTAGGGTTCGGTTTAGGGTTAGGGTTCGTGTTAGGGTTCCGGTTAGGGTTAGGGTTAGGGTTCTGTTTAGGGTTAGGTTTCGGGTTAGGGTTAGGGTTAGGTTTAGGGTTAGGGTTAGGGTGCGGATTAGGGTTAGGGGTAGGGTTCGGGTTAGGGTTCGGGTTCGAGTTAGGGTTAGGGTTAGGGTTAGGGTTAGGGTTTTGGTTAGGGTTAGGGTTAGGGTTAGGGGTTAGGGTTAGGGTTACCGTTCGGGTTAGAATTAGGGTTAGGGTTAGGGTTAGGTTTCGGGTTAGGGTTAGGGTTAGGGTTCGGGTTAGGGTTAGGGTTAGGGTTAGGGTTCGGGTTAGGGTTAGGGTTAGGGTTCGGGTTAGGGTTAGGGTTAGGGTTCAGGATAAGGTTCGTGTTAGGGTTAGGGTTAGGGTAAGGTTTCGGGTTAGGGTTAGGGTTAGGGTTAGGGTTCGGGTTAGGGTTAGGTTTAGGTTTAGGGTTAGGGTTAGGGTTAAGGTTCGGGGTAGGGTTAGGGTTAAGGTTCGGGTTAGGGTTAGGGTTAGGGTTCGGGTTAGGGTTAGGGTTAGGCTTCGGATTCGGGTTAGGGTTAGGGTTAGTGTTCGGGTTAGGGTTAGGGTTAGGGTTAGGGTTCGGGTTAGGGTTAGGTTTAGGGTTCATTTTAGGGTTCGGGTTAGGGTTTGGGTTAGGGTTAGGTTTCGGGTTAGGGTTAGGGTTAGGGTTCGGGTTAGGTTTAGGGTTCGGGTTAGGGTTAGGGTTAGTGTTAGGGTTAGGGTTCGGGTTAGAGTTAGGGTTCGGGTTCGGGTTACGGTTAGGGTTAGTGTTAGGGTTCAGTTTCCTGTTAGGGTTAGGGTTAGGGTTAGGGTTAGGGTTAGGGTCAGGGTTAGGGTTAGGTTTAGGGTTAGGGTTAGGGTTAGGGTTAAGGTTCGGGTAGGGTTAGGGTTAAGGTTCGTGTTAGGGTTAGTGTTAGGGTTAGGTTTCGTGTTAGGGTTAGGTTTAGGGTTAGGGTTCGGGTTAGGGTTCGGGATCGGGTTAGGGTTAGGTTTAGGGTTCGGGTTAGGGTTCGGGTTAGGGTTCGGGTTAGTGTTAGGGTTTGGGTTAGGATTAGGGTTCGGGTTAGGTTTAGGGTTCCGGTTAAGGTAAGGGTTAGAGTTCGGGTTCGGGTTAGGGTTAGGGTTCGGGTTAGGGTTAGGGTTAGGGTTAGGGTTCGGGTTAGGGTTAGGTTTAGGGTTAGGGTTAGGGTTAGGGTTAAGGTTCGGGGTAGGGTTAGGGTTCAGGTTCTGGTTAGGGTTAGTGTTTGGGTGAGGGTTCGTGTTAGGGTTAGGTTTAGGGTTAGGGTTCGGGTTAGGGTTAGGGTTAGGGTTCGGATTCGGGTTAGGTTTAGGGTTCGGGTTAGGGTTCGGGTTAGGGTTAGGATTCGGGTAAGGTGTTAGAGTTCGGGTTCGGGGTAGGGTTAGGTTTAGGGTTCCGGTTAAGGTTAGGGTTAGGGTTCGGGTTAGGGTTAGGGTTAGGGTTTGGGTTCGGGTTAGGGTTAGTGTTAGTGTTAGGGTTCGGGTTAGGGTTAGGGTTCGTGTTAATGTTAGGGTTCGGGTTCGGGTTAGGGTTAGAGTTTGGGTTATGGTTCGGGTTAGGTTTAGGGTTCGGGTTAGGGTTAGGGTTCGGGTTAGGGTTAGGGTTAGTGTTAGGGTTAGGGTTCGGGTTAGAGTTAGGGTTCGGGTTCGGGTTACGGTTAGGGTTACGGTTAGGGTTCAGTTTCGGGTTAGGGTTAGGGTTAGGGTTAGGGTTAGGGTCAGGGTTCGGGTTAGTGTTAGGGTTAGGGTTAGTGTTCGGGTTAGGGTTAGGGTTAGGGTTAGGGTTAGGGTTCGGGTTAGGGTTAGGTTTAGGGTTCAGGTTAGGGTTCGGGTTAGGGTTAGGGTTAGGGTTAGGTTTCGGGTTAGGGTTA
>JAVLSZ010000054.1:1025000-1165000 GCA_032313775.1 Urocyon cinereoargenteus
CAGGTTAGGGTTAGGATTAGGGTTCGGTTTAGGGATAGGGTTAGGGTTCGGGTTAGGGTTAGACTTCGGGTTAGGATTAGGGTTAGGGTTCGGGTTCGGGTTCGGGTTAGGGTTAGGGTTAGGTTTCGGGTTAGGGTTAGGTTTCGGGTTAGGGTTAGGGTTCGGGTTAGGGTTAGGGTTCGGGTTCGGGATAAGGTTAGGGTTAGGGTTCGGGTTCGGGTTAGGTTTAGGGTTAGGGTTAGGGTTCGGATTAGGGTTAGGGGTAAGTTTCGGGTTAGGTTTCGGGTTCGGGTTAGGGTTAGGGTTAGGGTGAGGTTTCGGGTTAGTGTTAGGGTTAGGGTTAAGGTTTAGGGTTAAGGTTAGGGTTCGGGTTCGGGTTAGGGTTAGGGTTAGGGTTAGGGGTTAGGGTTAGGGTTCGGGTTAGGGTTATGGTTAGGGTTAGGGTTCGGGTTAGGGTTCGGGGTAGGGTTAGGTTTAGTGTTCGGTTTAGGGTAGGGTTAGGGTTCGGGTTAGGGATCGGGTTAGGGTTCGGGTTAGGGTTCGGTTTAGGGTTATGGTTCGGGTTAGGGTTCGGGTTAGGGTTTGGGTTAGGGTTGGGGTTAGGGTTAGGGTTAGGGTTAGGGTTCGGGTTAGGGTTAGGTTTAGGGTTAGTGTTCGGGTTCGGGTTAGGGTTAGGGTTCGGGTTAGGGTTCGGGTTCGGGTTAGGGTTAGGGTTTAGTGTTCAGGTAGGGTTAGGTTTAGGGTTCGGGGTAGGGTTCGGGTTAGGGTTAGGGTTAGGGTTCGGGTTAGGCTTAAGGTTACGGTTCGGGTTCGGGTTAGGGTTAGGGTTCGGGTAAGGGTTAGGGTTAGGGTTCGGGTTAGGGTTAGGGTTCGGGTTAGGGTTAGGGTTAGGGTTAGGGTTCGGGTTAGGTTTAAGGTACGTTTTAGTTTTCGGGTTAGGGGTCGGGTTAGGGTTAGGGTTAGGGTTCGGGTTAGGGTTAGGGTTAGGGTTAGGGTTAGGGTTAGGTTTCGGGTTAGGGTTCGGGTTCGGGTTAGGGTTGGGTTAGGGTTCGGGTTAGGGTTAGGTTTCGGGTTAGGGTTCTGGTTAGGGTTCGGTTTAGGGTTAGGGTTTGTGTTAGGGTTAGGGTTAGGGTTAGGGTTCCGGTTAGGGTTAGGGTTAGGGTTCGGGTTCGAGTTAGGGTTAGGGTTCGGGTTAGGGTTAGGTTTCGGGTTAGGGTTAGGTTTCGGGTTATGGTTAGGGTTAGGGTTAGGGTTCGGGTTAGGGTTCGGGTTAGGGTTAGGGTTAGTGTTAGTGTTAGGGTTAGGGTTAGGGTTCTGGTTCAGTTTAGGGTTAGTGTTAGGGTTAGGGTTCGGGTTCGGGTTAGGGTTCGGGTTCGGGTTAGGGTTAGGGTTCGGTTTCAGGTTAGGGTTAGTGTTAGGGTTAGGGTTTGGGTTAGGGTTAGGGTTCGGGTTAGG
This sequence comes from Urocyon cinereoargenteus, assembly GCA_032313775.1. Classification (NCBI taxonomy): domain Eukaryota; kingdom Metazoa; phylum Chordata; class Mammalia; order Carnivora; family Canidae; genus Urocyon; species Urocyon cinereoargenteus. The sequence goes on from JAVLSZ010000054.1 coordinate 1,026,456, forward strand.
GGTAGGGTTCTGGTTCGGGTTAGGGTTAGGGTTCGGGTTAGGATTCGGGTTAGGGTTAGGGTTCGCGTTAGGGTTAGGGTTAGGTTTAGGAGGTAGGGTTAGGGTTAGGATTCGGGTTAGGGTTAGGGTTAGGGTTAAGGTTAGGGGTTAGGGTTCGGGTTAGGGTTAGGGTTCGGGTTAGGGTTAGTGTTAGGGTTAAAATTAGGGTTAGGTTTCGGATTAGGGTTAGGGGTAGAGTTCGGGTTAGGGTCAGGTTCGGGTTAGGGTTAGGGTTAGGTTTAGGGTTCGGGTTATGGTTAGGGTTAGCGTTAGGGGTTAGGGTAAGGGTAGGGTTCGGGTTAGGGTTAGGGTTACGGTTAGGGTTAGTGTTCGGGTTAGGGTTAGTGTTGGGTACGGGTTAGGGTTAGGGTTAGTGTTATGGTTAGGGTTAGGGTTCGGGTTACGGTTAGGGTTAGGGTTAGGTTTCGGGTTAGGGTTAGGGTTATGGTTCGGGTTAGGGTTCGGGTTAGGGTTAGGGTTCGGGTTAGGGTTAGGGTTAGGGTTAGTGTTCGGTTTAGGGTTAGGGTTAGGGGTAGGTTTAGGGTTAGGCTTAGCGTTCAGGTTAGGGTTAGGGTTAAGGTTCGGGTTAGGGTTAGGGTTAGGGTTAGGGTTCGCCTTAGGGTTCGGTTTAGGTGTCGTGTTAGGGTTAGGTTTAGGGTTCGGGTTAGGGTTAGCTTTAGGGATAGGGTTCGGGTAGGGTTAGGGTTCGTGTTCGGGTTAGGGTTAAGGTTCGGGTTAGGGTTCGGGTTAGGGTTAGGGTTAAGTTTCGGGGTAGGGTTAGGGTTAATGTTCGGGTTAGGGTTAGGGTTAGTTTTAGGGTTAGGGTTAGGGTTCGCGTTAGGTTTCGGGTTAGGTGTCGGGTTAGGTTTAGGGTTAGGGTTCGGGTTACGGTTAGGGTTACGGTTAGGGTTAGGGGTAGGGTTCGGATTAGGGTTAGGGGTAGGGTTCGGGTTAGGGTTCGGGTTCGGGTTAGGGTTAGGGTTAGGGTTCCGGTTAAGGTTAGGGTTAGGGTTCTGTTTAGGGTTAGGTTTAGGTTTAGGGTTAGGGTTCGGGTTAGGGTTAGGGTTAGTGTTCGGGTTAGGGTTCGGGTTAGGGTTAGGGTTAGGGTTAGGGTTAGGATTAGGGTTCGGGATACGGTTAGGGTTAGGGGTAGGGTTCGGATTAGGGTTAGGGGTAGGGTTCGGGTTAGGGTTCTGGTTCGGGTTAGGGTTAGGGTTAGGGTTAGGGGTTACGTTAGGGTTACCGTTCGGGTTAGGGTTCGGGTTAGGGTTCGGGTTAGGGTTAGGGTTAGTGTTCGGGTTAGGGTTAGGGTTAGGGTTAGGGTTCGGGTTCGTGTTCAGGTTAGGGTTAGGGTTCGGGTTAGGTTTAGGGTTAGGGTTCGGGTTAGGGTTAGGGTTCGGGTTAGGGTTAGGGTTAGGGTTCGGTTTAGGGTTAGGGTTAAGATTAGGGTTAGGGTATGTGTTAGGGTTAGGGTTAGGGGTCGGGTTAGGGTTAGGGTTAGGGTTCGGGTTAGCGTTAGGGTTAGGGTTAGGGTTCGGGTTAGGGTTAGAGTTCATGTTAGGCTTAGGGTTAGGGTTCGTGTTAGGTTTAGGGTTAGGGTTCGGTTTAGGGTTAGGGTTAGGGTTAGGGTTAGGGATAGAGTTCCGGTTAGGGTTAGGGTTAGGGTTAGGGTTAGGGTTCGGATAAGGGTTAGGGTTAGGTTTCGGGTTAGGTTTCGGGTTCGGGTTAGGGTTAGGATTAGTGTTCGGGTTAGGGTTAGGGTTAGGGTTAGGGTCCGGGTTAGGGTTCGGGTTAGGGTTAGGTTTAGTGTTCGGGTTAGGGTTAGGGTTAGGGTTCGGGTTAGGGTTAGGGTTAGGGTTAGGGTTATGTTTCGTGTTAGGGTTAGGGTTCAGGTTAAGGTTCGGGGTAGGGTTAGGGTTAGGGTTAGCGTTTGGGTTAGGGTTAGGTTAGGGTTAGGGTTCGGGTTAGGGTTAGGGTAAGGGTTCGGGTTAGGGTTTGGGTTAGGGTTAGCGTTCGGGTTAGGGTTAGGGTTAGAGTTCGGGTTAGGGTTAGGGTTAGGGTTAGGGTTAGGGTTCGGATAAGTGTTAGGGTTAGGGTTCGGGTTAGGGTTCGGGTTCGGGTTAGGGTTAGGATTAGTGTTCGGGTTAGGGTTAGGGTTAGGGTTAGGGTCCGGGTTAGGGTTCGGGTTAGGGTTAGGGTTAGTGTTCGGGTTAGGGTTAGGGTTAGGGTTCGGGTTAGGGTTCGGGTTAGGTTTAGGGTTAGGGTTCGGGTTAGGGTTCGGTTTAGTGTTCGGGTTAGGGTTAGGGTTAGGGTTCGGGTTAGGGCTAGGGTTCGGGTTAGGGTTAGGGTTATGGTTAGGATTAGGGTTCGGGTTAGGGTTCGCGTTAGGGTTCGGGTTAGGGTTAGGGTTAGGGTTCGGGTTAGGGTTAGGGTTTGGGTTAGGGTTAGGGTTCGGGTTAGGGTTAGGGTTAGGGTTCGGGTTAGGGTTCGGGTTCGGGTTAGGGTTAGGTTTAGGGTTAGTGTTCGGGTTCGGGTTAGGGTTAGGGTTCGGGTTAGGGTTCGGGTTCGGGTTAGGGTTAGGGGTTAGTATTCAGGTTAGGGTTAGGGTTAGGGTTCGGGGTAGGGTTCGGGTTAGGGTTAGGGTTAGAGTTCGGGTTAGGCTTAAGGTTAGGGTTCGGGTTCGGGTTAGGGTTAGGGTTAGGGTTCGGGTTAGGGTTAGGGTTTGTGTTAGGGTTAGGGTTAGGGTTAGGGTTCCGGTTAGGGTTAGGTTTAGGGTTCGGGTTCGAGTTAGGGTTAGGGTTCGGGTTAGGGTTAGGTTTCGGTTTAGGGTAGGTTTCGGGTTATGGTTAGGGTTAGGGTTAGGGTTCGGGTTAGGGTTCGGGTTAGGGGTAGGGTTAGTGTTAGTGTTAGGGTTAGTGTTAGGGTTCTGGTTCAGTTTAGGGTTAGTGTTAGTGTTAGGGTTCGGGTTCGGGTTAGGGTTCGGGTTCGGGTTAGCTTAGGGTTCGGTTTCAGGTTAGGGTTAGTGTTAGGGTTAGGGTTCGGGTTAGGGTTCGGTTTAGGGGTAGGGATCTGGTTCGGGTTAGGGTTAGGGTTCGGGTTAGGATTCGGGTTAGGGTTAGGGTTCGCGTTAGGGTTAGGGTTAGGTTTAGGAGGTAGGGTTAGGGTTAGGATTCGGGTTAGGGTTAGGGTTAGGGTTAAGGTTAGGGGTTAGGGTTCGGGTTAGGGTTAGGGTTCGGGTTAGGGTTAGTGTTAGGGTTAGGTTTCGGGTTCGGGTTAGGGTTAGTGTTAGGGTTAAAATTAGGGTTAGGGTTCGGATTAGGGTTAGGGGTAGAGTTCGGGTTAGGGTCAGGTTCGGGTTAGGGTTAGGGTTAGGGTTAGGGTTCGGGTTATGGTTAGGGTTAGCGTTAGGGGTTAGGGTTAGGGTAGGGTTCGGGTTAGGGTTAGGGTTACGGTTAGGGTTAGTGTTCGGGTTAGGGTTAGGTTTGGGTTCGGGTTAGGGTTAGGGTTAGTGTTATGGTTAGGGTTAGGGTTCGGGTTACGGTTAGGGTTAGGGTTAGGTTTCGGGTTAGGGTTAGGGTTAGGGTTCGGTTAGGGTTCGGGTTAGGGTTAGGGTTAGGGTTAGGGTTCGGGTTAGGGTTAGGGTTAGGGTTAGTGTTCGGTTTAGGGTTAGGGTTAGGGGTAGGTTTAGGGTTAGGCTTAGGGTTCAGGTTAGGGTTAGGGTTAAGGTTCGGGTTAGGGTTAGGGTTAGGGTTAGGTTTCGCGTTAGGGTTCGGTTTAGGTGTCGTGTTAGGGTTAGTTTTAGGGTTCGGGTTAGGGTTAGCTTTAGGGATAGGGTTCGGGTAGGGTTAGGGTTCGTGTTCGGGTTAGGGTTAAGGTTCGGGTTAGGGTTCGGGTTAGGGTTAGGGTTAAGGTTCGGGGTAGGGTTAGGGTTAATGTTCGGGTTAGGGTTAGGGTTAGTTTTAGGGTTAGGGTTAGGGTTCGCGTTAGGTTTCGGGTTAGGTGTCGGGTTAGGTTTAGGGTTAGGGTTCGGGTTACGGTTAGGGTTACGGTTAGGGTTAGGGTTAGGGTTAGGGTTCGGGTTAGGTTTAGGATTCGGGTAAGGGGTTAGGGTTTGGGTTCGGGTTAGGGTTAGGGTTAGGGTTCCGGTTAAGGTTAGGGTTAGGGTTCTGTTTAGGGTTAGGTTTAGTTTTAGGGTTAGGGTTCGGGTTAGGGTTAGGGTTAGTGTTCGGGTTAGGGTTCGGGTTCGGGTTAGGGTTAGGGTTAGGGTTAGGGGTTACGTTAGGGTTACCGTTCGGGTTAGGGTTAGGGTTAGGGTTAGGTTTAGGGTTAGGGTTAGTGTTAGGTTTAGGGTTAGGGTTCGGTTTAGGGTTAGGGTTAGGGTTAGGGTTAGGGTTCGGGTTAGAGTTAGGGTTAGGGTTCGGATTAGGGTTCGGGTTCGGGTTAGGGTTAGGGGTTAGTGTTCAGGTTAGGGTTAGGGTTAGGGTTCGGGTTAGGGTTCGGGTTAGGGTTAGGGTTAGTGTTCGGGTTAGGGTTAGGGTTAGGGTTCGGGTTCGTGTTCGGGTTAGGGTTAGGGTTCGGGTTAGGTTTAGGGTTAGGGTTCGGGTTAGGGTTAGGGTTCGGGTTCGGGTTAGGGTTAGGGTTCGGTTTAGGGTTAGGGTTAAGGTTAGGGTTAGGGTATGTGTTAGGGTTAGGGTTAGGGGTCGGGTTAGGGTTAGGGTTAGGGTTCGGGTTAGGGTTAGGTTTAGGGTTAGGGTTCGGGTTAGGGTTAGAGTTCATGTTAGGCTTAGGGTTAGGGTTCGGTTTAGGTTTAGGGTTCGGGTTCGGTTTAGGGTTAGGGTTAGGGTTAGGGTTAGGGATAGAGTTCGGGTTAGGGTTAGGGTTAGGGTTAGGGTTAGGGTTAGGGTTAGGGTTCGGATAAGGGTTAGGGTTAGGGTTCGGGTTAGGTTTCGGGTTCTGGTTAGGTTTAGGATTAGTGTTCGGGTTAGGGTTAGGGTTAGGGTCCGGGTTAGGGTTCGGGTTAGGGTTAGGTTTAGTGTTCGGGTTAGGGTTAGGGTTAGGTTTCGGGTTAGGGTTCGGGTTAGGGTTAGGGTTAGGGTTAGGGTTATGTTTCGTGTTAGGGTTAGGGTTCAGGTTAAGGTTCGGGGTAGGGTTAGGGTTAGGGTTAGCGTTTGGGTTAGGGTTAGGTTAGGGTTAGGGTTCGGGTTAGGGTTAGGGTAAGGGTTCGGGTTAGGGTTTGGGTTAGGGTTAGCGTTCGGGTTAGGGTTAGGGTTAGAGTTCGGGTTAGGGTTAGGGTTAGGGTTAGGGTTAGGGTTAGGGTTCGGATAAGGGTTAGGGTTAGGGTTCGGGTTAGGGTTCGGGTTCGGGTTAGGGTTAGGATTAGTGTTCGGGTTAGGGTTAGGGTTAGGGTTAGGGTCCGGGTTAGGGTTCGGGTTAGGGTTAGTGTTAGTGTTCGGGTTAGGGTTCGGGTTAGGGTTCGGGTTAGGGTTCGGGTTAGGTTTATGTTTAGGGTTCGGGTTAGGGTTCGGTTTAGTGTTCGGGTTAGGGTTAGGGTTAGGGTTCGGGTTAGGGTTAGGGTTCGGGTTAGGGTTAGGTTTATGTTTAGGATTAGGGTTCGGGTTAGGGTTCGCGTTAGGGTTCGGGTTAGGGTTAGGGTTCGGGTGAGGGTTAGGTTTAGGGTTAGAGTTAGGGTTAGGTTTAGGGTTCGGGTTAGGGTTAGGGTTAGGGTTAGGGTTAGGGTTCGGGTTAGGGTTAGGGTTAGGGTTCGGGTTAGGGTTCGGGTTCGGGTTAGGGTTAGGGGTTAGTGTTCAGGTTAGGGTTAGGGTTAGGGTTCGGGTTAGGGTTTCGGGTTAGGGTTAGGGTTAGGGTTCGGGTTAGGCTTAGGGTTAGGGTTCGGGTTCGGATTAGGGTTAGTGTTCGGGTTAGGGTTAGGGTTGGTCCGGGTTAGGGTTAGGGTTCGGGTTAGGGTTAGGGTTAGGGTTAGGGTTAGGGTTCAGGTTAGTGTTAAGGTTAGCGTTAGGGTTAGGGTACGTGTTAGGGTTCGGGTTAGTGGTCAGGTTAGGTTTAGGGTTAGGGTTCGGGTTAGGGTTAGGGTTAGGGTTAGGGTTAGGTTTCGGGTTAGGGTTCGGGTTCGGGTTAGGGTTAGGGTTAGGGTTCGGGTTAGGGTTAGGTTTCGGGTTAGGGTTCGGGTTAGGTTTCGGGTTAGGTTTAGGGTTTGGGTTAGGATTAGGGTTCGGGTTAGGGTTAGGTTTCCGGTTAGGGTTAGGGTTAGGGTTCGGGTTCGGGTTAGGGTTAGGGTTCGGGTTAGGGTTAGGGTTCGGGTTAGGGTTAGGGTTCGGGTTAGGGTTAGGGGTAGGGTTAGGGTTAGGGTTCGGGTTAGGGTTCGGGTTAGGGTTAGGGTTAGTGTTAGGGTAAGGGTTAGGGTTAGGTTTCGGGTTCAGTTTAGGGTTAGTGTTAGGATTAGTGTTCGGGTTCGGGTTAGGGTTCGGGTTCGGGTTAGGGTTAGGGTTCGGGTTCGGGTTAGGGTTAGTGTTAGGGTTAGGGTTCTGGTTAGGGTTAGGGTTCGGGTTAGGGGTAGGGTTCGGGTTCGGGTTAGGGTTAGGGTTCGGGTTAGGGTTCGGGTTAGGGTTAGGGTTCGGGTTAGGGTTAGGGTTCGGGTTAGGGTTAGGGTTAGGTTTAGGAGGTAGTGTTATGGTTAGGATTCGGGTTAGGGTTAGGGTTCGGGTTAGGGTTAGGGGTTAGGGTTCGGGTTATGGTTCGGGTTCGGGTTAGGGTTCGGGTTACGGTTAGGGTTCGGGTTAGGGTTAGGGTTAGTGTTCGGGTTAGGGTTAGGGTTAGGGTTCGGGTTAGGGTTAGGGTTCGGGTTAAAGTTAGGGTTAGGGTTCGGGTTAGGGTTCGGGTTAGGTTTAGGGTTAGGTTTCGGGTTAGGTTTAGGTTTCGGGTTAGGGTTAGGGTTAGGGTTAGGGTTCGGGTTAGCGTTAGGGTTCGGGTTAGGTTTGGGTTCGGGTTAGGTTTTGGGTTAGGGTTAGGGTTCGGGTTAGGGTTAGGGTTAGGGTTCGGGTTCGGGTTAGGGTTAGGGTTCGGGTTAGGGTTAGGGTTCGGGTTAGGGTTACAGTTAGGGTTCGGGTTAGGGTTCGGGTTAGGGTTAGTGTTAGGGTTCGTGTTAGGGTTCGGGTTAGGTGTCGGTTTAGGGTAAGGGTTAGGGTTCGGGTTAGGGTTAGGGTTAGGGTTAGGGTTAGGGTTCGGGTTAGGGTTAGGGTTCGGGTTAGGGTTCGGGTTCGGGTTCGGTTTAGGGTTCGGGTTAGGGTTAGGTTTAGGGTTCGGGTTCGGGGTTAGGGTTAGGGTTAGGGTTCGGGTTAGGATTAGGGTTCCGGTTAGGGTTAGGGTTAGGGTTCGGGTTAGGGTTAGGGTTAGGGTTAGGGTCGGGTTAGGGTTCGGGTTAGGGTTCGGGTTAGGGTTAGGGTTAGGTTTCGGTTTAGGGTTCAGGTTCGGGTTAGGGTTAGGGTTAGGGTTCGGGTTAGGGTTAGGGTTCGGGTTAGGGCTAGGGTTATGGTTAGGTTTAGGGATAGGTTTAGGGTTAAGTTTCGTGTTAGGGTTAGGTTTAGGGATAGTGTTAGGGTTCGGGTTAGGGCTAGGGTTAGTGTTCGAGTTAGAGTTAGGGTTTGGGTTAGGGTTAGGGGTTTGGGTTAGGGTTAGTGTTAGGGTTAGGTTTAGGGTTAGTGTTCGGGTTCGGGTTAGGGTTAGGGTTCGGGTTCGGGTTAGGGATAGGGTTAGGGTTAGGTTTCGGGTTACGGTTATGGTTATGGTTTGGGTTCGGGTTCGGGGTAGGATTAGGGTTCGGTTTCGGGTTAGGGTTCGAGTTCGGGTTCGGGTTAGGTGTTAGGGTCAGGGTTAGGGATAGGGTTAGGTTTCGGGTTAGGGATAGGGTTAGGGTTAGGGTTAGGGTTAGGGTTAGGGCTAGGGTTCGTGTTAGGGTTCGGGTTAGGGTCGGGTTAGGGTTCGTTTTAGGGTTAGGGTTCGGGGTAGGGTTAGGGTTCGGGTTAGGGTTCGCGTTAGGGTTAGGGTTAGGGTTCGGGTTAGGGTTCGGGTTCGGGTTAGCGTTCGGATTCGGGTTAGGGTTAGGGTTAGGGTTCGGGTTTGGTTTCGGGTTAGGGTTAGGGTTAGGTTTCAGGTTAGCGTTCGGGTTAGGGTTAGGTTTAGGGTTAGGGTTTGGGTTCGGGGTTAGTGTTAGGGTTAGGGTTCGGGTTAGGTTTCGGGTTAGGGTAAGGATTCGGGTAAGGGGTTAGGTGTCGGGTTCAGGTTAGGGTTAGGGTTATGGTTAGGGTTCTGGTTAGGGTTAGGTTTAGGGTTCGGGTTAGGGTTAGGGTTCGGGTTAGGGTTAGGGTTAGGGTTTGGGTTAGGGTTCGGTTTCGGGTTAGGGTTTGGGTTCGGGTTAGGGTTAGGGGTAGGGTTCGGGTTTGGGTTAGGTTTAAGGTTAGGGTTAGGGTTCGGGTTAGGGTTCGGGTTAGATTTAGGGTTAGGGTTAGGGTTAGGGTTAGGGTTAGGGTTCGGATTAGGGTTAGGTTTAGGGTTAGGGTTAGGGTTCGGTTTAGGGTTAGGGTTCGGGTTAGGGTTCGGGTTAGGGTTCGGGTTAGGGTTAGGATTCGGGTTAGGGTTAGGGTTCGGGTTAGGGTTAGGGTTCGGGTTAGGGTTAGGGTTAGGGTTCGGGTTAGGGTTAGGGTTAGGTTTAGGGTTCGTGTTAGGTTTCGGGTTAGGGTTCGGGTTAGGGTTAGGGTTAGGTTTAGGGTTCGGGTTCGGGGTTAGTGTTAGGGTTAGTGTTCGGGTTAGGGTTCGGGTTAGGGTTAGGATTCGGGTAAGGGGTTAGGGTTCCGGTTCGGGTTAGGGTTAGGTTAAGGTAGGGTTAGGGTTCGGGTTAGGGTTAGGGTTAGGGTTAGGGTTAGGGTTAGGGTTCGTGTTCGGGTTCGGGTTAGGGTTCGGTTTAGGGTTAGGGTTCGGGTTAGGGTTAGGGTTAGGGTTTGGGTTAGGGTTCGTTTTCGGGTTAGGGTTCGGGTTCGGGTTAGGGTTAGGGTTAGGGTTCGGGTTTGGGTTAGGTTTAGGGTTAGGGTTAGGGTTCGGGTTAGGGTTCGGGTTAGGTTTAGGGTTCAGGTTCGGGTTCGGGTTTGGGTTAGGGTTCGGGTTCGGATTAGGGTTCGTTTTCGGGTTAGGATTCGGGTTCGGGTTAGGGTTAGGTGTTAGTGTTCAGGTTAGGGTTAGGGTTAGGGTTCGGGTTAATGTTCGGGTTAGGGTTAGGGTTCGGGTTCGGATTAGGGTTCGTTTTCGGGTTAGGTTTCGGGTTCGGGTTAGGGTTAGGGTTAGGGTTAGGGTTCGGATTAAGGTTAGGGTAGGGTTCTGGTTAGGGTTCGGGTTCGGGTTAGGGTCAGGGTTAGGGTTAGGGATAGTGTTAGGGTTAGGGTTCGGTTTAAGGTTCAGGTTAGGGTTAGGGTTAGGGTTCGGGTTAGGGTTAGGGTTAGGGTTAGGGTTAGGTTTAGGGTTCGGTTTAGGGTTAGGTTTAGGGTTAGGGTTAGGGTTAGGGTTCGGGTTAGGAATAGGGTTATGGTTTGGGTTCGGGTTCGGGATAGGTTTAGGTTTCGGGTTCAGGTTATGGTACGGGTTCGGTTTCGGGTTAGGCGTTAGGGTTCGGGTTAGGGTTAGGGTTAGGGTTCGGGTTTGGTTTAGGATTAGGGTTAGGTTTATGGTTAGGGTTCTGGTTAGTGTTTGGGTTAGGGTTAGTGTTAGGGTTCGGGTTAGGGTTAGTCTTAGCGTTCGGGTTAGGGTTCGGGTTAGTGTTAGGGTTCGGGTCAGGGTTCGGGTTCGGGTTAGGGTTCGGATTCGGGTTAGGGTTAGGGTTAGGGTTCGGGTTAGGTTTCGGGTTAGGGTTAGGGTTAGGTTTCGGGTTAGGGTTAGGGTTAGGGTTAGGGTTAGGGTTCGGGTTCAGGGTTAGTGTTAGGGTTAGGGTTCGGTTTAGGGTTCGGGTTAGGGTTCGGATTCGGGTAAGTGGTTAGGGTTCGGGTTCGGGTTAGGGTTAGGGTTAGGGTTAGGGTTAAGGTTCGGGTTAGGGTTAGGGTTAGGGTTAGGGTTAGGGTTCGTGTTCGGGTTCGGGTTCGGGTTAGGGTTCGGGTTCGGGTTAGGGTTCGGGTTAGGGTTAGGGTTAGGGTTTGGGTTAGGGTTCGGGTTCGGGTTAGGGTTCGGTTTCGGGTTAGGTTTAGGGTTAGGGTTCGGGTTTGGTTTAGGGTTAGGGTTAGGGTTAGGGTTCGGGTTAGGGTTCGGGTTAGGGTTAGGGTTAGGGTTAGGGTTAGGTTTAGGTTTAGGTTTAGGGTTCGGGTTAGGGTTAGGGTTAGGGTTAGGGTTAGGGTTCGGATTAGGGTTAGGTTTAGGGTTAGGGTTAGGGTTCGGGTTAGGGTTAGGGTTCGGGTTAGGGTTCGGGTTAGGGTTCGGGTTAGGGTTAGGGTTCGGGTTAGGTTTATGATTAGGGTTAGTGTTAGGGTTCGGGTTAGGGTTAGGTTTAGGGTTCGGGTTCGGGTTCGTGTTTGGGTTAGGGTTCGGGTTCGGGTTAGGGTTCGTGTTCGGTTTAGGGTTCGGGTTCGGATTAGGGTTAGGGGTTAGATTCAGGTTAGGTTTAGGGTTAGGGTTCGGGTTAGGGTTCGGGTTAGTGTTAGGGTTAGGGTTCGGGTTAGTGTTAGGGTTAGGGTTAGTGTTAGGGTTAGGGTTCGGTTTAGGGTTAGGGGTTAGGTTAGGGTTAGGTTTTGGGTTAGGGTTAGGGTTCGGGTTAGGGTTAGGGTTAGGTTTAGGTTTAGGGTTAGGGTTAGGTTTCGGGTTAGGGTTAGGGTTAGGGTTAGGTTTCGGGTTAGGGTTAGGGTTAGGGTTAGGGTTAGGGTTCGGGTTAGGGATTGGGTTATGGTTTGTGTTCGGGTTGGGGGTAGGGTTAGGTTTCGGGTTAGGGTTAGGGTTAGGGTTCGGGTTAGGGTTAGGGTTAGGGTTAGGGTTAGGGTTCGGATTAGGGTTAGGGTTAGGGTTCGGGTTAGGGTTCGGGTTCGGGTCAGGGTTAGAGTTAGGGTTAGTTTTAGGTTTCGGGTTAGGGTTAGGGTTAGGGTTAGGGTTAGGGTTAGGGTTAGGTTTCGGGTTAGGGTTAGGGTTAGGGTTAAGGTTAGGGTTCGGGTTAGGGTTAGGGTTAGGGTTCGGATTAGGGTTAGGGTTAGGGTTCGGGTTAGGTTTCGGGTTCGGGTTAGGATTAGGGTTAGGGTTAGGGTTAGGGTTCGGGTTAGGGGTAGGGTTAGGTTTAGGGGTTAGGGTTATGGTTAGGTTTAGGGTTCGGGTTCGGGTTCGGGTTAGGGTTAGGGTTAGGGTTAGGGGTTATGGTTAGGGTTCGGGTTAGGGTTAGGGTTAGGGTTAGTGATAGGGATCGGGTTAGGTTTAGGGTTAGGTTTCGGGTTAGGGTTAGGTTTAGGGTTAGGGTTAGGGTTCGGGTTAGGGTTAGGGTTAGGGTTAGGGTTAGGGTTAGGGTTCGGAATAGGGTTAGGGTTAGGGTTAGGTTTAGGGTTAGGTTTAGTGTTCGGGTTAGGGTTAGGGTTCGGGTTAGGGTTAGTGTTAGGATTAGGGTTCGGGTTAGGGTTAGGGTTCGGGTTAGGGTTAGGTTTAGGGTTCGGGTTAGGTTTAGGGTTAGGGTTCGGTTTAGGGTTAGGGTTAGGGTTAGGGTTAGGGTTAGGGTTTGGGTTAGGGTTATGGTTAGGGTTCGGTTTAGGGTTAGGGTTAGGGTTTGGGTTAGGGTTAGGGTTAGAGTTAGTGGTCGGTTTAGGGTTCGGGTTAGGGTTAGGGTTAGGATTCGGGTTAGGTTTAGGATTAGGGTTCGGGTTAGGGTTAGGGTTAGGGTTAAGGTTAGCGTTCGCGTTAGGGTTAGGGTTAGGGTTCGGGTTAGGGATCGGTTTAGGGTTCAGGTTAGGGTTCGGGTTAGGTTTAGGGTTCGGGTTAGGGTTCGGGTTAGGGTTCGGGTTATGGTTGGGGTTAGGGTTAGTGTTAGGGTTAGTGTTCGGGTTCGGGTTAGGGTTACGGTTAGTGTTCGGTTTCGTGTTAGGCTTAGGGTTCGGGTTAGGTTTCGGAATAGGGTTAGGGTTAGGGTTAGGGTTACGGTTCGGGTTAGGGTTCGGGTTAGGATTCCGGTTAGGGTTCGGGTTCGGGTTCGGGTTAGGGTTAGGGTTAGGTTTCGGGTTAGGGTTCGGGTTAGGGTTAGGGTTAGGGGTAGGGTTCGGGTTAGGGTTTGGGTTAGGGTTAGTGTTAGGGTTCGGGTTAGGGTTCGGGTTTGGGTTCGGGTTAGTGTTAGGGTTAGGGTTCGGGTTAGGGTTCGGGTTAGGGTTAGGTTTCGGGTTAGGTTTAGGTTTAGGGTTCGGGTTAGGGTTAGGGTTCGGGTTAGGTTTAGGGTCGGTTTAGGGGTTAGGGTTACGGTTCGGGTTAGGGTTAGGGTTAGGGTTAGGGTTCATGTTAGGTTTAGGGTTCGGGTTAGGGTTAGGGTTAGGGTTCGGGTTAGGTTTAGGGTTCGGGTTTGTGTTAGGGTTAGGGTTAGGTTTAGTGTTCGGGTTCAGGTTAGGTGTTAGGTTTCGGGTTCGGGTTAGGGTTCGGGTTAGGTTTCGGGTTAGGGTTAGGGGTTAGTGTTAGGGTTAGGGTTAGGGTTAGGGTTAGGGTTCGGATTAGGGTTAGGGTTAGGGATCGGGTTCGGGTTACGGTTAGGGTTCAGGTTAAGGTTCGGGTTAGGGTTAGGGTTAGGGTTAGGGTTCGGGTTAGGGTTAGGGTTAGGGTTAGGGTTCGGGTTCGGGTTAGGTTTCGGGTTCGGGTTAGGGTTAGGGTTAGGGTTAGGGTTCGGATTAGGGTTAGGGTTAGGGTAATGGTTAGGGTTCAGGTTCGGGTTAGGATTAGGTTTAGGGTTAAGGTTAGGGATAGGGTTAGGGTTCAGGTTAGGGTTCGGGTTAGGGTTAGGGTTAGGGTTAGGGTAAGGGTTCGGTTTAGGGTTCGGGTTAGGGTTAGGGTTAGGGTTCAGGTTAGGGTTAGGGTTAGGGTTCGGGTTAGGGTTAGGGTTAGGGTTCGGGTTAGGGTTAGGTTTCGGGTTAGGTTTCGGGTTAGGATTCGGGTAAGGGGTTAGGGTTCGGGTTTGGGTTAGGATTCGGGTAAGGGGTTATGGTTCGGGTTAGGGTTAGCGTTAGTGTTAGGGTTCTGGTTAAGGTTAGGGTTAGGATTCGGGTTAGGGTTAGGGTTAGGGTTACGGTTCGGGTTAGGGTTAGGGTTAGGGTTAGTGTTCGGGTTCGGGTTCGGGTTAGGGTTAGGGTTAGGGTTAGGTTTAGGGTTCGGGTTCGGGTTCGGGTTAGGGGTTAGTTTTCGGGTTCGGGTTAGGGTTAGGGTTAGGTTTTGGGTGAGGGTTAGGGGTTAGTGTTAGGGTTAGGGTTAGGGTTATGGTTAGGGTTCGGATTAGGGTTCGGTTAGGTTTAGGGTTAGGGTTCGGGTTAGGGTTAGGGTTAGGGTTAGGGTTAGGGTTCGGGTTAGGGTTCGGGTTAGGGTTCGGGTTAGGGTTAGGGTTAGGGTTAGGGTTAGGGTTCGGTTTAGGGTTAGGGTTCGGTTTAGGGTTAGGGTTACGGTTCGGGTTAGGGTTAGGTTTCGGGTTAGGGTTAGGGTTCGGTTTAGGTGTTAGTGTTAGGTTTCGGGTTAGGGTTAGGGTTAGGGTTAGGGTTCATGTTAGGTTTAGGGTTCAGGTTAGGGTTAGGGTTCGGGTTAGGGTTAGGGTTAGGGTTCGGGTTCGGGTTCGGGTTCGGGTTAGGGTTAGGGTTAGGTTTAGGGTTCGGGTTCGGGTTAGGGTTAGGGGTTAGGTTTCGGGTTCGGGTTAGGGTTAGGTTTAGGTTTTGGGTGAGGGTTAGGGGTTAGTGTTAGGGTTAGGGTTAGGGTTATGGTTAGGGTTCGGATTAGGGTTCGGTTAGGGTTAGGGTTAGGGTTCGGGTTAGGGTTAGGGTTAGGGTTCGGGTTAGGGTTAGGGTTAGGGTTCAGGTTAAGGTTCGGGTTAGGTTTAGGTTTAGGGTTAGGGTTCGGTTTAGGGTTAGGGTTAGGGTTAGGTTTCGGGTTAGGGTTAGGTTTCGGGTTCGGGTTAGGGTTAGGGTTAGGGTTAGGGTTAGGGTTCGGATTAGGGTTAGGGTTAGGGTTCGGGTTAGGGTTCGGGTTCGGGTTAGGGTTAGGGTTAGGGTTCGGGTTAATGTTCGGGTTAGGGTTAGGGTTCGGGTTCGGATTAGGGTTCGTTTTCGGGTTAGGTTTCGGGTTCGGGTTAGGGTTAGGGTAAGGGTTAGGGTTCGGATTAGGGTTAGGGTAGGGTTCTGGTTAGGGTTCGGGTTCGGGTTAGGGTCAGGGTTAGGGTTCGGGATAGTGTTAGGGTTAGGGTTCGGTTTAAGGTTCAGGTTAGGGTTAGGGTTAGGGTTCGGTTTAGGGTTAGGGTTAGGGTTAGGGTTAGTTTTAGGGTTCGGTTTAGGGTTAGGTTTAGGGTTAGGGTTAGGGTTAGGGTTCGGGTTAGGAATAGGGTTATGGTTTGGTTTCGGGTTCGGGGTAGGTTTAGGTTTCGGGTTCAGGTTATGGTACGGGTTCGGTTTCGGGTTAGGGGTTAGGGTTCGGGTTAGGGTTAGGGTTAGGGTTCGGGTTTGGTTTAGGATTAGGGTTAGGTTTATGGTTAGGGTTCTGGTTAGTGTTTGGGTTAGGGTTAGTGTTAGGGTTCGGGTTAGGGTTAGTCTTAGCGTTCGGGTTAGGGTTCGGGTTAGTGTTAGGGTTCGGGTCAGGGTTCGGGTTCGGGTTAGGGTTCGGATTCGGGTTAGGGTTAGGGTTAGGGTTCGGGTTAGGTTTCGGGTTAGGGTTAGGGTTAGGTTTCGGGTTAGGGTTAGGGTTAGGGTTAGGGTTAGGGTTCGGGTTCGGGGTTAGTGTTAGGGTTAGGGTTCGGGTAAGGGTTCGGATTCGGGTAAGTGGTTATGGTTCGGGTTCGGGTTAGGGTTAGGGTTAGGGTTAGGGTTAGGGTTAAGGTTCGGGTTAGGGTTAGGGTTAGGGTTAGGGTTAGGGTTCGGGTTCGGGTTCGGGTTCGGGTTAGGGTTCGGGTTCGGGTTAGGGTTCGGGTTAGGGTTAGGGTTAGGGTTTGGGTTAGGGTTCGGGTTCGGGTTAGTGTTCGGTTTCGGGTTAGGTTTAGGGTTAGGGTTCGGGTTTGGTTTAGGGTTAGGGTTAGGGTTCGGGGTAGGGTTCGGGTTAGGTTTAGTGTTAGGGTTTGGGTTAGGTTTAGGGTTAGGGTTCGGGTTAGGGTTCGGGTTAGGGTTCGGGTTAGGTTTAGGGTTAGGGTTAGCGTTAGGGTTCGGGTAGGGTTAGGGTTCGGGTTAGGGTTAGGGTTAGGGTTAGGGTTAGGGTTCGGGTTAGGGTTCGGGTTAGGGTTCGGTTTAGAGTTTGGATTCGGGTTAGGGTTAGGTTTAGGGTTAGGGTTAGGGTACGGTTTAGGGTTATGTTTAGGATTAGGTCTGGGTTCGGGTTAGGGTTCGGGTTCGGGTTCGGGTTAGGGTTAGGTTTCGGGTTCGGGTTCGGGTTAGGGTTCGGGTTCGGGTTAGGGTTCGGGTTAGGGTTCGGGTTAGGTTTAGGGTTAGGTTTCGGGTTAGGGTTCGGGTTAGGTTTAGGGTTAGGGTTAGCGTTAGTGTTCGGGTTAGGGTTAGGGTTCGGGTTAGGGTTAGGTTTAGGGTTAGGGTTAGGGTTCGGTTTAGGGTTCGGGTTAGGGTTCGGGTTAGGGTTAGGTTTAGGGTTCGGGTTCGGGTTCGGGTTCGGGTTAGGGTTCGGGTTCGGGTTAGGGTTCGTGTTCGGTTTAGGGTTCGGGTTCGGATTAGGGTTAGGGGTTAGATTCAGGTTAGGGTTAGGGTTAGGGTTCGGGTTAGGGTTCGGGTTAGTGTTAGGGTTAGGGTTCGGGTTAGTGTTAGGGTTAGGTTTAGGTTTAGGGTTAGGGTTAGGTTTCGGGTTAGGGTTAGGGTTAGGGTTAGGTTTCGGGTTAGGGTTAGGGTTAGGGTTAGGGTTAGGGTTAGGGTTCGGGTTAGGGATAGGGATATCGTTTGTGTTCGGGTTGGGGGTAGGGTTAGGTTTCGGGTTAGGGTTAGGGTTAGGGTTCGGGTTAGTGTTAGGGTTAGGGTTCGGATTAGGGTTAGGGTTAGGGTTCGGGTTAGGGTTCGGGTTCGGGTCAGGGTTAGAGTTAGGGTTAGTTTTAGGTTTCGGGTTAGGGTTAGGGTTAGGGTTAGGGTTAGGGTTAGGTTTCGGGTTAGGGTTAGGGTTAGGGTTAAGGTTAGGGTTCGGGTTAGGGTTAGGGTTAGGGTTCGGATTAGGGTTAGGGTTAGGGTTCGGGTTAGGTTTCGGGTTCGGGTTAGGATTAGGGTTAGGGTTAGGGTTAGTGTTCGGGTTAGGGGTAGGGTTAGGTTTAGGGGTTAGGGTTATGGTTAGGGTTAGGTTTCGGGTTCGGGTTCGGGTTAGGGTTAGGGTTAGGGTTAGGGGTTATGGTTAGGGTTCGGGTTAGGGTTAGGGTTAGGTTTAGTGATAGGGATCGGGTTAGGTTTAGGGTTAGGTTTCGGGTTAGGGTTAGGTTTAGGGTTAGGGTTAGGGTTCGGGTTAGGGTTAGGGTTAGGGTTAGGGTTAGGGTTAGGGTTCGGAATAGGGTTAGGGTTAGGGTTAGGTTTAGGGTTAGGTTTAGTGTTCGGGTTAAGGTTAGGGTTCGGGTTAGGGTTAGTGTTAGGATTAGGGTTCGGGTTAGGGTTAGGGTTCGGGTTAGGGTTAGGTTTAGGGTTCGGGTTAGGTTTAGGGTTAGGGTTCGGTTTAGGGTTAGGGTTAGGGTTAGGGTTAGGGTTTGGGTTAGGGTTATGGTTAGGGTTCGGTTTAGGGTTAGGGTTAGGGTTTGGGTTAGGGTTAGGGTTAGAGTTAGTGGTCGGTTAGGGTTCGGGTTAGGGTTAGGGTTAGGATTCGGGTTAGGTTTAGGATTAGGGTTCGGGTTAGGGTTAGGGTTAGGGTTAGGGTTAGCGTTCGCGTTAGGGTTAGGGTTAGGGTTCGGGTTAGGGATCGGTTTAGGGTTCAGGTTAGGGTTCGGGTTAGGTTTAGGGTTCGGGTTAGGGTTCGGGTTAGGGTTCGGGTTATGGTTGGGGTTAGGGTTAGTGTTAGGGTTAGTGTTCGGGTTCGGGTTAGGGTTACGGTTAGTGTTCGGTTTCGTGTTAGGCTTAGGGTTCGGGTTAGGTTTCGGAATAGGGTTAGGGTTAGGGTTAGGGTTACGGTTCGGGTTCGGGTTCGGGTTAGGGTTAGGGTTAGGTTTCGGGTTAGGGTTCGGGTTAGGGTTAGGGTTAGGGGTAGGGTTCGGGTTAGGGTTTGGGTTAGGGTTAGGGTTAGGGTTCGGGTTAGGGTTCGGGTTTGGGTTCGGGTTAGTGTTAGGGTTAGGGTTCGGGTTAGGGTTCGGGTTAGGGTTAGGTTTCGGGTTAGGTTTAGGGTTAGGGTTCGGGTTAGGGTTAGGGTTCGGGTTAGGTTTAGGGTCGGTTTAGGGGTTAGGGTTACGGTTCGGGTTAGGGTTAGGGTTAGGGTTAGGGTTCATGTTAGGTTTAGGGTTCGGGTTAGGGTTAGGGTTAGGGTTCGGGTTAGGTTTAGGGTTCGGGTTTGTGTTAGGGTTAGGGTTAGGTTTAGTGTTCGGGTTCAGGTTAGGTGTTAGTTTTCGGGTTCGGATTAGGGTTCGGGTTAGGTTTCGGGTTAGGTTTAGGGGTTAGTGTTAGGGTTAGGGTTAGGGTTAGGGTTAGGGTTCGGATTAGGGTTAGGGTTAGGATTCGGGTTCGGGTTACGGTTAGGGTTCAGGTTAAGGTTCGGGTTAGGGTTAGGGTTAGGGTTAGGGTTCGGGTTAGGGTTAGGGTTAGGGTTAGGGTTCGGGTTCGGGTTAGGTTTCGGGTTCGGGTTAGGGTTAGGGTTAGGGTTAGGGTTCGGATTAGGGTTAGGGTTAGGGTAATGGTTAGGGTTCAGGTTCGGGTTAGGATTAGGTTTAGGGTTCAGGTTAGGGATAGGGTTAGGGTTCAGGTTAGGGTTCGGGTTAGGGTTAGGGTTAGGGTTAGGGTAAGGGTTCGGTTTAGGGTTCGGGTTAGGGTTAGGGTTAGGGTTCAGGTTAGGGTTAGGGTTAGGGTTCGGGTTAGGGTTAGGGTTAGGGTTCGGGTTAGGGTTAGGTTTCGGGTTAGGTTTCGGGTTAGGATTCGGGTAAGGGGTTAGGGTTCGGGTTTGGGTTAGGATTCGGGTAAGGGGTTATGGTTCGGGTTAGGGTTAGCGTTAGTGTTAGGGTTCTGGTTAAGGTTAGGGTTAGGATTCGGGTTAGGGTTAGGGTTAGGGTTACGGTTCGGGTTAGGGTTAGGGTTAGGGTTAGTGTTCGGGTTCGGGTTCGGGTTAGGGTTAGGGTTAGGGTTAGGTTTAGGGTTCGGGTTCGGGTTCGGGTTAGGGGTTAAGTTTCGGGTTCGGGTTAGGGTTAGGGTTAGGTTTTGGGTGAGGGTTAGGGGTTAGTGTTAGGGTTAGGGTTAGGGTTATGGTTAGGGTTCGGATTAGGGTTCGGTTAGGGTTAGGGTTAGGGTTCGGGTTAGGGTTAGGGTTAGGGTTAGGGTTAGGGTTCGGGTTAGGGTTCGGGTTAGGGTTCGGGTTAGGGTTAGGGTTAGGGTTAGGGTTAGGGTTCGGTTTAGGGTTAGGGTTCGGTTTAGGGTTAGGGTTACGGTTCGGGTTAGGGTTAGGTTTCGGGTTAGGGTTAGGGTTCGGTTTAGGTGTTAGTGTTAGGGTTCGGGTTAGGGTTAGGGTTAGGGTTAGGGTTCATGTTAGGTTTAGGGTTCAGGTTAGGGTTAGGGTTCGGGTTAGGGTTAGGGTTAGGGTTCGGGTTCCGGTTCGTGTTAGGGTTAGGGTTAGGGTTAGGTTTAGGGTTCGGGTTCGGGTTAGGGTTAGGGGTTAGGTTTCGGGTTCGGGTTAGGGTTAGGGTTAGGTTTTGGGTGAGGGTTAGGGGTTAGTGTTAGGGTTAGGGTTAGGGTTATGGTTAGGGTTCGGATTAGGGTTCGGTTAGGGTTAGGGTTAGGGTTCGGGTTAGGGTTAGGGTTAGGGTTAGGGTTAGGGTTCGGGTTAGGGTTAGGGTTAGGGTTCAGGTTAAGGTTCGGGTTAGGTTTAGGTTTAGGGTTAGGGTTCGGTTTAGGGTTAGGGTTAGGGTTAGGTTTCGGGTTAGGGTTAGGTTTCGGGTTCGGGTTAGGGTTAGGGTTAGGGTTAGGGTTAGGGTTAGGGTTCGGATTAGGGTTAGGGTTAGGGTTCGGGTTAGGGTTCGGGTTCGGGTTAGGGTTAGGGTTAGGGTTCGGGTTAGGGTTAGGGTTAGGGTTAGGGTTATGGTTCGGGTTAGGGTTCGGGTTAGGGTTAGGGTTAGGTTTCGGGTTAGGGTTAGGGTTCCGGTTAGGGTTAGGGTTCGGGTTAGGGGTTAGGGTCACGGTTCGGGTTACGGTTAGGGTTAGGGTTAGGGTTCATGTTAGGGTTAGTGTTTGGGTTAGGGTTAGGGTTAGGGTTCGGGTTAGGGTTAGGTTTCGGGTTAGGGTTAGGGTTAGGTTTAGGGTTCGGGTTCGGGTTAGGGTTAGGTGTTAGGGTTCGGGTTCGGGTTAGGGTTAGGGTTAGGTTTCGGGTTCGGGTTATGGTTAGGTTTGGGGTTCGGGATAGGGTTCGGGTTAGGGTTCGGGTTAGGGTTAGGGTTAGGGTTAGGTTTCGGGTTCGGGGTTAGTGTTAGTGTTAGGGTTCGGGTTAGGGTTAGGGTTCGGGTTAGGGTTAGGGTTAGGGTTCGGGTTCGGGTTAGGGTTAGGGTTAGGTTTCGGTTTCGGGTTAGGGTTCTGGTTCGGGTTAGGGTTCGGTTTCGTGTTGGGTTCGGTTTAGGGTTAGGGTTAGGGTTAGGGTTCGGGTTAGGGTTAGGGTTCGGGATAGGGTTAGAGTTAGCTTTCGGGTTAGGGTTAGGGTTAAGGTTTAGGGTTAGGGTCGAGTTAGAGTTCGGATTAGGGTTCTGGTTAGTGTTAGGGTTAGGGTTAGGTTTCGGGTTAGGGTTCGAGTTAGGGTTCGGGTTAGGGTTAGGGTTAGGGTTCGGGTTAGGTTTAGGGTTAGGGTTCGGGTTAGGTTTAGGGTTTGGGTTAGGGTAAGGGATTAGGGATAGGGTTAGGGTTAGGGTTAGGGTTAGGGTTCGGGTTAGGGATAGGGTTAGGGTTAGGGTTAGGGTTCGGGTTAGGGTTAGGGTTAGGGTTGGGGTTAGGTTTAGGGTTAGGGTTAGGGTTAGGGTAAGGTTTTAGGGTTAGAGTTAGGGTTAGGGTTAGGGTTAGGGTTAGGGGTTAGGGTTAGGTTTAGGGTTAGGGTTAGGGTTCGGGTTAGCGTTAGGTTTCGGATTAGGGTTAGGGTTAGGTTTAGGGTTAGGGTTAGGGTTCGGGTTAGGGTTAGGTTTAGGGTTAGGGTTCGGGTTAGGGTTAGGGTTAGGGTTCAGGTTAGGGTTAGGGTAGGGTTAGGGTTAGGGTTAGGGTTCGGGTTCGGGTTCGGGTTAGGGTTCGGGTTAGGTTTAGGGTTAGGGTTCGGGTTAGGTTTAGGGTTAGGGTTCGGTTTAGGGTTCGGGTTAGGTTTTGGGTTAGGTTTAGTGTTAGGGTTAGCGTTAGGGTTCGGGTTAGGGTTAGGGTTCGGGTTAGGGTTAGGGTTAGGGTTAGGGTTAGGGTTAGGGTTAGGTTTCGGGTTAGGGTTCGGGTTAGGGTTCGGGTTAGAGTTAGGATTCCGGTTAGGGTTAGGGTTAGGGTTAGGGTTAGGGTTCGGGTTAGGGTTAGGGTTAGATTAGGTTTAGGTTTGGGTCAGGGTTAGGGTTAGGGTTCGGGTTCGGGTTCGGGTTAGGGTTAGGGTTCGGGTTTCGGGTTAGGGTTAGGGTTCGGGTTCGGGTTAGGGTTCGCGTTTGGGTTAGGGTTAGGGTTAGGGTTTGGGTTAGGGTTAGGGTTAGGGTTCGTGTTAGGGTTCGGGTTAGGGTTAGGGTTAGGATTCGGGTTAGGGTTAGGGTTGGGTTCGGGTTAGGGTTAGGGTTCGGATTAGGGTTAGGGTTTAGGGTTAGGGTTAGGGTTCGGGTTAGGGTTCCGGATAGTGTTAGGATTCGGGTAAAGGGTTAGGGTTCGGGTTCGGGTTTGGGTTAGGGTTAGGGTTTCGGTTAGGGTTAGGGTTAGGGTTCGCGTTAGTGTTCGGGTTAGGGTTCGGTTTAGGGTTAGGGTTAGGGTTCGGGGTAGGGTTCGGGTTAGGTTTAGTGTTAGGGTTTGGGTTAGGTTTAGGGTTAGGGTTCGGGTTAGGGTTCGGGTTAGGGTTCGGGTTAGGTTTAGGGTTAGGGTTAGCGTTAGGGTTCGGGTAGGGTTAGGGTTCGGGTTAGGGTTAGGGTTAGGGTTAGGGTTAGGGTTCGGGTTAGGGTTCGGGTTAGGGTTCGGTTTAGAGTTTGGATTCGGGTTAGGGTTAGGTTTAGGGTTAGGGTTAGGGTACGGTTTAGGGTTATGTTTAGGATTAGGTCTGGGTTCGGGTTAGGGTTCGGGTTCGGGTTCGGGTTAGGGTTAGGTTTCGGGTTCGGGTTCGGGTTAGGGTTCGGGTTCGGGTTAGGGTTCGGGTTAGGGTTCGGGTTAGGTTTAGGGTTAGGTTTCGGGTTAGGTTTCGGGTTAGGGTTCGGGTTAGGTTTAGGGTTAGGGTTAGCGTTAGTGTTCGGGTTAGGGTTAGGGTTCGGGTTAGGGTTAGGTTTAGGGTTAGGGTTAGGGTTCGGTTTAGGGTTCGGGTTAGGGTTCGGGTTAGAGTTAGAATTCGGGTTAGGGTTAGGGTTAGGGTTAGGGTTAGGGTTCGGGTTAGGGTTAGGGTTCCGGTTCGGGTTCGGGTTCGGGTTAGGGTTCGGGTTCGGGTTAGGGTTCGGGTTCGTGTTAGGTTTAGGGTTTAGGGTTCGGGTTAGGTTTCGGGTTAGGGTTCGGGTTAGGGTTGGGTTTAGGGTTAGGGTTAGGGTTAGGGTTTGGGTTAGGGTTAGGGTTAGGGTTAGTGTTCGGGTTCGGGTTAGGGTTAGGGTTCGGGTTAGGTTTCGGAATAGGGTTAGGGTTAGGGTTCGGGTTAGGGTTCGGGTTCGGGTTCGGGTTAGGGTTCGGGTTAGGGTTCGGGTTAGGGTTAGGTTTAGGGTTAGTGTTCGGGTTCAGGTTAGGGTTAGGGTTAGGGTTCGGGTTAGGGTTAGGGTTAGGTTTAGGGTTAGGGGTAGGGTTCGGGTTAGGGTTCGGGTTAGGGTTAGGGTTAGGTTTCGGGTTAGGGTTCGGGTTAGGGTTCGGGTTAGGGTTAGGGTTAGGGTTCGGGTTAGGGTTCGGGTTAGGGTTAGGGTTAGGGTTCGGTTTAGGGTTCGGGTTAGGTTTCGGGTTAGGGTTAGGGTTAGGGTTAGGGTTAGGGTTCGGGTTAGGGTTAGGGTTCGGGTTAGGGTTAGGGTTAGGGTTAGGTTTAGGTTTCGGTTTAGGGTTCGGTTTAGGGTTCGGGTTAGGTTTAGGGTTCGGGTGAGTGTTAGGTTTAGGGTTAGAGTTAGGGTTAGGGTTAGGTTTCGGGTTAGGGTTAGGGTTAGGGTTAGGGTTAGGGTTCGGGTTAGGGTTAGGGTTAGTGTTCGGGTTAGGGTTCGGGTTCGGGTTAGGGTTAGGGTTTGGTGTTCAGGTTAGGGTTAGGGTTAGGGTTCGGGTTAGGGTTAGGGTTCGTGTTCGGGTTAGGTTTAGGGTTAGGGTTCGGGTTCGGGTTAGGGTTAGTGTTCGGGTTAGGGTTAGGGTTCGGGTTAGGGATAGGGTTAGGGTTCGGGTTAGGGTTAGTTTTCGGGTTAGGGTTAGGGTTCGGGTTAGGGGTTAGGGTTACGGTTCGGGTTAGGGTTAGGTTTAGGGTTAGGGTTCATGTTAGGTTTAGGGTTCGGGTTAGGGTTAGGGTTTGGGTTCGGGTTAGGGTTAGGGTTCGGGTTTGGGTTAGGGTTAGGGTAAGGTTTAGGGTTCGGGTTCGGGTTAGGGTTAGGTGTTAGGGTTCGGGTTCGGGTTAGGGTTAGGGTTAGGTTTCGGGTTAGGGTTAGGGGTTAGTGTTAGGGTTAGGGTTAGGGTTAGGGTTAGGGTTCGGATTAGGTTTCCCTTAGGGTTAGGGTTAGGGTTCGGGTTAGGGTTAGGGTTAGGGTAAGGGTTAGGGTTAGGGTTCGGGTTCGGGTTAGGGTTAGGGCTCAGGTTAAGGTTCGGGTTAGGGTTAGGTTTAGGGTTAGGGTTCGGGTTAGGGTTAGGATTAGGGTTAGTGTTCGGGTTCGGGTTAGGTTTCGGGTTCGGGTTAGGGTTAGGGTTAGGGTTAAGGTTAGGGTTCGGATTAGGGTTAGGGTTCGGATTAGGGTTCGGTTAGGGTTAGGGTTAGGGTTCGGGTTAGGGTTAGGGTTAGGGTTAGGGTTAGGGTTCGGGTTAGGGTTCGGGTTAGGGTTCGGGTTAGGGTTAGGGTTCGGTTTAGGGTTAGGGTTCGGTTTAGGTGTTAGTGTTAGGGTTCGGGTTAGGGTTAGGGTTAGGGTTAGGGTTCATGTTAGGTTTAGGGTTCAGGTTAGGGTTAGGGTTCGGGTTAGGGTTAGGGTTAGGGTTCGGGTTAGGGTTCGGGTTAGGTTTAGGGTTAGGGTTAGCGTTAGGGTTCGGGTAGGGTTAGGGTTCGGGTTAGGGTTAGGGTTAGGGTTAGGGTTAGGGTTCGGGTTAGGGTTCGGTTTAGAGTTTGGATTCGGGTTAGGGTTAGGTTTAGGGTTAGGGTTAGGGTACGGTTTAGGGTTATGTTTAGGATTAGGTCTGGGTTCGGGTTAGGGTTCGGGTTCGGGTTCGGGTTAGGGTTAGGTTTCGGGTTCGGGTTCGGGTTAGGGTTCGGGTTCGGGTTAGGGTTCGGGTTAGGGTTCGGGTTAGGTTTAGGGTTAGGTTTCGGGTTAGGTTTCGGGTTAGGGTTCGGGTTAGGTTTAGGGTTAGGGTTAGCGTTAGTGTTCGGGTTAGGGTTAGGGTTCGGGTTAGGGTTAGGTTTAGGGTTAGGGTTAGGGTTCGGTTTAGGGTTCGGGTTAGGGTTCGGGTTAGAGTTAGAATTCGGGTTAGGGTTAGGGTTAGGGTTAGGGTTAGGGTTCGGGTTAGGGTTAGGGTTCCGGTTCGGGTTCGGGTTCGGGTTAGGGTTCGGGTTCGGGTTAGGGTTCGGGTTCGTGTTAGGTTTAGGGTTTAGGGTTCGGGTTAGGTTTCGGGTTAGGGTTCGGGTTAGGGTTGGGTTTAGGGTTAGGGTTAGGGTTAGGGTTTGGGTTAGGGTTAGGGTTAGGGTTAGTGTTCGGGTTCGGGTTAGGGTTAGGGTTCGGGTTAGGTTTCGGAATAGGGTTAGGGTTAGGGTTCGGGTTAGGGTTCGGGTTCGGGTTCGGGTTAGGGTTCGGGTTAGGGTTAGGGTTAGGGTTCGGGTTAGGGTTCGGGTTAGGGTTAGGGTTAGGGTTCGGTTTAGGGTTCGGGTTAGGTTTCGGGTTAGGGTTAGGGTTAGGGTTAGGGTTAGGGTTCGGGTTAGGGTTAGGGTTCGGGTTAGGGTTAGGGTTAGGGTTAGGTTTAGGTTTCGGTTTAGGGTTCGGTTTAGGGTTCGGGTTAGGTTTAGGGTTCGGGTGAGTGTTAGGTTTAGGGTTAGAGTTAGGGTTAGGGTTAGGTTTCGGGTTAGGGTTAGGGTTAGGGTTAGGGTTAGGGTTCGGGTTAGGGTTAGGGTTAGTGTTCGGGTTAGGGTTCGGGTTCGGGTTAGGGTTAGGGTTTGGTGTTCAGGTTAGGGTTAGGGTTAGGGTTCGGGTTAGGGTTAGGGTTCGTGTTCGGGTTAGGTTTAGGGTTAGGGTTCGGGTTCGGGTTAGGGTTAGTGTTCGGGTTAGGGTTAGGGTTCGGGTTAGGGATAGGGTTAGGGTTCGGGTTAGGGTTAGTTTTCGGGTTAGGGTTAGGGTTCGGGTTAGGGGTTAGGGTTACGGTTCGGGTTAGGGTTAGGTTTAGGGTTAGGGTTCATGTTAGGTTTAGGGTTCGGGTTAGGGTTAGGGTTTGGGTTCGGGTTAGGGTTAGGGTTCGGGTTTGGGTTAGGGTTAGGGTAAGGTTTAGGGTTCGGGTTCGGGTTAGGGTTAGGTGTTAGGGTTCGGGTTCGGGTTAGGGTTAGGGTTAGGTTTCGGGTTAGGGTTAGGGGTTAGTGTTAGGGTTAGGGTTAGGGTTAGGGTTAGGGTTCGGATTAGGTTTCCCTTAGGGTTAGGGTTAGGGTTCGGGTTAGGGTTAGGGTTAGGGTAAGGGTTAGGGTTAGGGTTCGGGTTCGGGTTAGGGTTAGGGCTCAGGTTAAGGTTCGGGTTAGGGTTAGGTTTAGGGTTAGGGTTCGGGTTAGGGTTAGGATTAGGGTTAGTGTTCGGGTTCGGGTTAGGTTTCGGGTTCGGGTTAGGGTTAGGGTTAGGGTTAAGGTTAGGGTTCGGATTAGGGTTAGGGTTCGGATTAGGGTTCGGTTAGGGTTAGGGTTAGGGTTCGGGTTAGGGTTAGGGTTAGGGTTAGGGTTAGGGTTCGGGTTAGGGTTCGGGTTAGGGTTCGGGTTAGGGTTAGGGTTCGGTTTAGGGTTAGGGTTCGGTTTAGGTGTTAGTGTTAGGGTTCGGGTTAGGGTTAGGGTTAGGGTTAGGGTTCATGTTAGGTTTAGGGTTCAGGTTAGGGTTAGGGTTCGGGTTAGGGTTAGGGTTAGGGTTCGGGTTCGGGTTCGGGTTAGGGTTAGGGTGAGGGTTAGGTTTAGGGTTCGGGTTCGGGTTAGGGTTAGGGGTTAGGTTTCGGGTTCGGGTTAGGGTTAGGGTTAGGTTTTGGGTGAGGGTTAGGGGTTAGTGTTAGGGTTATGGTTAGGGTTCGGATTAGGGTTCGGTTAGGGTTAGGGTTAGGGTTCGGGTTAGGTTTAGGGTTAGGTTTAGGGTTCGGGTTAGGGTTAGGGTTAGGGTTCAGGTTAAGGTTCGGGTTAGGTTTAGGTTTAGGGTTAGGGTTCGGTTTAGGGTTAGGGTTAGGGTTAGGTTTCGGGTTAGGGTTAGGTTTCGGGTTCGGGTTAGGGTTAGGGTTAGGGTTAGGGTTAGGGTTAGGGTTCGGATTAGGGTTAGGGTTAGGGTTCGGATTAGGGTTAGGGTTAGGGTTCGGGTTAGGGTTCGGGTTCGGGTTAGGGTTAGGGGTTAGGTTTCGGGTTCGGGTTAGGGTTAGGGTTAGGTTTTGGGTGAGGGTTAGGGGTTAGTGTTAGGGTTAGGGTTAGGGTTATGGTTAGGGTTCGGATTAGGGTTCGGTTAGGGTTAGGGTTAGGGTTCGGGTTAGGGTTAGGGTTAGGGTTAGGGTTAGGGTTCGGGTTAGGGTTAGGGTTCAGGTTAAGGTTCGGGTTAGGTTTAGGTTTAGGGTTAGGGTTCGGTTTAGGGTTAGGGTTAGCGTTAGGTTTCGGGTTAGGGTTAGGTTTAGTGTTCGGGTTAGGGTTAGGGTTAGGGTTAGGGTTAGGGTTCGGGTTAGGGTTCGGTTTAGGGTTCGGGTTAGGGTTAGGGTTAGGGTTCGGTTTAGGGTTAGGTTTAGGGTTCGGGTTCGGGTTAGGGTTAGGTTTCGGGTTAGGGTTAGGGTTCGAGTTAGGGTTCGGGGTAGGGTTTGGGTTAGAGTTAGGGTTAGGGTTAGGGTTCGGGTTCGGGTTAGGGTTCGGGTTCGTGTTGGGTTCGGTTTAGGGTTAGGGTTAGGGTTAGGGTTCGGGTTAGGGTTAGGGTTCGGGATAGGGTTAGGGTTAGCTTTCGGGTTAGGGTTAGGGTTAAGGGTTAGGGTTAGGGTCGAGTTAGAGTTCGGGTTAGGGTTCTGGTTAGTGTTAGGGTTAGGGTTAGGTTTCGGGTTAGGGTTCGAGTTAGGGTTCGGGTTAGGGTTAGGGTTAGGGTTCGGGTTAGGATTAGGGTTAGGGTTCGGGTTAGGTTTAGGGTTTGGGTTAGGGTAAGGGATTAGGGATAGGGTTAGGGTTAGGGTTAGGGTTAGGGTTCGGGTTAGGGATAGGGTTAGGGTTAGGGTTAGGGTTCGGGTTAGGGTTAGGTTTAGGGTTCGGGTTAGGGTTAGGGTTAGGGTTAGGGTTCGGGTTCGGGTTAGGGTTCGTGTTCGGTTTAGGGTTCGGGTTCGGATTAGGGTTAGGGGTTAGATTCAGTTTAGGGTTAGGGTTAGGGTTCGGGTTAGGGTTCGGGTTAGTGTTAGGGTTAGGGTTCGGGTTAGTGTTAGGGTTAGGGTTAGTGTTAGGGTTAGGGTTCGGTTTAGGGTTAGGGGTTAGGTTAGGGTTAGGTTTTGGGTTAGGGTTAGGGTTCGGGTTAGGGTTAGGTTTAGGTTTAGGGTTAGGGTTAGGTTTCGGGTTAGGGTTAGGGTTAGGGTTAGGTTTCGGGTTAGGGTTAGGGTTAGGGTTAGGGTTAGGGTTTGGGTTAGGGATAGGGTTATGGTTTGTGTTCGGGTTGGGGGTAGGGTTAGGTTTCGGGTTAGGGTTAGGGTTAGGGTTCGGGTTAGGGTTAGGGTTAGGGTTAGGGTTAGGGTTCGGATTAGGGTTAGGGTTAGGGTTCGGGTTAGGGTTCGGGTTCGGGTCAGGGTTAGAGTTAGGGTTAGGGTTAGGTTTCGGGTTAGGGTTAGGGTTAGGGTTAGGGTTAGGGTTAGGGTTAGGTTTCGGGTTAGGGTTAGGGTTAGGGTTAAGGTTAGGGTTCGGGTTAGGGTTAGGGTTAGGGTTCGGATTAGGGTTAGGGTTAGGGTTCGGGTTAGGTTTCGGGTTCGGGTTAGGATTAGGGTTAGGGTTAGGGTTAGGGTTCGGGTTAGGGGTAGGGTTAGGTTTAGGGGTTAGGGTTATGGTTAGGGTTAGGGTTCGGGTTCGGGTTCGGGTTCGGGTTAGGGTTAGGGTTAGGGTTAGGGGTTATGGTTAGGGTTCGGGTTAGGGTTAGGGTTAGGGTTAGTGATAGGGATCGGGTAAGGTTTAGGGTTAGGTTTCGGGTTAGGGTTAGGTATAGGGTTAGGGTTAGGGTTCGGGTTAGGGTTAGGGTTAGGGTTAGGGTTAGGGTTAGGGTTCGGAATAGGGTTAGGGTTAGGGTTAGGTTTAGGGTTAGGTTTAGTGTTCGGGTTAGGGTTAGGGTTCGGGTTAGGGTTAGTGTTAGGATTAGGGTTCGGGTTAGGGTTAGGGTTCGGGTTAGGGTTAGGTTTAGGGTTCGGGTTAGGTTTAGGGTTAGGGTTCGGATTAGGGTTAGGGTTAGGGTTAGGGTTAGTGTTTGGGTTAGGGTTATGGTTAGGGTTCGGTTTAGGGTTAGGGTTAGGGTATGGGTTAGGGTTAGGGTTAGAGTTAGTGTTCGGGTTAGGGTTCGGGTTAGGGTTAGGGTTAGGATTCGGGTTAGGTTTAGGATTAGGGTTCGGGTTAGGGTTAGGGTTAGGGTTAGGGTTAGCGTTCGCGTTAGGGTTAGGGTTAGGGTTCGGGTTAGGGATCGGTTTAGGGTTCGGGTTAGGGTTCGGGTTAGGTTTAGGGTTCGGGTTAGGGTTCGGGTTAAGGTTCGGTTTATGTTTGGGGTTAGGGTTAGTGTTAGGGTTAGTGTTCGGGTTCGGGTTAGGGTTACGGTTAGTGTTCGGTTTCGTGTTAGGCTTAGGGTTCGGGTTAGGTTTCGGAATAGGGTTAGGGTTAGGGTTAGGGTTACGGTTCGGGTTAGGGTTCGGGTTAGGGTTCCGGTTAGGGTTCGGGTTCGGGTTCGGGTTAGGGTTAGGGTTAGGTTTCGGGTTAGGGTTCGGGTTAGGGTTAGGGTTAGGGGTAGGGTTCGGGTTAGGGTTTGGGTTAGGGTTAGGGTTAGGGTTCGGGTTAGGGTTCGGGTTTGGGTTCGGGTTAGTGTTAGGGTTAGGGTTCGGGTTAGGGTTCGGGTTAGGGTTAGGTTTCGGGTTAGGTTTAGGGTTAGGGTTCGGGTTAGGGTTAGGGTTCGGGTTAGGTTTAGGGTCGGTTTAGGGGTTAGGGTTACGGTTCGGGTTAGGGTTAGGGTTAGGGTTAGGGTTCATGTTAGGTTTAGGGTTCGGGTTAGGGTTAGGGTTAGGTTTCGGGTTAGGTTTAGGGTTCGGGTTTGTGTTAGGGTTAGGGTTAGGTTTAGTGTTCGGGTTCAGGTTAGGTGTTAGGTTTCGGTTTCGGGTTAGGGTTCGGGTTAGGTTTCGGGTTAGGGTTAGGGGTTAGTGTTAGGGTTAGGGTTAGGGTTAGGGTTAGGGTTCGGATTAGGGTTAGGGTTAGGGTTCGGGTTCGGGTTACGGTTAGGGTTCAGTTTAAGGTTCGGGTTAGGGTTAGGTTTAGGGTTAGGGTTCGGGTTAGGGTTAGGGTTAGGGTTAGGGTTCGGGTTCGGGTTAGGTTTCGGGTTCGGGTTAGGGTTAGGGTTAGGGTTAGGGTTAGGGTTCGGATTAGGGTTAGGGTTAGGGTAATGGTTAGGGTTCAGGTTCGGGTTAGGATTAGGATTAGGCTTAGGGTTCAGGTTAGGGATAGGGTTAGGGTTCAGGTTAGGGTTCGGGTTAGGGTTAGGGTTAGGGTTAGGGTAACGGTTCGGTTTAGGGTTCGGGTTAGGGTTAGGGTTAGGGTTCAGGTTAGGGTTAGGGTTAGGGTTCGGGTTAGGGTTAGGGTTAGGGTTCGGGTTAGGGTTAGGTTTCGGGTTAGGTTTCGGGTTAGGATTCGGGTAAGGGGTTAGGGTTCGGGTTTGGGTTAGGATTCGGGTAAGGGGTTATGGTTCGGGTTAGGGTTTGCGTTAGTGTTAGGGTTCTGGTTAAGGTTAGGGTTAGGATTCGGGTTAGGGTTAGGGTTAGGGTTACGGTTCGGGTTAGGGTTAGGGTTAGGGTTAGTGTTCGGGTTCGGGTTCGGGTTAGGGTTAGGGATAGGGTTAGGTTTAGGGTTCGGGTTCGGGTTCGGGTTAGGGGTTAGGTTTCGGGTTCGGGTTAGGGTTAGGGTTAGGTTTTGGTTGAGGGTTAGGGGTTAGTGTTAGGGTTAGGGTTAGGGTTATGGTTAGGGTTCGGATTAGGGTTCGGTTAGGGTTAGGGTTAGGGTTCGGGTTAGGGTTAGGGTTAGGGTTAGGGTTAGGGTTCGGGTTAGGGTTCGGGTTAGGGTTCGGGTTAGGGTTAGGGTTAGGGTTAGGGTTAGGGTTCGGTTTAGGGTTAGGGTTCGGTTTAGGGTTAGGGTTACGGTTCGGGTTAGGGTTAGGTTTCGGGTTAGGGTTAGGGTTCGGTTTAGGTGTTAGTGTTAGGGTTCGGGTTAGGGTTAGGGTTAGGGTTAGGGTTCATGTTAGGTTTAGGGTTCAGGTTAGGGTTAGGGTTAGGGTTCGGGTTCGGGTTAGGGTTCGGTTTCGGGTTAGGTTTAGGGTTAGGGTTCGGGTTTGGTTTAGGGTTAGGGTTAGGGTTAGGGTTCGGGTTAGGGTTCGGGTTAGGGTTAGGGTTAGGGTTAGGGTTAGGTTTAGGTTTAGGTTTAGGGTTCGGGTTAGGGTTAGGGTTAGGGTTAGGGTTAGGGTTCGGATTAGGGTTAGGTTTAGGGTTAGGGTTAGGGTTCGGGTTAGGGTTAGGGTTCGGGTTAGGGTTCGGGTTAGGGTTCGGGTTAGGGTTAGGGTTCGGGTTAGGTTTATGATTAGGGTTAGTGTTAGGGTTCGGGTTAGGGTTAGGTTTAGGGTTCGGGTTCGGGTTCTGGTTCGGGTTAGTGTTCGGGTTCGGGTTAGGGTTCGTGTTCGGTTTAGGGTTCGGGTCGGATTAGGGTTAGGGGTTAGATTCAGGTTAGGGTTAGGGTTAGGGTTCGGGTTAGGGTTCGGGTTAGTGTTAGGGTTAGGGTTCGGGTTAGTGTTAGGGTTAGGGTTAGTGTTAGGGTTAGGGTTCGGTTTAGGGTTAGGGGTTAGGTTAGGGTTAGGTTTTGGGTTAGGGTTGGGGTTCGGGTTAGGGTTAGGGTTAGGTTTAGGTTTAGGGTTAGGGTTAGGTTTCGGGTTAGGGTTAGGGTTAGGGTTAGGTTTCGGGTTAGGGTTAGGGTTAGGGTTAGGGTTCGGGTTAGGGATAGGGTTATGGTTTGTGTTCGGGTTGGGGGTAGGGTTAGGTTTCGGGTTAGGGTTAGGGTTAGGGTTCGGGTTAGGGTTAGGGTTAGGGTTAGGGTTCGGATTAGGGTTAGGGTTAGGGTTCGGGTTAGGGTTCGGGTTCGGGTCAGGGTTAGAGTTAGGGTTAGTTTTAGGTTTCGGGTTAGGGTTAGGGTTAGGGTTAGGGTTAGGGTTAGGGTTAGGTTTCGGGTTAGGGTTAGGGTTAGGGTTAAGGTTAGGGTTCGGGTTAGGGTAAGGGTTAGGGTTCGGATTAGGGTTAGGGTTAGGGTTCGGGTTAGGTTTCGGGTTCGGGTTAGGATTAGGGTTAGGGTTAGGGTTAGGGTTCGGGTTAGGGGTAGGGTTAGGTTTAGGGGTCAGGGTTATGGTTAGGGTTAGGGTTCGGGTTCGGGTTCGGGTTAGGGTTAGGGTTAGGGTTAGGGGTTATGGTTAGGGTTCGGGTTAGGGTTAGGGTTAGGGTTAGTGATAGGGATCGGGTTAGGTTTAGGGTTAGGTTTCGGGTTAGGGTTAGGTTTAGGGTTAGGGTTAGGGTTCGGGTTAGGGTTAGGGTTAGGGTTAGGGTTAGGGTTAGGGTTAGGGTTCGGAATAGGGTTAGGTTTAGGGTTAGGTTTAGGGTTAGGTTTAGTGTTCGGGTTAGGGTTAGGGTTCGGGTTAGGGTTAGTGTTAGGATTAGGGTTCGGGTTAGGGTTAGGGTTCGGGTTAGGGTTAGGTTTAGGGTTCGGGTTAGGTTTAGGGTTAGGGTTCGGTTTAGGGTTAGGGTTAGGGTTAGGGTTAGGGTTAGGGTTTGGGTTAGGGTTATGGTTAGGGTTCGGTTTAGGGTTAGGGTTAGGGTTTGGGTTAGGGTTAGGGTTAGAGTTAGTGGTCTGTTTAGGGTTCGGGTTAGGGTTAGGGTTAGGATTCGGGTTAGGTTTAGGATTAGGGTTCGGGTTAGGGTTAGGGTTAGGGTTAGGGTTAGCGTTCGCGTTAGGGTTAGGGTTTGGGTTCGGGTTAGGGATCGGTTTAGGGTTCAGGTTAGGGTTCGGGTTAGGTTTAGGGTTCGGGTTAGGGTTCGGGTTAGGGTTCGGGTTATGGTTGGGGTTAGGGTTAGTGTTAGGGTTAGTGTTCGGGTTCGGGTTAGGGTTACGGTTAGTGTTCGGTTTCGTGTTAGGCTTAGGGTTCGGGTTAGGTTTCGGAATAGGGTTAGGGTTAGGGTTCGGGTTATGGTTCGGGTTAGGGTTCGGGTTAGGGTTCCGGTTAGGGTTCGGGTTCGGGTTCGGGTTAGGGTTAGGGTTAGGTTTCGGGTTAGGGTTCGGGTTAGGGTTAGGGTAAGGGGTAGGGTTCGGGTTAGTGTTTGGGTTAGGGTTAGGGTTAGGGTTCGGGTTAGGGTTCGGGTTTGGGTTCGGGTTAGTGTTAGGGTTAGGGTTCGGGTTAGGGTTCGGGTTAGGGTTAGGTTTCGGGTTAGGTTTAGGGTCGGTTTAGGGGTTAGGGTTACGTTTCGGGTTAGGGTTAGGGTTAGGGTTAGGGTTCATGTTAGGTTTAGGGTTCGGGTTAGGGTTAGGGTTAGGGTTCGGGTTAGGTTTAGGGTTCGGGTTTGTGTTAGGGTTAGGGTTAGGTTTAGTGTTCGGGTTCAGGTTAGGTGTTAGGTTTCGGGTTCGGGTTAGGGTTCGGGTTAGGTTTCGGGTTAGGGTTAGGGGTTAGTGTTAGGGTTAGGGTTAGGGTTAGGGTTAGGGTTCGGATTAGGGTTAGGGTTAGGGTTCGGGTTCGGGTTACGGTTAGGGTTCAGGTTAAGGTTCGGGTTAGGGTTAGGGTTAGGGTTAGGGTTCGGGTTAGGGTTAGGGTTAGGGTTAGGGTTCGGGTTCGGGTTAGGTTTCGGGTTCGGGTTAGGGTTAGGGTTAGGGTTAGGGTTCGGATTAGGGTTAGGGTTAGGGTAATGGTTAGGGTTCAGGTTCGGGTTAGGATTAGGTTTAGGGTTCAGGTTAGGGATAGGGTTAGGGTTCAGGTTAGGGTTCGGGTAGGGTTAGGGTTAGGGTTAGGGTAAGGGTTCGGTTTAGGGTTCGGGTTAGGGTTAGGGTTAGGGTTCAGGTTAGGGTTAGGGTTAGGGTTCGGGTTAGGGTTAGGGTTAGGTTTCGGGTTAGGGTTAGGTTTCGGGTTAGGTTTTGGGTTAGGATTCGGGTAAGGGGTTAGGGTTCGGGTTTGGGTTAGGATTCGGGTAAGGGGTATGGTTCGGGTTAGGGTTAGCGTTAGTGTTAGGGTTCTGGTTAAGGTTAGGGTTAGGATTCGGGTTAGGGTTAGGGTTAGGGTTACGGTTCGGGTTAGGGTTAGTGTTAGGGTTAGTGTTCGGGTTCGGGTTCGGGTTAGGGTTAGGGTTAGGGTTAGGTTTAGGGTTCGGGTTCGGGTTCGGGTTAGGGGTTAGGTTTCGGGTTCGGGTTAGGGTTAGGGTTAGGTTTTGGGTGAGGGTTAGGGGTTAGTGTTAGGGTTAGGGTTAGGGTTATGGTTAGGGTTCGGATTAGGGTTCGGTTAGGGTTAGGGTTAGGGTTCGGGTTAGGGTTAGGGTTAGGGTTAGGGTTAGGGTTCGGGTTAGGGTTCGGGTTAGGGTTCGGGTTAGGGTTAGGGTTAGGGTTAGGGTTAGGGTTCGGTTTAGGGTTAGGGTTCGGTTTAGGGTTAGGGTTACGGTTCGGGTTAGGGTTAGGTTTCGGGTTAGGGTTAGGGTTCGGTTTAGGTGTTAGTGTTAGGGTTCGGGTTAGGGTTAGGGTTAGGGTTCATGTTAGGTTTAGGGTTCAGGTTAGGGTTAGGGTTCGGGTTAGGGTTAGGTTAGGGTTCGGGTTCGGGTTCGGGTTAGGGTTAGGGTTAGGGTTAGGTTTAGGGTTCGGGTTCGGGTTAGGGTTAGGGGTTAGGTTTCGGGTTCGGGTTAGGGTTAGGGTTAGGTTTTGGGTGAGGGTTAGGGGTTAGTGTTAGGGTTAGGGTTAGGGTTATGGTTAGGGTTCGGATTAGGGTTCGGTTAGGGTTAGGGTTAGGGTTCGGGTTAGGGTTAGGGTTAGGGTTAGGGTTAGGGTTCGGGTTAGGGTTAGGGTTAGGGTTCAGGTTAAGGTTCGGGTTAGGTTTAGGTTTAGGGTTAGGGTTCGGTTTAGGGTTAGGGTTAGGGTTAGGTTTCGGGTTAGGGTTAGGTTTCGGGTTCGGGTTAGGGTTAGGGTTAGGGTTAGGGTTAGGGTTCGGATTAGGGTTAGGGTTAGGGTTCGGGTTAGGGTTCGGGTTCGGGTTAGGGTTAGGGTTAGGGTTCGGGTTAATGTTCGGGTTAGGGTTAGGGTTCGGGTTCGGATTAGGGTTCGTTTTCGGGTTAGGTTTCGGGTTCGGGTTAGGGTTAGGGTTAGGGTTAGGGTTCGGATTAGGGTTAGGGTAGGGTTCTGGTTAGGGTTCGGGTTCGGGTTAGGGTCAGGGTTAGGGTTCGGGATAGTGTTAGGGTTAGGGTTCGGTTTAAGGTTCAGGTTAGGGTTAGGGTTAGGGTTCGGGTTAGGGTTAGGGTTAGGGTTAGGGTTAGGTTTAGGGTTCGGTTTAGGGTTAGGTTTAGGGTTAGGGTTAGGGTTAGGGTTCGGGTTAGGAATAGGGTTATGGTTTGGGTTCGTGTTCGGGGTAGGTTTAGGTTTCGGGTTCAGGTTATGGTACGGGTTCGGTTTCGGGTTAGGGGTTAGGGTTCGGGTTAGGGTTAGGGTTAGGGTTCGGGTTTGGTTTAGGATTAGGTTTAGGTTTATGGTTAGGGTTCTGGTTAGTGTTTGGGTTAGGGTTAGTGTTAGGGTTCGGGTTAGGGTTAGTCTTAGCGTTCGGGTTAGGGTTCGGGTTAGTGTTAGGGTTCGGGTCAGGTTTCGGGTTCGGGTTAGGGTTCGGTTTCGGGTTAGGTTTAGGGTTAGGGTTCGGGTTTGGTTTAGGGTTAGGGTTAGGGTTAGGGTTCGGGTTAGGGTTCGGGTTAGAGTTAGGGTTAGGGTTAGGGTTAGGTTTAGGTTTAGGTTTAGGGTTCGGGTTAGGGTTAGGGTTCGGGTTAGGGTTAGGGTTCGGGTTAGGATTCGGGTTAGGGTTCGGGTTAGGGTTAGGGTTCGGGTTAGGTTTATGATTAGGGTTAGTGTTAGGGTTCGGGTTAGGGTTAGGTTTAGGGTTCGGGTTCGGGTTCGGGTTCGGGTTAGGGTTCGGGTTCGGGTTAGGGTTCGTGTTCGGTTTAGGGTTCGGGTTCGGATTAGGGTTAGGGGTTAGATTCAGGTTATGGTTAGGGTTAGGGTTCGGGTTAGGGTTCGGGTTAGTGTTAGGGTTAGGGTTCGGGTTAGTGTTAGGGTTAGGGTTAGTGTTAGGGTTAGGGTTCGGTTTAGGGTTAGGGGTTAGGTTAAGGTTAGGTTTTGGGTTAGGGTTAGGGTTCGGGTTAGGGTTAGGGTTAGGTTTAGGTTTAGGGTTAGGGTTAGGTTTCGTGTTAGGGTTAGGGTTAGGGTTAGGTTTCGGGTTAGGGTTAGGGTTAGGGTTAGGGTTAGGGTTCGCGTTAGGGATAGGGTTATGGTTTGTGTTCGGGTTGGGGGTAGGGTTAGGTTTCGGGTTAGGGTTAGGGTTAGGGTTCGGGTTAGGGTTAGGGTTAGGGTTAGGGTTAGGGTTCGGGTTAGGGTTAGGGTTAGGGTTCGGGTTAGGGTTCGGGTTCGGGTCAGGGTTAGAGTTAGGGTTAGTTTTAGGTTTCGGGTTAGGGTTAGGGTTAGGGTTAGGGTTAGGGTTAGGGTTAGGTTTCGGGTTAGGGTTAGGGTTAGGGTTAAGGTTAGGGTTCGGGTTAGGGTTAGGGTTAGGGTTCGGAATAGGGTTAGGGTTAGGGTTCGGGTTAGGTTTCGGGTTCGGGTTAGGATTAGGGTTAGGGTTAGGGTTAGGGTTCGGGTTAGGGGTAGGGTTAGGTTTAGGGGTTAGGGTTATGGTTAGGGTTAGGGTTCGGGTTCGGGTTCGGGTTAGGGTTAGGGTTAGGGTTAGGGGTTATGGTTAGGGTTCGGGTTCGGGTTAGGGTTAGGGTTAGTGATAGGGATCGGGTTAGGTTTAGGGTTAGGTTTCGGGTTAGGGTTAGGTTTAGGGTTAGGGTTAGGGTTCGGGTTAGGGTTAGGGTTAGGGTTAGGGTTAGGGTTCGGAATAGGGTTAGGGTTAGGGTTAGGTTTAGGGTTAGGTTTAGTGTTCGGGTTAGGGTTAGGGTTCGGGTTAGGGTTAGTGTTAGGATTAGGGTTCG
The DNA here is from genome assembly GCA_032313775.1 of Urocyon cinereoargenteus. NCBI lineage: Eukaryota > Metazoa > Chordata > Mammalia > Carnivora > Canidae > Urocyon > Urocyon cinereoargenteus. The sequence goes on from JAVLSZ010000054.1 coordinate 1,062,830, forward strand.
GGTTAGGGTTAGGGTTCGGGTTAGGGTTAGGTTTAGGGTTCGGGTTAGGTTTAGGGTTAGGGTTCGGTTTAGGGTTAGGGTTAGGGTTAGGGTTAGGGTTAGGGTTTGGGTTAGGGTTATGGTTAGGGTTCGGTTTAGGGTTAGGGTTAGGGTTTGGGTTAGGGTTAGGGTTAGAGTTAGTGGTCGGGTTAGGGTTCGGGTTAGGGTTAGGGTTAGGATTCGGGTTAGGTTTAGGATTAGGGTTCGGGTTAGGGTTAGGGTTAGGGTTAGGGTTAGCGTTCGCGTTAGGGTTAGGGTTAGGGTTCGGGTTAGGGATCGGTTTAGGGTTCAGGTTAGGGTTCGGGTTAGGTTTAGGGTTCGGGTTAGGGTTCGGGTTAGGGTTCGTGTTATGGTTGGGGTTAGGGTTAGTGTTAGGGTTAGTGTTCGGGTTCGGGTTAGGGTTTTGGTTAGTGTTCGGTTTCGTGTTAGGCTTAGGGTTCGGGTTAGGTTTCGGAATAGGGTTAGGGTTAGGGTTAGGGTTACGGTTCGTGTTAGGGTTCGGGTTAGGGTTCCGGTTAGGGTTCGGGTTCGGGTTTGGGTTAGGGTTAGGGTTAGGTTTCGGGTTAGGGTTCGGGTTAGGGTTAGGGTTAGGGGTAGGGTTCGGGTTAGGGTTTGGGTTAGGGTTAGGGTTACGGTTCGGGTTAGGGTTCGGGTTTGGGTTCGGGTTAGTGTTAGGGTTAGGGTTCGGGTTAGGGTTCGGGTTAGGGTTAGGTTTCGGGTTAGGTTTAGGGTCGGTTTAGGGGTTAGGGTTACGGTTCGGGTTAGGGTTAGGGTTAGGGTTAGGGTTCATGTTAGGTTTAGGGTTCGGGTTAGGGTTAGGGTTAGGGTTGGGGTTCGGGTTAGGTTTCGGGTTCGGGTTAGGGTTAGGGTTAGGGTTAGGGTTCGGATTAGGGTTAGGGTTAGGGTAATGGTTAGGGTTCAGGTTCGGGTTAGGATTAGGTTTAGGGTTCAGGTTAGGGATAGGGTTAGGGTTCAGGTTAGGGTTCGGGTTAGGGTTAGGGTTAGGGTTAGGGTAAGGGTTCGGTTTAGGGTTCGGGTTAGGGTTAGGGTTAGGGTTCAGGTTAGGGTTAGGGTTAGGGTTCGGGTTAGGGTTAGGGTTAGGGTTCGGGTTAGGGTTAGGTTTCGGGTTAGGTTTCGGGTTAGGATTCGGGTAAGGGGTTAGGGTTCGGGTTTGGGTTAGGATTCGGGTAAGGGGTTATGGTTCGGGTTAGGGTTAGCGTTAGTGTTAGGGTTCTGGTTAAGGTTAGGGTTAGGATTCGGGTTAGGGTTAGTGTTAGGGTTACGGTTCGGGTTAGGGTTAGGGTTAGGGTTAGTGTTCGGGTTCGGGTTCGGGTTAGGGTTAGGGTTAGGGTTAGGTTTAGGGTTCGGGTTCGGTTTCGGGTTAGGTGTTAGGTTTCGGGTTCGGGTTAGGGTTAGGGTTAGGTTTTGGGTGAGGGTTAGGGGTTTTGTTAGGGTTAGGGTTAGGGTTATGGTTAGGGTTCGGATTAGGGTTCGGTTAGGGTTAGGGTTAGGTTTCGGGTTAGGGTTAGGGTTAGGGTTAGGGTTAGGGTTCGGGTTAGGGTTCGGGTTAGGGTTAGGGTTAGGATTAGGGTTAGGGTTCGGGTTAGGGTTAGGGTTCGGTTTAGGGTTAGGGTTACGGTTCGGGTTAGGGTTAGGTTTCGGGTTAGGGTTAGGGTTCGGTTTAGGTGTTAGTGTTAGGGTTCGGGTTAGGGTTAGGGTTAGGGTTAGGGTTCATGTTAGGTTTAGGGTTCAGGTTAGGGTTAGGGTTCGGGTTCGGGTTAGGGTTCGGTTTCGGGTTAGGGTTCGGGTTCGGGTTAGGTTTCGGGTTCGGGTTAGGGTTAGGGTTAGGGTTAGGGTTCGGATTAGGGTTAGGGTAGGTTTCTGGTTAGGGTTCGGGTTCGGGTTAGGGTCAGGGTTAGGGTTCGGGATAGTGTTAGGGTTAGGGTTCGGTTTAAGGTTCAGGTTAGGGTTAGGGTTAGGGTTCGGGTTAGGGTTAGGGTTAGGGTTAGGGTTAGGTTTAGGGTTCGGTTTAGGGTTAGGTTTAGGGTTAGGGTTAGGGTTAGGGTTCGGGTTAGGAATAGGGTTATGGTTTGGGTTCGTGTTCGGGGTAGGTTTAGGTTTCGGGTTCAGGTTATGGTACGGGTTCGGTTTCGGGTTAGGGGTTAGGGTTCGGGTTAGGGTTAGGGTTAGGGTTCGGGTTTGGTTTAGGATTAGGTTTAGGTTTATGGTTAGGGTTCTGGTTAGTGTTTGGGTTAGGGTTAGTGTTAGGGTTCGGGTTAGGGTTAGTCTTAGCGTTCGGGTTAGGGTTCGGGTTAGTGTTAGGGTTCGGGTCAGGGTTCGGGTTCGGGTTAGGGTTCGGATTCGGGTTAGGGTTAGGGTTAGGGTTCGGGTTAGGTTTCGGGTTAGGGTTAGGGTTAGGTTTCGGGTTAGGGTTAGGGTTAGTGTTAGGGTTAGGGTTCGGGTTCGGGGTTAGTGTTAGGGTTAGGGTTCGGGTCAGGGTTCGGGTTAGGGTTCGGATTCGGGTAAGTGGTTAGGGTTCGGGTTCGGGTTAGGGTTAGGGTTAGGGTTAGGGTTAGGGTTAAGGTTCGGGTTAGAGTTAGGGTTAGGGTTAGGTTTAGGGTTCGGGTTCGGGTTCGGGTTCGGGTTAGGGTTCGGGTTCGGGTTAGGGTTCGGGTTAGGGTTAGGGTTAGGGTTTGGGTTAGGGTTCGGGTTCGGGTTAGGGTTCGGTTTCGGGTTAGGTTTAGGGTTAGGGTTCGGGTTTGGTTTAGGGTTAGGGTTAGGGTTAGGGTTCGGGTTAGGGTTCGGGTTAGAGTTAGGGTTAGGGTTAGGGTTAGGTTTAGGTTTAGGTTTAGGGTTCGGGTTAGGGTTAGGGTTCGGGTTAGGGTTAGGGTTCGGGTTAGGATTCGGGTTAGGGTTCGGGTTAGGGTTAGGGTTCGGGTTAGGTTTATGATTAGGGTTAGTGTTAGGGTTCGGGTTAGGGTTAGGTTTAGGGTTCGGGTTCGGGTTCGGGTTCGGGTTAGGGTTCGGGTTCGGGTTAGGGTTCGTGTTCGGTTTAGGGTTCGGGTTCGGATTAGGGTTAGGGGTTAGATTCAGGTTATGGTTAGGGTTAGGGTTCGGGTTAGGGTTCGGGTTAGTGTTAGGGTTAGGGTTCGGGTTAGTGTTAGGGTTAGGGTTAGTGTTAGGGTTAGGGTTCGGTTTAGGGTTAGGGGTTAGGTTAAGGTTAGGTTTTGGGTTAGGGTTAGGGTTCGGGTTAGGGTTAGGGTTAGGTTTAGGTTTAGGGTTAGGGTTAGGTTTCGGGTTAGGGTTAGGGTTAGGGTTAGGTTTCGGGTTAGGGTTAGGGTTAGGGTTAGGGTTAGGGTTCGCGTTAGGGATAGGGTTATGGTTTGTGTTCGGGTTGGGGGTAGGGTTAGGTTTCGGGTTAGGGTTAGGGTTAGGGTTCGGGTTAGGGTTAGGGTTAGGGTTAGGGTTAGGGTTCGGGTTAGGGTTAGGGTTAGGGTTCGGGTTAGGGTTCGGGTTCGGGTCAGGGTTAGAGTTAGGGTTAGTTTTAGGTTTCGGGTTAGGGTTAGGGTTAGGGTTAGGGTTAGGGTTAGGGTTAGGTTTCGGGTTAGGGTTAGGGTTAGGGTTAAGGTTAGGGTTCGGGTTAGGGTTAGGGTTAGGGTTCGGAATAGGGTTAGGGTTAGGGTTCGGGTTAGGTTTCGGGTTCGGGTTAGGATTAGGGTTAGGGTTAGGGTTAGGGTTCGGGTTAGGGGTAGGGTTAGGTTTAGGGGTTAGGGTTATGGTTAGGGTTAGGGTTCGGGTTCGGGTTCGGGTTAGGGTTAGGGTTAGGGTTAGGGGTTATGGTTAGGGTTCGGGTTAGGGTTAGGGTTAGGGTTAGTGATAGGGATCGGGTTAGGTTTAGGGTTAGGTTTCGGGTTAGGGTTAGGTTTAGGGTTAGGGTTAGGGTTCGGGTTAGGGTTAGGGTTAGGGTTAGGGTTAGGGTTAGGGTTCGGAATAGGGTTAGGGTTAGGGTTAGGTTTAGGGTTAGGTTTAGTGTTCGGGTTAGGGTTAGGGTTCGGGTTAGGGTTAGTGTTAGGATTAGGGTTCGGGTTAGGGTTAGGGTTCGGGTTAGGGTTAGGTTTAGGTTTCGGGTTAGGTTTAGGGTTAGGGTTCGGTTTAGTGTTAGGGTTAGGGTTAGGGTTAGGGTTAGGGTTTGGGTTAGGGTTATGGTTAGGGTTCGGTTTAGGGTTAGGGTTAGGGTTTGGGTTAGGGTTAGGGTTAGAGTTAGTGGTCGGGTTAGGGTTCGGGTTAGGGTTAGGGTTAGGATTCGGGTTAGGTTTAGGATTAGGGTTCGGGTTAGGGTTAGGGTTAGGGTTAGGGTTAGCGTTCGCGTTAGGGTTAGGGTTAGGGTTCGGGTTAGGGATCGGTTTAGGGTTCAGGTTAGGGTTCGGGTTAGGTTTAGGGTTCGGGTTAGGGTTCGGGTTAGGGTTCGTGTTATGGTTGGGGTTAGGGTTAGTGTTAGGGTTAGTGTTCGGGTTCGGGTTAGGGTTTTGGTTAGTGTTCGGTTTCGTGTTAGGCTTAGGGTTCGGGTTAGGTTTCGGAATAGGGTTAGGGTTAGGGTTAGGGTTACGGTTCGGGTTAGGGTTCGGGTTAGGGTTCCGGTTAGGGTTCGGGTTCGGGTTTGGGTTAGGGTTAGGGTTAGGTTTCGGGTTAGGGTTCGGGTTAGGGTTAGGGTTAGGGGTAGGGTTCGGGTTAGGGTTTGGGTTAGGGTTAGGGTTACGGTTCGGGTTAGGTTTCGGGTTTGGGTTCGGGTTAGTGTTAGGGTTAGGGTTCGGGTTAGGGTTCGGGTTAGGGTTAGGTTTCGGGTTAGGTTTAGGGTCGGTTTAGGGGTTAGGGTTACGGTTCGGGTTAGGGTTAGGGTTAGGGTTAGGGTTCATGTTAGGTTTAGGGTTCGGGTTAGGGTTAGGGTTAGGGTTGGGGTTCGGGTTAGGTTTCGGGTTCGGGTTAGGGTTAGGGTTAGGGTTAGGGTTCGGATTAGGGTTAGGGTTAGGGTAATGGTTAGGGTTCAGGTTCGGGTTAGGATTAGGTTTAGGGTTCAGGTTAGGGATAGGGTTAGGGTTCAGGTTAGGGTTCGGGTTAGGGTTAGGGTTAGGGTTAGGGTAAGGGTTCGGTTTAGGGTTCGGGTTAGGGTTAGGGTTAGGGTTCAGGTTAGGGTTAGGGTTAGGGTTCGGGTTAGGGTTAGGGTTAGGGTTCGGGTTAGGGTTAGGTTTCGGGTTAGGTTTCGGGTTAGGATTCGGGTAAGGGGTTAGGGTTCGGGTTTGGGTTAGGATTCGGGTAAGGGGTTATGGTTCGGGTTAGGGTTAGCGTTAGTGTTAGGGTTCTGGTTAAGGTTAGGGTTAGGATTCGGGTTAGGGTTAGGGTTAGGGTTACGGTTCGGGTTAGGGTTAGGGTTAGGGTTAGTGTTCGGGTTCGGGTTCGGGTTAGGGTTAGGGTTAGGGTTAGGTTTAGGGTTCGGGTTCGGTTTCGGGTTAGGTGTTAGGTTTCGGGTTCGGGTTAGGGTTAGGGTTAGGTTTTGGGTGAGGGTTAGGGGTTTTGTTAGGGTTAGGGTTAGGGTTATGGTTAGGGTTCGGATTAGGGTTCGGTTAGGGTTAGGGTTAGGTTTCGGGTTAGGGTTAGGGTTAGGGTTAGGGTTAGGGTTCGGGTTAGGGTTCGGGTTAGGGTTAGGGTTAGGATTAGGGTTAGGGTTCGGGTTAGGGTTAGGGTTCGGTTTAGGGTTAGGGTTACGGTTCGGGTTAGGGTTAGGTTTCGGGTTAGGGTTAGGGTTCGGTTTAGGTGTTAGTGTTAGGGTTCGGGTTAGGGTTAGGGTTAGGGTTAGGGTTCATGTTAGGTTTAGGGTTCAGGTTAGGGTTAGGGTTCGGGTTAGGGTTAGGGTTAGGGTTCGGGTTCGGGTTCGGGTTAGGGTTAGGGTTAGGGTTAGGTTTAGGGTTCGGGTTCGGGTTAGGGTTAGGGGTTAGGTTTCGGGTTCGGGTTAGGGTTAGGGTTAGGTTTTGGGTGAGGGTTAGGGGTTAGTGTTAGGGTTAGGGTTAGGGTTATGGTTAGGGTTCGGATTAGGGTTCGGTTAGGGTTAGGGTTAGGGTTCGGGTTAGGGTTAGGGTTAGGGTTAGGGTTCGGGTTAGGGTTAGGGTTAGGGTTCAGGTTAAGGTTCGGGTTAGGTTTAGGTTTAGGGTTAGGGTTCGGTTTAGGGTTAGGGTTAGGGTTAGGTTTCGGGTTAGGGTTAGGTTTCGGGTTCGGGTTAGGGTTAGGGTTAGGGTTAGGCTTAGGGTTAGGGTTCGGATTAGGGTTAGGGTTAGGGTTCGGGTTAGGGTTCGGGTTCGGGTTAGGGTTAGGGTTAGGGTTCGGGTTAGGGTTAGGGTTAGGTTTAGGGTTATGGTTCGGGTTAGGGTTCGGGTTAGGGTTAGGGTTAGGGTTCGGGTTAGGGTTAGGTTTCCGGTTAGGGTTAGGGTTCGGGTTAGGGGTTAGGGTCACGGTTCGGGTTACGGTTAGGGTTAGGGTTAGGGTTCATGTTAGGGTTAGTGTTTGGGTTAGGGTTAGGGTTAGGGTTCGGGTTAGGGTTAGGTTTCGGGTTAGGGTTAGGGTTAGGTTTAGGGTTCGGGTTCGGGTTAGGGTTAGGTGTTAGGGTTCGGGTTCGGGTTAGGGTTAGGGTTAGGTTTCGGGTTCGTGTTATGGTTAGGTTTGGGGTTCGGGATAGGGTTCGGGTTAGGGTTCGGGTTAGGGTTAGGGTTAGGGTTAGGTTTCGGGTTCGGGGTTAGGGTTAGGGTTAGGGTTCGGGTTAGGGTTAGGGTTCGGGTTAGGGTTAGGGTTAGGGTTCGGGTTCGGGTTAGGGTTAGGGTTAGGTTTCGGTTTCGGGTTAGTGTTCGGGTTCGGGTTAGGGTTCGGGTTTGTGTTGGGTTCGGTTTAGGGTTAGGGTTAGGGTTAGGGTTCGGGTTAGGGTTAGGGTTCGGGATAGGGTTAGGGTTAGCTTTCGGGTTAGGGTTAGGGTTAAGGGTTAGGGTTAGGGTTAGGTTTAGGGTTCGGGTTCGGGTTAGGGTTAGGTGTTAGGGTTCGGGTTCGGGTTAGGGTTAGGGTTAGGTTTCGGGTTCGGGTTATGGTTAGGTTTGGGGTTCGGGATAGGGTTCGGGTTAGGGTTCGGGTTAGGGTTAGGGTTAGGGTTAGGTTTCGGGTTCGGGGTTAGGGTTAGGGTTAGGGTTCGGGTTAGGGTTAGGGTTCGGGTTAGGGTTAGGGTTAGGGTTCGGGTTTGGGTTAGGGTTAGGGTTAGGTTTCGGTTTCGGGTTAGGGTTCGGGTTCGGGTTAGGGTTCGGGTTCGTGTTGGGTTCGGTTTAGGGTGAGGGTTAGGGTTAGGGTTCGGGTTAGGGTTAGGGTTCGGGATAGGGTTAGGGTTAGCTTTCGGGTTAGGGTTAGGGTTAAGGGTTAGGGTTAGGGTCGAGTTAGAGTTCGGGTTAGGGTTCTGGTTAGTGTTAGGGTTAGGGTTAGGTTTCGGGTTAGGGTTCGAGTTAGGGTTCGGGTTAGGGTTAGGGTTAGGGTTCGGGTTAGGATTAGGGTTAGGGTTCGGGTTAGGTTTAGGGTTTGGGTTAGGGTAAGGGATTAGGGATAGGGTTAGGGTTAGGGTTAGGTTTAGGGTTCGGGTTAGGGATAGGGTTAGGGTTAGGGTTATGGTTCGGGTTAGGGTTAGGGTTAGGGTTGGGGTTAGGGTTAGGGTTAGGGTTAGGGTTAGGGTAAGGTTTTAGGGTTAGAGTTAGGGTTAGGGTTAGGGTTAGGGTTAGGGGTTAGGGTTAGGTTTAGGGTTAGGGTTAGGGTTCGGGTTAGCGTTAGGTTTCGGATTAGGGTTAGGGTTAGGTTTAGGGTTAGGGTTAGGGTTCGGGTTAGGGTTAGGGTTAGGGTTAGGGTTCGGGTTAGGGTTAGGGTTAGGGTTCAGGTTAGGGTTAGGGTTAGGGTTAGGGTTAGGGTTAGGGTTCGGGTTCGGGTTCGGGTTAGGGTTCGGGTTAGGTTTAGGGTTAGGGTTCGGGTTAGGTTTAGGGTTAGGGTTCGGTTTAGGGTTCGGGTTAGGGTTTGGGTTAGGTTTAGTGTTAGGGTTAGCGTTAGGGTTCGGGTTAGAGTTAGGGTTCGGGTTAGGGTTAGGGTTAGGGTTAGGGTTAGGGTTAGGTTTCGGGTTAGGGTTCGGGTTAGGGTTCGGGTTAGAGTTAGGATTCCGGTTAGGGTTAGGGTTAGGGTTAGGGTTAGGGTTCGGGTTAGGGTTAGGGTTTAGATTAGGTTTAGGTTTGGGTCAGGGTTAGGGTTAGGGTTCGGGTTCGGGTTCGGGTTAGGTTAGGGTTCGGGTTTCGGGTTAGGGTTAGGGTTCGGGTTCGGGTTAGGGTTTCGCGTTTGGGTTAGGGTTAGGGTTAGGGTTTGGGTTAGGGTTAGGGTTAGGGTTAGGGTTCATGTTAGGGTTTCGGGTTAGGGTTAGGGTTAGGATTCGGGTTAGGGTTAGGGTTGGTTCGGGTTAGGGTTAGGGTTCGGATTAGGGTTAGGGTTTAGGGTTAGGGTTAGGTTCGGGTTAGGGTTCCGGATAGTGTTAGGATTCGTGTAAAGGGTTAGGGTTCGGGTTCGGGTTCGGGTTAGGGTTAGGGTTTCGGTTAGGGTTAGGGTTAGGGTTCGGGTTAGGTTTCGGGTTAGGGTTAGGGTTAGGGTTCGCGTTAGTGTTCGGGTTAGGGTTCGGTTTAGGGTTAGGGTTAGGGTTCGGGTTAGGGTTCGGGTTAGGTTTAGTGTTAGGGTTTGGGTTAGGTTTAGGGTTAGGGTTCGGGTTAGGGTTCGGGTTAGGGTTCGGGTTAGGTTTAGGGTTAGGGTTAGCGTTAGGGTTCGGGTAGGGTTAGGGTTCGGGTTAGGGTTAGGGTTAGGGTTAGGGTTAGGGTTCGGGTTAGGGTTCGGGTTAGGGTTCGTTTAGAGTTTGGATTCGGGTTAGGGTTAGGTTTAGGGTTAGGGTTAGGGTACGGTTTAGGGTTAGGTTTAGGATTAGGTCTGGGTTCGGGTTAGGGTTCGGGTTCGGGTTCGGGTTAGGGTTAGGGTTCGGGTTCGGGTTCGGGTTAGGGTTCGGGTTCGGGTTAGGGTTCGGGTTAGGGTTCGGGTTAGGGTTCGGGTTAGGTTAGGGTTAGGTTTCGGGTTAGGTTTCGGGTTAGGGTTCGGGTTAGGTTTAGGGGTTAGGGGTTAGCGTTAGTGTTCGGGTTAGGGTTAGGGTTCGGGTTAGTGTTAGGTTTAGGGTTAGGGTTAGGGTTCGGTTTAGGGTTCGGGTTAGGGTTCGGGTTAGAGTTAGAATTCGGGTTAGGGTTAGGTTTAGGGTTAGGGTTAGGGTTAGGGTTCGGGTTAGGGTTAGGGTTCCGCATCGGGTTCGGGTTAGGGTTCGGGTTCGGGTTAGGGTTCGGGTTCGTGTTAGGTTTAGGGTTTAGGGTTCGGGTTAGGTTTCGGGTTAGGGTTCGTGTTAGGGTTGGGTTTAGGGTTAGGGTTAGGGTTAGGGTTTGGGTTAGGGTTAGGGTTAGGGTTAGTGTTCGGGTTCGGGTTAGGGTTAGGGTTCGGGTTAGGTTTCGGAATAGGGTTAGGGTTAGGGTTCGGGTTAGGGTTCGGGTTCGGGTTCGGGTTAGGGTTCGGGTTCGGGTTCGGGTTAGGGTTAGGTTTAGGGTTAGTGTTCGGGTTCAGGTTAGGGTTAGGGTTAGGGTTCGGGTTAGGGTTAGGTGTTAGGTTTAGGGTTAGGGGTAGGGTTCGGGTTAGGGTTCGGGTTAGGGTTAGGGTTAGGGTTCGGGTTAGGGTTCGGGTAGGGTTCGGGTTAGGGTTAGGGTTAGGGTTCGGGTTAGGGTTCGGGTTAGGGTTAGGGTTAGGGTTCGGTTTAGGGTTCGGGTTAGGTTTCGGGTTAGGGTTAGGGTTAGGGTTAGGGTTAGGGTTCGGGTTAGGGTTAGGGTGTCGGGTTAGGGTTAGGGTTAGGGTTAGGGTTAGGTTAGGTTTCGGTTTAGGGTTCGGTTTAGGGTTCGGGTTAGGTTTAGGGTTCGGGTGAGTGTTAGGTTTAGGGTTAGAGTTAGGGTTAGGGTTAGGGTTCGGGTTAGGGTTAGGGTTAGGGTTAGGGTTAGGGTTCGGGTTAGGGTTAGGGTTAGTTTTCGGGTTAGGGTTCGGGTTCGGGTTAGGGTTAGGGTTTGTGTTCAGGTTAGGGTTAGGGTTAGGGTTCGGGTTAGGGTTAGGGTTAGTGTTCGGGTTAGGTTTAGGGTTAGGGTTCGGGTTCGTGTTAGGGTTAGTGTTCGGGTTAGGGTTAGGGTTCGGGTTAGGGTTAGGGTTAGGGTTCGGGTTAGGGTTAGGTTTCGGGTTAGGGTTAGGGTTCGGGTTAGGGGTTAGGGTTACGGTTCGGGTTAGGGTTAGGTTTAGGGTTAGGGTTCATGTTAGGTTTAGGGTTCGGGTTAGGGTTAGGGTTTGGGTTCGGGTTAGGGTTAGGGTTCGGGTTTGGGTTAGGGTTAGGGTTAGGTTTAGGGTTCGGGTTCGGGTTAGGGTTAGGTGTTAGGGTTCGGGTTCGGGTTAGGGTTAGGGTTAGGTTTCGGGTTAGGGTTAGGGGTTAGTGTTAGGGTTAGGGTTAGGGTTAGGGTTAGGGTTCGGATTAGGTTTCCCTTAGGGTTAGGGTTAGGGTTCGGGTTAGGGTTAGGTTTAGGGTAAGGGTTAGGGTTAGGGTTCGGGTTCGGGTTAGGGTTAGGGCTCAGGTTAAGGTTCGGGTTAGGGTTAGGTTTAGGGTTAGGGTTCGGGTTAGGGTTAGGGTTAGGGTTAGTGTTCGGTTTCGGGTTAGGTTTCGGGTTCGGGTTAGGGTTAGGGTTAGGGTTAAGGTTAGGGTTCGGATTAGGGTTAGGGTTAGGGTTCGGATTAGGGTTCGGTTAGGGTTAGGGTTAGGGTTCGGGTTAGGGTTAGGGTTAGGGTTAGGGTTAGGGTTCGGGTTAGGGTTCGGGTTAGGGTTCGGGTTAGGGTTAGGGTTAGGGTTAGGGTTAGGGTTCGGTTTAGGGTTAGGGTTCGGTTTAGGGTTAGGGTTACGGTTCGGGTTAGGGTTAGGTTTCGGGTTAGGGTTAGGGTTCGGTTTAGGTGTTAGTGTTAGGGTTCGGGTTAGGGTTAGGGTTAGGGTTAGGGTTCATGTTAGGTTTAGGGTTCAGGTTAGGGTTAGGGTTCGGGTTAGGGTTAGGGTTAGGGTTCGGGTTCGGGTTCGGGTTAGGGTTAGGGTTAGGGTTAGGTTTAGGGTTCGGGTTCGGGTTAGGGTTAGGGGTTAGGTTTCGGGTTCGGGTTAGGGTTAGGGTTAGGTTTTGGGTGAGGTTTAGGGGTTAGTGTTAGGGTTAGGGTTAGGGTTATGGTTAGGGTTCGGATTAGGGTTCGGTTAGGGTTAGGGTTAGGGTTCGGGTTAGGGTTAGGGTTAGGGTTAGGGTTAGGGTTCGGGTTAGGGTTAGGGTTAGGGTTCAGGTTAAGGTTCGGGTTAGGTTTAGGTTTAGGGTTAGGGTTCGGTTTAGGGTTAGGGTTAGGGTTAGGTTTCGGGTTAGGGTTAGGTTTCGGGTTCGGGTTAGGGTTAGGGTTAGGGTTAGGGTTAGGGTTAGGGTTCGGATTAGGGTTAGGGTTAGGGTTCGGGTTAGGGTTCGGGTTCAGGTTAGGGTTAGGGTTAGGGTTCGGGTTAGGGTTAGGGTTAGTGTTATGGTTCGGGTTAGGGTTCGGGTTAGGGTTAGGGTTAGGGTTCGGGTTAGGGTTAGGGTTCCGGTTAGGGTTAGGGTTCGGGTTAGGGGTTAGGGTCACGGTTCGGGTTACGGTTAGGGTTAGGGTTAGGGTTCATGTTAGGGTTAGTGCTTGGGTTAGGGTTAGGGTTAGGGTTCGGGTTAGGGTTAGGTTTCGGGTTAGGGTTAGGGTTAGGTTTAGGGTTCGGGTTCGGGTTAGGGTTAGGTGTTAGGGTTCGGGTTCGGGTTAGGGTTAGGGTTAGGTTTCGGGTTCGGGTTATGGTTAGGTTTGGGGTTTGGGATAGGGTTAGGGTTAGGGTTCGGGTTAGGGTTAGGGTTAGGGTTAGGTTTCGGGTTCGGGGTTAGGGTTAGGGTTAGGGTTCGGGTTAGGGTTAGGGTTCGGGTTAGGGTTAGGGTTAGGGTTCGGGTTCGGGTTAGGGTTAGGGTTAGGTTTCGGTTTCGGGTTAGGGTTCGGGTTCGGGTTAGGGTTCGGGTTCGTGTTGGGTTCGGTTTAGGGTTAGGGTTAGGGTTAGGGTTCGGGTTAGGGTTAGGGTTCGGGATAGGGTTAGGGTTAGCTTTCGGGTTAGGGTTAGGGTTAAGTGTTAGGGTTAGGGTCGAGTTAGAGTTCGGGTTAGGGTTCTGGTTAGTGTTAGGGTTAGGATTAGGTTTCGGGTTAGGGTTCGAGTTAGGGTTCGGGTTAGGGTTAGGGTTAGGGTTCGGGTTAGGATTAGGGTTAGGGTTCGGGTTAGGTTTAGGGTTTGGGTTAGGGTAAGGGATTAGGGATAGGGTTAGGGTTAGGGTTAGGGTTAGGGTTCGGGTTAGGGATAGGGTTAGGGTTAGGGTTAGGGTTCGGGTTAGGGTTAGGGTTAGGGTTGGGGTTAGGGTTAGGGTTAGGGTTAGGGTTAGGGTTAGGGTAAGGTTTTAGGTTTAGAGTTAGGGTTAGGATTAGGGTTAGGGTTAGGGGTTAGGGTTAGGTTTAGGGTTAGGGTTAGGGTTCGGGTTAGCGTTAGGTTTCGGATTAGGGTTAGGGTTAGGTTTAGGGTTGGGGTTAGGGTTCGGGTTCGGGTTAGGGTTAGGGTTAGGGTTCGGGTTTGGGTTAGGTTTAGGGTTCAGGTTAGGGTTAGGGTTAGGGTTAGGGTTAGGGTTAGGGTTCGGGTTCGGGTTCGGGTTAGGGTTCGGGTTAGGTTTAGGGTTAGGGTTCGGGTTAGGTTTAGGGTTAGGGTTCGGTTTAGGGTTCGGGTTAGGGTTTGGGTTAGGTTTAGTGTTAGGGTTAGCGTTAGGGTTCGGGTTAGGGTTAGGGTTCGGGTTAGGGTTAGGGTTAGGGTTAGGGTTAGGGTTAGGGTTAGGTTTCGGGTTAGGGTTCGGGTTAGGGTTCGGGTTAGAGTTAGGATTCCGGTTAGGGTTAGGGTTAGGGTTAGGGTTAGGGTTAGGGTTCGGGTTAGGGTTAGGGTTAGATTAGGTTTAGGTTTGGGTCAGGGTTAGGGTTAGGGTTCGGGTTCGGGTTCGGGTTAGGGTTAGGGTTCGGGTTTCGGGTTAGGGTTAGGGTTCGGGTTCGGGTTATGGTTCGCGTTTGGGTTAGGGTTAGGGTTAGGGTTTGGGTTAGGGTTAGGGTTAGGGTTAGGTTTCGTGTTAGGGTTCGGGTTAGGGTTAGGGTTAGGATTCGGGTTAGGGTTAGGGTTGGGTTCGGGTTAGGGTTAGGGTTCGGATTAGGGTTAGGGTTTAGGGTTAGGGTTAGGGTTCGGGTTAGGGTTCCGGATAGTGTTAGGATTCGGGTAAAGGGTTAGGGTTCGGGTTCGGGTTCGGGTTAGGGTTAGGGTTTCGGTTAGGGTTAGGGTTAGGGTTCGGGTTAGGTTTCGGGTTAGGGTTAGGGTTAGGGTTCGCGTTAGTGTTCGGGTTAGGGTTCGGTTTAGGGTTAGGGTTAGGTTTCGGGGTAGGGTTCGGGTTAGGTTTAGTGTTAGGGTTTGGGTTAGGTTTAGGGTTAGGGTTCGGGTTAGGGTTCGGGTTAGGGTTCGGATTAGGTTTAGGGTTAGGGTTAGCGTTAGGGTTCGGGTAGGGTTAGGGTTCGGGTTAGGGTTAGGGTTAGGGTTAGGGTTAGGGTTCGGGTTAGGGTTCGGGTTAGGGTTCGGGTTAGAGTTTGGATTCGGGTTAGGGTTAGGTTTAGGGTTAGGGTTAGGGTACGGTTTAGGGTTAGGTTTAGGATTAGGTCTGGGTTCGGGTTAGGGTTCGGGTTCGGGTTCGGGTTAGGGTTAGGGTTAGGGTTCGGGTTCGGGTTCGGGTTAGGGTTCGGGTTCGGGTTAGGGTTCGGGTTAGGGTTCGGGTTAGGGTTCGGGTTAGGTTTAGGGTTAGGTTTCGGGTTAGGTTTCGGGTTAGGGTTCGGGTTAGGTTTAGGGTTAGGGTTAGCGTTAGTGTTCGGGTTAGGGTTAGGGTTCGGGTTAGGGTTAGGTTTAGGGTTAGGGTTAGGGTTCGGTTTAGGGTTCGGGTTAGGGTTCGGGTTAGAGTTAGAATTCGGGTTAGGGTTAGGGTTAGGGTTAGGGTTAGGGTTCGGGTTAGGGTTAGGGTTCCGGTTCGGGTTGGGGTTAGGGTTCGGGTTCGGGTTAGGGTTCGGGTTCGTGTTAGGTTTAGGGTTTAGGGTTCGGGTTAGGTTTCGGGTTAGGGTTCGGGTTAGGGTTGGGTTTAGGGTTAGGGTTAGGGTTAGGGTTTGGGTTAGGGTTAGGGTTAGGGTTAGTGTTCGGGTTCGGGTTAGGGTTAGGGTTCGGGTTAGGTTTCGGAATAGGGTTAGGGTTAGGGTTCGGGTTAGGGTTCGGGTTCGGGTTCGGGTTAGGGTTCGGGTTCGGGTTCGGGTTAGGGTTAGGTTTAGGGTTAGTGTTCGGGTTCAGGTTAGGGTTAGGGTTAGGGTTCGGGTTAGGGTTAGGGTTAGGTTTAGGGTTAGGGGTAGGGTTCGGGTTAGGGTTCGGGTTAGGGGTAGGGTTAGGTTTCGGGTTAGGGTTCGGGTTAGGGTTCGGGTTAGGGTTAGGGTTAGGGTTCGGGTTAGGGTTCGGGTTAGGGTTAGGGTTAGGGTTCGGGTTAGGGTTCGGGTTAGGTTTCGGGTTAGGGTTAGGGTTAGGGTTAGGGTTAGGGTTAGGGTTCGGGTTAGGGTTAGGGTTCGGGTTAGGGTTAGGGTTAGGGTTAGGTTTAGGTTTCGGTTTAGGGTTCGGTTTAGGGTTCGGGTTAGGTTTAGGGTTCGGGTGAGTGTTAGGTTTAGGGTTAGAGTTAGGGTTAGGGTTAGGGTTCGGGTTAGGGTTAGGGTTAGGGTTAGGGTTAGGGTTCGGGTTAGGGTTAGGGTTAGTGTTCGGGTTAGGGTTCGGGTTCGGGTTAGGGTTAGGGTTTGGTGTTCAGGTTAGGGTTAGGGTTAGGGTTCGGGTTAGGGTTAGGGTTAGTGTTCGGGTTAGGTTTAGGGTTAGGGTTCGGGTTCGGGTTAGGGTAGTGTTCGGGTTAGGGTTAGTGTTCGGGTTAGGGTTAGGGTTAGGGTTCGGGTTAGGTTTAGGTTTCGGGTTAGGGTTAGGGTTCGGGTTAGGGGTTAGGGTTACGGTTCGGGTTAGGGTTAGGTTTAGGATTAGGGTTCATGTTAGGTTTAGGGTTCGGGTTAGGGTTAGGGTTTGTGTTCGGGTTAGGGTTAGGGTTCGGGTTTGGGTTAGGGTTAGGGTTAGGTTTAGGGTTCGGGTTCGGGTTAGGGTTAGGTGTTAGGGTTCGGGTTCGGGTTAGGGTTAGGGTTAGGTTTCGGGTTAGGGTTAGGGGTTAGTGTTAGGGTTAGGGTTAGGGTTAGGGTTAGGGTTCGGATTAGGTTTCCCTTAGGGTTAGGGTTAGGGTTCGGGTTAGGGTTAGGGTTAGGGTAAGGGTTAGGGTTAGGGTTCGGGTTCGGGTTAGGGTTAGGGCTCAGGTTAAGGTTCGGGTTAGGGTTAGGTTTAGGGTTAGGGTTCGGGTTAGGGTTAGGGTTAAGGTTAGTGTTCGGGTTCGGGTTAGGTTTCGGGTTCGGGTTAGGGTTAGGGTTAGGGTTAAGGTTAGGGTTCGGATTAGGGTTAGGGTTAGGGTTCGGGTTAGGTTTCAGGTTCTGGTTAGGATTAGGTTTAGGGTTCGGGTTAGGGTTAGGGTTAGGGTTAGGGTTCAGGTTAGGGTTCGGGTTAGGGTTAGGGTTAGGGTTAGGGTTAGGGTTCGGTTTAGGGTTCGGGTTAGGGTTAGGGTTAGGGTTCGGGTTAGGGTTAGGTTTAGGGTCCGGGTTCGGGTTAGGGTTAGGTTTCGGGTTAGGGTTAGGGTTCGAGTTAGGGTTCGGGGTAGGGTTTGGGTTAGAGTTAGGGTTAGGGTTAGGGTTCGAGTTCGGGTTAGGGTTCGGGTTCGTGTTGGGTTCGGTTTAGGGTTAGGGTTAGGGTTAGGGTTCGGGTTAGGGTTAGGGTTCGGGATAGGGTTAGGGTTAGCTTTCGGGTTAGGGTTAGGGTTAAGGGTTAGGTTTAGGGTCGAGTTAGAGTTCGGGTTAGGGTTCTGGTTAGTGTTAGGGTTAGGGTTAGGTTTCGGGTTAGGGTTCGAGTTAGGGTTCGGGTTAGGGTTAGGGTTAGGGTTCGGGTTAGGATTAGGGTTAGGGTTCGGGTTAGGTTTAGGGTTTGGGTTAGGGTAAGGGATTAGGGATAGGGTTAGGGTTAGGGTTAGGGTTAGGGTTAGGGTTCGGGTTAGGGATAGGGTTAGGGTTAGGGTTAGGGTTCGGGTTAGGGTTAGGTTTAGGGTTCGGGTTAGGGTTAGGGTTAGGGTTAGGGTTCGGGTTCGGGTTAGGGTTCGTGTTCGGTTTAGGGTTCGGGTTCGGATTAGGGTTAGGGGTTAGATTCAGTTTAGGGTTAGGGTTAGGGTTCGGGTTAGGGTTCGGGTTAGTGTTAGGGTTAGGGTTCGGGTTAGTGTTAGGGTTAGGGTTAGTGTTAGGGTTAGGGTTCGGTTTAGGGTTAGGGGTTAGGTTAGGGTTAGGTTTTGGGTTAGGGTTAGGGTTCGGGTTAGGGTTAGGGTTAGGTTTAGGTTTAGGGTTAGGGTTAGGTTTCGGGTTAGGGTTAGGGTTAGGGTTAGGTTTCGGGTTAGGGTTAGGGTTAGGGTTAGGGTTAGGGTTCGGGTTAGGGATAGGGTTAGGGTTAGGGTTCGGATTAGGGTTAGGGTTAGGGTTCGTGTTCGGGTTACGGTTAGGGTTCAGGTTAAGGTTCGGGTTAGGGTTAGGGTTAGGGTTAGGGTTCGGGTTAGGGTTAGGGTTCGGGTTAGGGTTCGGGTTCGGGTTAGGTTTCGGGTTCGGGTTAGGGTTAGGGTTAGGGTTAGGGTTAGGGTTCGGATTAGGGTTAGGGTTAGGGTAATGGTTAGGGTTCAGTTTCGGGTTAGGATTAGGCTTAGGGTTCAGGTTAGGGATAGGGTTAGGGTTCAGGTTAGGGTTCGGGTTAGGGTTAGGGTTAGGGTTAGGGTAAGGGTTCGGTTTAGGGTTCGGGTTAGGGTTAGGGTTAGGGTTCAGGTTAGGGTTAGGGTTAGGGTTCGGGTTAGGGTTAGGGTTAGGGTTAGGGTTAGGGTAAGGTTTTAGGGTTAGAGTTAGGGTTAGGGTTAGGGTTAGGGTTAGGGGTTAGGGTTAGGTTTAGGGTTAGTGTTAGGGTTCGGGTTAGCGTTAGGTTTCGGATTAGGGTTAGGGTTAGGTTTAGGGTTAGGGTTAGGGTTCGGGTTAGGGTTAGGGTTAGGGTTAGGGTTCGGGTTAGGGTTAGGGTTAGGGTTCAGGTTAGGGTTAGGGTTAGGGTTAGGGTAGGGTTAGGGTTCGGGTTCGGGTTCGGGTTAGGGTTCGGGTTAGGTTTAGGGTTAGGGTTCGGGTTAGGTTTAGGGTTAGGGTTCGGTTTAGGGTTCGGGTTAGGGTTTGGGTTAGGTTTAGTGTTAGGGTTAGCGTTAGGGTTCGGGTTAGGGTTAGGGTTCGGGTTAGGGTTAGGGTTAGGGTTAGGGTTAGCGTTAGGGTTAGGTTTCGGGTTAGGGTTCGGGTTAGGGTTCGGGTTAGAGTTAGGATTCCGGTTAGGGTTAGGGTTAGGGTTAGGGTTAGGGTTAGGGTTCGGGTTAGGGTTAGGGTTAGATTAGGTTTAGGTTTGGGTCAGGGTTAGGGTTAGGGTTCGGGTTCGGGTTCGGGTTAGGGTTCGGTTTATGGTTGGGGTTAGGGTTAGTGTTAGGGTTAGTGTTCGGGTTCGGGTTAGGGTTACGGTTAGTGTTCGGTTTCGTGTTAGGCTTAGGGTTCGGGTTAGGTTTCGGAATAGGGTTAGGGTTAGGGTTAGGGTTACGGTTCGGGTTAGGGTTCGGGTTAGGGTTCCGGTTAGGGTTCGGGTTCGGGTTCGGGTTAGGGTTAGGGTTAGGTTTCGGGTTAGGGTTCGGGTTAGGGTTAGGGTTAGGGGTAGGGTTCGGGTTAGGGTTTGGGTTAGGGTTAGGGTTAGGGTTCGGGTTAGGGTTCGGGTTTGGGTTCGGGTTAGTGTTAGGGTTAGGGTTCGGGTTAGGGTTCGGGTTAGGGTTAGGTTTCGGGTTAGGTTTAGGGTTAGGGTTCGGGTTAGGGTTAGGGTTCGGGTTAGGTTTAGGGTCGGTTTAGGGGTTAGGGTTACGGTTCGGGTTAGGGTTAGGGTTAGGTTTAGGGTTCATGTTAGGTTTAGGGTTCGGGTTAGGGTTAGGGTTAGGGTTCGGGTTAGGTTTAGGGTTCGGGTTTGTGTTAGGGTTAGGGTTAGGTTTAGTGTTTGGGTTCAGGTTAGGTGTTAGGTTTCGGTTTCGGGTTAGGGTTCGGGTTAGGTTTCGGGTTAGGGTTAGGGGTTAGTGTTAGGGTTAGGGTTAGGGTTAGGGTTAGGGTTCGGATTAGGGTTAGGGTTAGGGTTCGTGTTCGGGTTACGGTTAGGTTTCAGGTTAAGGTTCGGGTTAGGGTTAGGGTTCGGGTTAGGGTTAGGGTTAGGGTTAGGGTTCGGGTTCGGGTTAGGTTTCGGGTTCGGGTTAGGGTTAGGGTTAGGGTTAGGGTTAGGGTTCGGATTAGGGTTAGGGTTAGGGTAATGGTTAGGGTTCAGGTTCGGGTTAGGATTAGGCTTAGGGTTCAGGTTAGGGATAGGGTTAGGGTTCAGGTTAGGGTTCGGGTTAGGGTTAGGGTTAGGGTTAGGGTAAGGGTTCGGTTTAGGGTTCGGGTTAGGGTTAGGGTTAGGGTTCAGGTTAGGGTTAGGGTTAGGGTTCGGGTTAGGGTTAGGGTTAGGGTTAGGGTTAGGGTAAGGTTTTAGGGTTAGAGTTAGGGTTAGGGTTAGGGTTAGGGTTAGGGGTTAGGGTTAGGTTTAGGGTTAGTGTTAGGGTTCGGGTTAGCGTTAGGTTTCGGATTAGGGTTAGGGTTAGGTTTAGGGTTAGGGTTAGGGTTCGGGTTAGGGTTAGGGTTAGGGTTAGGGTTCGGGTTAGGGTTAGGGTTAGGGTTCAGGTTAGGGTTAGGGTTAGGGTTAGGGTTAGGGTTAGGGTTCGGGTTCGGGTTCGGGTTAGGGTTCGGGTTAGGTTTAGGGTTAGGGTTCGGGTTAGGTTTAGGGTTAGGGTTCGGTTTAGGGTTCGGGTTAGGGTTTGGGTTAGGTTTAGTGTTAGGGTTAGCGTTAGGGTTCGGGTTAGGGTTAGGGTTCGGGTTAGGGTTAGGGTTAGGGTTAGGGTTAGGGTTAGGGTTAGGTTTCGGGTTAGGGTTCGGGTTAGGGTTCGGGTTAGAGTTAGGATTCCGGTTAGGGTTAGGTTTAGGGTTAGGGTTAGGGTTCGGGTTAGGGTTAGGGTTAGATTAGGTTTAGGTTTGGGTCAGGGTTAGGGTTAGGGTTCGGGTTCGGGTTCGGGTTAGGGTTAGGGTTCGGGTTTCGGGTTAGGGTTAGGGTTCGGGTTCGGGTTAGGGTTCGCGTTTGGGTTAGGGTTAGGGTTAGGGTTTGGGTTAGGGTTAGGGTTAGGGTTAGGGTTCGTGTTAGGGTTCGGGTTAGGGTTAGGGTTAGGATTCGGGTTAGGGTTAGGGTTGGGTTCGGGTTAGGGTTAGGGTTCGGATTAGGGTTAGGGTTTAGGGTTAGGGTTAGGGTTCGGGTTAGGGTTCCGGATAGTGTTAGGATTCGGGTAAAGGGTTAGGGTTCGGGTTCGGGTTCGGGTTAGGGTTAGGGTTTCGGTTAGGGTTAGGGTTAGGGTTCGGGTTAGGTTTCGGGTTAGGGTTAGGGTTAGGGTTCGCGTTAGTGTTCGGGTTAGGGTTCGGTTTAGGGTTAGGGTTAGGGTTCGGGGTAGGGTTCGGGTTAGGTTTAGTGTTAGGGTTTGGGTTAGGTTTAGGGTTAGGGTTCGGGTTAGGGTTCGGGTTAGGGTTCGGGTTAGGTTTAGGGTTAGGGT
Organism: Urocyon cinereoargenteus; assembly: GCA_032313775.1. Lineage (NCBI taxonomy): Eukaryota > Metazoa > Chordata > Mammalia > Carnivora > Canidae > Urocyon > Urocyon cinereoargenteus. Next base: position 1,082,956 of record JAVLSZ010000054.1, read on the forward strand.
TAGCGTTAGGGTTCGGGTAGGGTTAGGGTTCGGGTTAGGGTTAGGGTTAGGTTTAGGGTTAGGGTTCGGGTTAGGGTTCGGGTTAGGGTTCGGTTTAGAGTTTGGATTCGGGTTAGGGTTAGGTTTAGGGTTAGGGTTAGGGTACGGTTTAGGGTTAGGTTTAGGATTAGGTCTGGGTTCGGGTTAGGGTTCGGGTTCGGGTTCGGGTTAGGGTTAGGGTTCGGGTTCGGGTTCGGGTTAGGGTTCGGGTTCGGGTTAGGGTTCGGGTTAGGGTTCGGGTTAGGGTTCGGGTTAGGTTTAGGGTTAGGTTTCGGGTTAGGTTTCGGGTTAGGGTTCGGGTTAGGTTTAGGGTTAGGGTTAGCGTTAGTGTTCGGGTTAGGGTTAGGGTTCGGGTTAGGGTTAGGTTTAGGGTTAGGGTTAGGGTTCGGTTTAGGGTTCGGGTTAGGGTTCGGGTTAGAGTTAGAATTCGGGTTAGGGTTAGGTTTAGGGGTAGGGTTAGGGTTAGGGTTCGGGTTAGGGTTAGGGTTCCGGTTCGGGTTCGGGTTAGGGTTCGGGTTCGGGTTAGGGTTCGGGTTCGTGTTAGGTTTAGGGTTTAGGGTTCGGGTTAGGTTTCGGGTTAGGGTTCGGGTTAGGGTTGGGTTTAGGGTTAGGGTTAGGGTTAGGGTTTGGGTTAGGGTTAGGGTTAGGGTTAGTGTTCGGGTTCGGGTTAGGGTTAGGGTTCGGGTTAGGTTTCGGAATAGGGTTAGGGTTAGGGTTCGGGTTAGGGTTCGGGTTCGGGTTCGGGTTAGGGTTAGGTTTAGGGTTAGTGTTCGGGTTCAGGTTAGGGTTAGGGTTAGGGTTCGGGTTAGGGTTAGGTTTAGGTTTAGGGTTAGGGGTAGGGTTCGGGTTAGGGTTCGGGTTAGGGTTAGGGTTAGGGTTCGGGTTAGGGTTCGGGTTAGGGTTCGGGTTAGGGTTAGGGTTAGGGTTCGGGTTAGGGTTCGGGTTAGGGTTAGGGTTAGGGTTCGGTTTAGGGTTCGGGTTAGGTTTCGGGTTAGGGTTAGGGTTAGGGTTAGGGTTAGGGTTCGGGTTAGGGTTAGGGTTCGGGTTAGGGTTAGGGTTAGGGTTAGGTTTAGGTTTCGGTTTAGGGTTCGGTTTAGGGTTCGGGTTAGGTTTAGGGTTCGGGTGAGTGTTAGGTTTAGGGTTAGAGTTAGGGTTAGGGTTAGGGTTCGGGTTAGGGTTAGGGTTAGGGTTAGGGTTAGGGTTAGGGTTCGGGTTAGGGTTAGGGTTAGTGTTCGGGTTAGGGTTCGGGTTCGGTTTAGGGTTAGGGTTTGGTGTTCAGGTTAGGGTTAGGGTTAGGGTTCGGGTTAGGGTTAGGGTTAGTGTTCGGGTTAGGTTTAGGGTTAGGGTTCGGGTTCGGGTTAGGGTTAGTGTTCGGGTTAGGGTTAGGGTTCGGGTTAGGGTTAGGGTTAGGGTTCGGGTTAGGGTTAGGTTTCGGGTTAGGGTTAGGGTTCGGGTTAGGGGTTAGGGTTACGGTTCGGGTTAGGGTTAGGTTTAGGGTTAGGGTTCATGTTAGGTTTAGGGTTCGGGTTAGGGTTAGGGTTTGGGTTCGGGTTAGGGTTAGGGTTCGGGTTTGGGTTAGGGTTAGGGTTAGGTTTAGGGTTCGGGTTCGGGTTAGGGTTAGGTGTTAGGGTTCGGGTTCGGGTTAGGGTTAGGGTTAGGTTTCGGGTTAGGGTTAGGGGTTAGTGTTAGGGTTAGGGTTAGGGTTAGGGTTCGGATTAGGTTTCCCTTAGGGTTAGGGTTAGGGTTCGGGTTAGGGTTAGGGTTAGGGTAAGGGTTAGGGTTAGGGTTCGGGTTCGGGTTAGGGTTAGGGCTCAGGTTAAGGTTCGGGTTAGGGTTAGGTTTAGGGTTAGGGTTCGGGTTAGGGTTAGGGTTAGGGTTAGTGTTCGGGTTCGGGTTAGGTTTCGGGTTCGGGTTAGGGTTAGGGTTAGGGTTAAGGTTAGGGTTCGGATTAGGGTTAGGGTTAGGGTTCGGATTAGGGTTCGGTTAGGGTTAGGGTTAGGGTTCGTTTAGGGTTAGGGTTAGGGTTAGGGTTAGGGTTCGGGTTAGGGTTCGGGTTAGGGTTCGGGTTAGGGTTAGGGTTAGGGTTAGGGTTCGGTTTAGGGTTAGGGTTCGGTTTAGGGTTAGGGTTACGGTTCGGGTTAGGGTTAGGTTTCGGGTTAGGGTTAGGGTTCGGTTTAGGTGTTAGTGTTAGGGTTCGGGTTAGGGTTAGGGTTAGGGTTAGGGTTCATGTTAGGTTTAGGGTTCAGTTTAGGGTTAGGGTTCGGGTTAGGGTTAGGGTTAGGGTTCGGGTTCGGGTTCGGGTTAGGGTTAGGGTTAGGGTTAGGTTTAGGGTTCGGGTTCGGGTTAAGGTTAGGGGTTAGGTTTCGGGTTCGGGTTAGGGTTAGGGTTAGGTTTTGGGTGAGGTTTAGGGGTTAGTGTTAGGGTTAGGGTTAGGGTTATGGTTAGGGTTCGGATTAGGGTTCGTTTAGGGTTAGGGTTAGGGTTCGGGTTAGGGTTAGGGTCAGGGTTAGGGTTAGGGTTCGGGTTAGGGTTAGGGTTAGGGTTCCGGTTAAGGTTCGGGTTAGGTTTAGGTTTAGGGTTAGGGTTCGGTTTAGGGTTAGGGTTAGGGTTAGGTTTCGGGTTAGGGTTAGGTTTCGGGTTCGGGTTAGGGTTAGGGTTAGGGTTAGGGTTAGGGTTAGGGTTCGGATTAGGGTTAGGGTTAGGGTTCGGTTTAGGGTTCGGGTTCGGTTTAGGGTTAGGGTTAGGGTTCGGGTTAGGGTTAGGGTTAGGGTTAGGGTTATGGTTCGGGTTCGGGTTCGGGTTAGGGTTAGGGTTAGGGTTCGGGTTAGGGTTAGGGTTCCGGTTAGGGTTAGGGTTCGGGTTAGGGGTTAGGGTCACGGTTCGGGTTACGGTTAGGGTTAGGGTTAGGGTTCATGTTAGGGTTAGTGCTTGGGTTAGGGTTAGGGTTAGGGTTCGGGTTAGGGTTAGGTTTCGGGTTAGGGTTAGGGTTAGGTTTAGGGTTAGGTTTCGGGTTAGGGTTAGGGTTCGGGTTAGGGTTAGGGTTAGGGTTCGGTTTCGGGTTAGGGTTAGGGTTAGGTTTCGGTTTCGGGTTAGGGTTCGGGTTCGGGTTAGGGTTCGGATTCGTGTTGGGTTCGGTTTAGGGTTAGGGTTAGGGTTAGGGTTCGGGTTAGGGTTAGGGTTCGGGATAGGGTTAGGGTTAGCTTTCGGGTTAGGGTTAGGGTTAAGGGTTAGGGTTAGGGTCGAGTTAGAGTTCGGGTTAGGGTTCTGGTTAGTGTTAGGGTTAGGGTTAGGTTTCGGGTTAGGGTTCGAGTTAGGGTTCGGGTTAGGGTTAGGGTTAGGGTTCGGGTTAGGATTAGGGTTAGGGTTCGGGTTAGGTTTAGGGTTTGGGTTAGGGTAAGGGATTAGGGATAGGGTTAGGGTTAGGGTTAGGGTTAGGGTTCGGGTTAGGGATAGGGTTAGGGTTAGGGTTAGGGTTAGGGTTCGGGTTAGGGTTAGGGTTAGATTAGGTTTAGGTTTGGGTCAGGGTTAGGGTTAGGGTTAGGGTTCGGGTTAGGGTTAGGTTTAGGGTTAGGGTTAGGGTTCGGTTTAGGGTTCGGGTTAGGGTTCGGGTTAGAGTTAGAATTCGGGTTAGGGTTAGGTTTAGGGTTAGGGTTAGGGTTAGGGTTCGGGTTAGGGTTAGGGTTCCGGTTCGGGTTCGGGTTAGGGTTCGGGTTCGGGTTAGGGTTCGGGTTCGTGTTAGGTTTAGGGTTTAGGGTTCGGGTTAGGTTTCGGGTTAGGGTTCGGGTTAGGGTTGGGTTTAGGGTTAGGGTTAGGGTTAGGGTTTGGGTTAGGGTTAGGGTTAGGGTTAGTGTTCGGGTTCGGGTTAGGGTTAGGGTTCGGGTTCGGGTTAGGGTTAGTGTTCGGGTTAGGGTTAGGGTTCGGGTTAGGGTTAGGGTTAGGGTTCGGGTTAGGGTTAGGTTTCGGGTTAGGGTTAGGGTTCGGGTTAGGGGTTAGGGTTACGGTTCGGGTTAGGGTTAGGTTTAGGGTTAGGGTTCATGTTAGGTTTAGGGTTCGGGTTAGGGTTAGGGTTTGGTTTCGGGTTAGGGTTAGGGTTCGGGTTTGGGTTAGGGTTAGGGTTAGGTTTAGGGTTCGGGTTCGGGTTAGGGTTAGGTGTTAGGGTTCGGGTTCGGGTTAGGGTTAGGGTTAGGTTTCGGGTTAGGGTTAGGGGTTAGTGTTAGGGTTAGGGTTAGGGTTAGGGTTAGGGTTCGGATTAGGTTTCCCTTAGGGTTAGGGTTAGGTTTCGGGTTAGGGTTAGGGTTAGGGTAAGGGTTAGGGTTAGGGTTCGGGTTCGGGTTAGGGTTAGGGCTCAGGTTAAGGTTCGGGTTAGGGTTAGGTTTAGGGTTAGGGTTCGGGTTAGGGTTAGGGTTAGGGTTAGTGTTCGGGTTCGGGTTAGGTTTCGGGTTCGGGTTAGGGTTAGGGTTAGGGTTCGGATTAGGGTTCGGTTAGGGTTAGGGTTAGGGTTCGTTTAGGGTTAGGGTTAGGGTTAGGGTTAGGGTTCGGGTTAGGGTTCGGGTTAGGGTTCGGGTTAGGGTTAGGGTTAGGGTTAGGGTTCGGTTTAGGGTTAGGGTTCGGTTTAGGGTTAGGGTTACGGTTCGGGTTAGGGTTAGGTTTCGGGTTAGGGTTAGGGTTCGGTTTAGGTGTTAGTGTTAGGGTTCGGGTTAGGGTTAGGGTTAGGGTTAGGGTTCATGTTAGGTTTAGGGTTCAGGTTAGGGTTAGGGTTCGGGTTAGGGTTAGGGTTAGGGTTCGGGTTCGGGTTCGGGTTAGGGTTAGGGTTAGGTTTAGGGTTCGGGTTAGGGTTAGGGGTTAGGTTTCGGGTTCGGGTTAGGGTTAGGGTTAGGTTTTGGGTGAGGTTTAGGGGTTAGTGTTAGGGTTAGGGTTTCGGTTATGGTTAGGGTTCGGATTAGGGTTCGTTTAGGGTTAGGGTTAGGGTTCGGGTTAGGGTTAGGGTCAGGGTTAGGGTTAGGGTTCGGGTTAGGGTTAGGGTTAGGGTTCAGGTTAAGGTTCGGGTTAGGTTTAGGTTTAGGGTTAGGGTTCGGTTTAGGGTTAGGGTTAGGGTTAGGTTTCGGGTTAGGGTTAGGTTTCGGGTTCGGGTTAGGGTTAGGGTTAGGGTTAGGGTTAGGGTTCGGATTAGGGTTAGGGTTAGGGTTCGGGTTAGGGTTCGGGTTCGGTTTAGGTTTAGGGTTAGGGTTCGGGTTAGGGTTAGGGTTAGGGTTAGTGTTATGGTTCGGGTTAGGGTTCGGGTTAGGGTTAGGGTTAGGGTTCGGGTTAGGGTTAGGGTTCCGGTTAGGGTTAGGGTTCGGGTTAGGGGTTAGGGTCACGGTTCGGGTTACGGTTAGGATTAGGGTTAGGGTTCATGTTAGGGTTAGTGCTTGGGTTAGGGTTAGGGTTAGGGTTCGGGTTAGGGTTAGGTTTCGGGTTAGGGTTAGGGTTAGGTTTAGGGTTAGGGTTCGGGTTAGGGTTAGGGTTCGGGTTAGGGTTAGGGTTAGGGTTCGGGTTCGGGTTATGGTTAGGGTTAGGTTTCGGTTTCGGGTTAGGGTTCGGGTTCGGGTTAGGGTTCGGATTCGTGTTGGGTTCGGTTTAGGGTTAGGGTTAGGGTTAGGGTTCGGGTTAGGGTTAGGGTTCGGGATAGGGTTAGGGTTAGCTTTCGGGTTAGGGTTAGGGTTAAGGGTTAGGGTTAGGGTCGAGTTAGAGTTCGGGTTAGGGTTCTGGTTAGTGTTAGGGTTAGGGTTAGGTTTCGGGTTAGGGTTCGAGTTAGGGTTCGGGTTAGGGTTAGGGTTAGGGTTCGGGTTAGGATTAGGGTTAGGGTTCGGGTTAGGTTTAGGGTTTGGGTTAGGGTAAGGGATTAGGGATAGGGTTAGGGTTAGGGTTAGGGTTAGGGTTCGGGTTAGGGATAGGGTTAGGGTTAGGGTTAGGTTTCGGGTTAGGGTTAGGGTTAGGGTTGGGGTTAGGGTTAGGGTTAGGGTTAGGGTTAGGGTAAGGTTTTAGGGTTAGAGTTAGGGTTAGGGTTAGGGTTAGGGTTAGTGGTTAGGGTTAGGTTTAGGGTTAGGGTTAGGGTTCGGGTTAGCGTTAGGTTTCGGATTAGGGTTAGGGTTAGGTTTAGGGTTAGGGTTAGGGTTCGGGTTAGGGTTAGGGTTAGGGTTAGGGTTCGGGTTAGGGTTAGGGTTAGGGTTCAGGTTAGGGTTAGGGTTAGGGTTAGGGTTAGGGTTCGGGTTCGGGTTCGGGTTAGGGTTCGGGTTAGTTTTAGGGTTAGGGTTCGGGTTAGGTTTAGGGTTAGGGTTCGGTTTAGGGTTCGGGTTAGGGTTTGGGTTAGGTTTAGTGTTAGGGTTAGCGTTAGGGTTCAGGGTAGGGTTAGGGTTCGGGTTAGGGTTAGGGTTAGGGTTAGGGTTAGGGTTAGGGTTAGGTTTCGGGTTAGGGTTCGGGTTAGGGTTCGGGTTAGAGTTAGGATTCCGTTTAGGGTTAGGGTTAGGGTTAGGGTTAGGGTTAGGGTTCGGGTTAGGGTTAGGGTTAGATTAGGTTTAGGTTTGGGTCAGGGTTAGGGTTAGGGTTCGGGTTCGGGTTCGGGTTAGGGTTAGGGTTCGGGTTTCGGGTTAGGGTTAGGGTTCGGGTTCGGGTTATGGTTCGCGTTTGGGTTAGGGTTAGGGTTAGGGTTTGGGTTAGGGTTAGGGTTAGGGTTAGGGTTCGTGTTAGGGTTCGGGTTAGGGTTAGGGTTAGGATTCGGGTTAGGGTTAGGGTTGGGTTCGGGTTAGGGTTAGGGTTCGGATTAGGGTTAGGGTTTAGGGTTAGGGTTAGGGTTCGGGTTAGGGTTCCGGATAGTGTTAGGATTCGGGTAAAGGGTTAGGGTTCGGGTTCGGGTTCGGGTTAGGGTTAGGGTTTCGGTTAGGGTTAGGGTTAGGGTTCGGGTTAGGTTTCGGGTTAGGGTTAGGGTTAGGGTTCGCGTTAGTGTTCGGGTTAGGGTTCGGTTTAGGGTTAGGGTTAGGTTTCGGGGTAGGGTTCGGGTTAGGTTTAGTGTTAGGGTTTGGGTTAGGTTTAGGGTTAGGGTTCGGGTTAGGGTTCGGGTTAGGGTTCGGGTTAGGTTTAGGGTTAGGGTTAGCGTTAGGGTTTGGGTAGGGTTAGGGTTCGGTTTAGGGTTAGGGTTAGGGTTAGGGTTAGGGTTCGGGTTAGGGTTCGGGTTAGGGTTCGGGTTAGAGTTTGGATTCGGGTTAGGGTTAGGTTTAGGGTTAGGGTTAGGGTACGGTTTAGGGTTAGGTTTAGGATTAGGTCTGGGTTCGGGTTAGGGTTCGGGTTCGGGTTCGGGTTAGGGTTAGGGTTCGGGTTCGGGTTAGGGTTCGGGTTCGGGTTAGGGTTCGGGTTAGGGTTCGGGTTAGGGTTCGGGTTAGGTTTAGGGTTAGGTTTCGGGTTAGGTTTCGGGTTAGGGTTCGGGTTAGGTTTAGGGTTAGGGTTAGCGTTAGTGTTCGGGTTAGGGTTAGGGTTCGGGTTAGGGTTAGGTTTAGGGTTAGGGTTAGGGTTCGGTTTAGGTTTCGGGTTAAGGTTCGGGTTAGAGTTAGAATTCGGGTTAGGGTTAGGGTTAGGGTTAGGGTTCGGGTTAGGGTTAGGGTTCCGGTTCGGGTTCGGGTTAGGGTTCGGGTTCGGGTTAGGGTTCGGGTTCGTGTTAGGTTTAGGGTTTAGGGTTCGGGTTAGGTTTCGGGTTAGGGTTCGGGTTAGGGTTGGGTTTAGGGTTAGGGTTAGGGTTAGGGTTTGGGTTAGGGTTAGGGTTAGGGTTAGTGTTCGGGTTCGTGTTAGGGTTAGGGTTCGGGTTAGGTTTCGGAATAGGGTTAGGGTTAGGGTTCGGGTTAGGGTTCGGGTTCGGGTTCGGGTTAGGGTTCGGGTTCGGGTTCGGGTTAGAGTTAGGTTTAGGGTTAGTGTTCGGGTTCAGGTTAGGGTTAGGGTTAGGGTTCGGGTTAGGGTTAGGGTTAGGTTTAGGGTTAGGGGTAGGGTTCGGGTTAGGGTTCGGGTTAGGGTTAGGGTTAGGGTTCGGGTTAGGGTTCGGGTTAGGGTTCGGGTTAGGGTTAGGGTTAGGGTTCGGGTTAGGGTTCGGGTTAGGGTTAGGGTTAGGGTTCGGTTTAGGGTTCGGGTTAGGTTTCGGGTTAGGGTTAGGGTTAGTGTTAGGGTTAGGGTTCGGGTTAGGGTTAGGGTTCGGGTTAGGGTTAGGGTTAGGGTTAGGTTTAGGTTTCGGTTTAGGGTTCGGTTTAGGGTTCGGGTTAGGTTTAGGGTTCGGGTGAGTGTTAGGTTTAGGGTTAGAGTTAGGGTTAGGGTTAGGGTTCGGGTTAGGGTTAGGGTTAGGGTTAGGGTTAGGGTTAGGGTTCGGGTTAGGGTTAGGGTTAGTGTTCGGGTTAGGGTTCGGGTTCGGGTTAGGGTTAGGGTTTGGTGTTCAGGTTAGGGTTAGGGTTAGGGTTCGGGTTAGGGTTAGGGTTAGTGTTCGGGTTAGGTTTAGGGTTAGGGTTCGGGTTCGGGTTAGGGTTAGTGTTCGGGTTAGGGTTAGTGTTCGGGTTAGGGTTAGGGTTAGGGTTCGGGTTAGGGTTAGGTTTCGGGTTAGGGTTAGGGTTCGGGTTAGGGGTTAGGGTTACGGTTCGGGTTAGGGTTAGGTTTAGGATTAGGGTTCATGTTAGGTTTAGGGTTCGGGTTAGGGTTAGGGTTTGGGTTCGGGTTAGGGTTAGGGTTCGGGTTTGGGTTAGGGTTAGGGTTAGGTTTAGGGTTCGGGTTCGGGTTAGGGTTAGGTGTTAGGGTTCGGGTTCGGGTTAGGGTTAGGGTTAGGTTTCGGGTTAGGGTTAGGGGTTAGTGTTAGGGTTAGGGTTAGGGTTAGGGTTAGGGTTCGGATTAGGTTTCCCTTAGGGTTAGGGTTAGGGTTCGGGTTAGGGTTAGGGTTAGGGTAAGGGTTAGGGTTAGGGTTCGGGTTCGGGTTAGGGTTAGGGCTCAGGTTAAGGTTCGGGTTAGGGTTAGGTTTAGGGTTAGGGTTCGGGTTAGGGTTAGGGTTAGGGTTAGTGTTCGGGTTCGGGTTAGGTTTCGGGTTCGGGTTAGGGTTAGGGTTAGGGTTAAGGTTAGGGTTCGGATTAGGGTTAGGGTTAGGGTTCGGGTTAGGTTTCAGGTTCTGGTTAGGATTAGGTTTAGGGTTCGGGTTAGGGTTAGGGTTAGGGTTAGGGTTCAGGTTAGGGTTCGGGTTAGGGTTAGGGTTAGGGTTAGGGTTAGGGTTCGGTTTAGGGTTCGGGTTAGGGTTAGGGTTAGGGTTCGGGTTAGGGTTAGGTTTAGGGTTCGGGTTCGGGTTAGGGTTAGGTTTCGGGTTAGGGTTAGGGTTCGAGTTAGGGTTCGGGGTAGGGTTTGGGTTAGAGTTAGGGTTAGGGTTAGGGTTCGGGTTCGGGTTAGGGTTCGGGTTCGTGTTGGGTTCGGTTTAGGGTTAGGGTTAGGGTTAGGGTTCGGGTTAGGGTTAGGGTTCGGGATAGGGTTAGGGTTAGCTTTCGGGTTAGGGTTAGGGTTAAGGGTTAGGGTTAGGGTCGAGTTAGAGTTCGGGTTAGGGTTCTGGTTAGTGTTAGGGTTAGGGTTAGGTTTCGGGTTAGGGTTCGAGTTAGGGTTCGGGTTAGGGTTAGGGTTAGGGTTCGGGTTAGGATTAGGGTTAGGGTTCGGGTTAGGTTTAGGGTTTGTGTTAGGGTAAGGGATTAGGGATAGGGTTAGGGTTAGGGTTAGGGATAGGGTTCAGGTTAGGGATAGGGTTAGGGTTAGGGTTAGGGTTCGGGTTAGGGTTAGGTTTAGGGTTCGGGTTAGGGTTAGGGTTAGGGTTAGGGTTAGGGTTCGGGTTCGGGTTAGGGTTCGTGTTCGGTTTAGGGTTCGGGTTCGGATTAGGGTTAGGGGTTAGATTCAGTTTAGGGTTAGGGTTAGGGTTCGGGTTAGGGTTCGGGTTAGTGTTAGGGTTAGGGTTCGGGTTAGTGTTAGGGTTAGGGTTAGTGTTAGGGTTAGGGTTCGGTTTAGGGTTAGGGGTTAGGTTAGGGTTAGGTTTTGGGTTAGGGTTAGGGTTCGGGTTAGGGTTAGGGTTAGGTTTAGGTTTAGGGTTAGGGTTAGGTTTCGGGTTAGGGTTAGGGTTAGGGTTAGGTTTCGGGTTAGGGTTAGGGTTAGGGTTAGGGTTAGGGTTCGGGTTAGGGATAGGGTTATGTTTTGTGTTCGGGTTGGGGGTAGGGTTAGGTTTCGGGTTAGGGTTAGGGTTAGAGTTCGGGTTAGGGTTAGGGTTAGGGTTAGGGTTAGGGTTCGGATTAGGGTTAGGGTTAGGTTTCGGGTTAGGGTTCGGGTTCGGGTCAGGGTTAGAGTTAGGGTTAGGGTTAGGTTTCGGGTTAGGGTTAGGGTTAGGGTTAGGGTTAGGGTTAGGTTTCGGGTTAGGGTTAGGGTTAGGGTTAAGGTTAGGGTTCGGGTTAGGGTTAGGGTTAGGGTTCGGATTAGGGTTAGGGTTAGGGTTCGGGTTAGGTTTCGGGTTCGGGTTAGGATTAGGGTTAGGGTTAGGGTTAGGGTTCGGGTTAGGGGTAGGGTTAGGTTTAGGGGTTAGGGTTATGGTTAGGGTTAGGGTTCGGGTTCGGGTTCGGGTTCGGGTTAGGGTTAGGGTTAGGGTTAGGGGTTATGGTTAGGGTTCGGGTTAGGGTTAGGGTTAGGGTTAGTGATAGGGATCGGGTTAGGTTTAGGGTTAGGTTTCGGGTTAGGGTTAGGTTTAGGGTTAGGGTTAGGGTTCGGGTTAGGGTTAGGGTTAGGGTTAGGGTTAGGGTTAGGGTTCGGAATAGGGTTAGGGTTAGGGTTAGGTTTAGGTTTAGGTTTAGTGTTCGGGTTAGGGTTAGGGTTCGGGTTAGGGTTAGTGTTAGGATTAGGGTTCGGGTTAGGGTTAGGGTTCGGGTTAGGGTTAGGTTTAGGGTTCGGGTTAGGTTTAGGGTTAGGGTTCGGATTAGGGTTAGGGTTAGGGTTAGGGTTAGGGTTTGGGTTAGGGTTATGGTTAGGGTTCGGTTTAGGGTTAGGGTTAGGGTATGGGTTAGGGTTAGGGTTAAAGTTAGTGTTCGGGTTAGGGTTCGGGTTAGGGTTAGGGTTAGGATTCGGGTTAGGTTTAGGATTAGGGTTCGGGTTAGGGTTAGGGTTAGGGTTAGGGTTAGCGTTCGCGTTAGGGTTAGGGTTAGGGTTCGGGTTAGGGATCGGTTTAGGGTTCGGGTTAGGGTTCGGGTTAGGTTTAGGGTTCGGGTTAGGGTTCGGGTTAGGGTTCGGTTTATGGTTGGGGTTAGGGTTAGTGTTAGGGTTAGTGTTCGGGTTCGGGTTAGGGTTACGGTTAGTGTTCGGTTTCGTGTTAGGCTTAGGGTTCGGGTTAGGTTTCGGAATAGGGTTAGGGTTAGGTTTAGGGTTACGGTTCGGGTTAGGGTTCGGGTTAGGGTTCCGGTTAGGTTTCGGGTTCGGGTTCGGGTTAGGGTTAGGGTTAGGTTTCGGGTTAGGGTTCGGGTTAGGGTTAGGGTTAGGGGTAGGGTTCGGGTTAGGGTTTGGGTTAGGGTTAGGGTTAGGGTTAGGGTTCGGGTTAGGGTTCGGGTTTGGGTTCGGGTTAGTGTTAGGGTTAGGGTTCGGGTTAGGGTTCGGGTTAGGGTTAGGTTTCGGGTTAGGTTTAGGGTTAGGGTTCGGGTTAGGGTTAGGGTTCGGGTTAGGTTTAGGGTCGGTTTAGGGGTTAGGGTTACGGTTCGGGTTAGGGTTAGGGTTAGGGTTAGGGTTCATGTTAGGTTTAGGGTTCGGGTTAGGGTTAGGGTTAGGGTTCGGGTTAGGTTTAGGGTTCGGGTTTGTGTTAGGGTTAGGGTTAGGTTTAGTGTTCGGGTTCAGGTTAGGTGTTAGGTTTCGGTTTCGGGTTAGGGTTCGGGTTAGGTTTCGGGTTAGGGTTAGGGGTTAGTGTTAGGGTTAGGGTTAGGGTTAGGGTTAGGGTTCGGATTAGGGTTAGGGTTAGGGTTCGGGTTCGGGTTACGGTTAGGGTTCAGGTTAAGGTTCGGGTTAGGGTTAGGGTTAGGGTTAGGGTTCGGGTTAGGGTTAGGGTTAGGGTTAGGGTTCGGGTTCGGGTTAGGTTTCGGGTTCGGGTTAGGGTTAGGGTTAGGGTTAGGGTTCGGATTAGGGTTAGGGTTAGGGTAATGGTTAGGGTTCAGGTTCGGGTTAGGATTAGGCTTAGGGTTCAGGTTAGGGATAGGGTTAGGGTTCAGGTTAGGGTTCGGGTTAGGGTTAGGGTTAGGGTTAGGGTAAGGGTTCGGTTTAGGGTTCGGGTTAGGGTTAGGGTTAGGGTTCAGGTTAGGGTTAGGGTTAGGGTTCGGGTTAGGGTTAGGGTTAGGGTTCGGGTTAGGGTTAGGTTTCGGGTTAGGTTTCGGGTTAGGATTCGGGTAAGGGGTTAGGGTTCGGGTTTGGGTTAGGATTCGGGTAAGGGGTTATGGTTCGGGTTAGGGTTAGCGTTAGTGTTAGGGTTCTGGTTAAGGTTAGGGTTAGGATTCGGGTTAGGGTTAGGGTTAGGGTTACGGTTCGGGTTAGGGTTAGGGTTAGGGTTAGGGTTAGTGTTCGGGTTCGGGTTCGGGTTAGGGTTAGGGATAGGGTTAGGTTTAGGGTTCGGGTTCGGGTTCGGGTTAGGGGTTAGGTTTCGGGTTCGGGTTAGGGTTAGGGTTAGGTTTTGGGTGAGGGTTAGGGGTTAGTGTTAGGGTTAGGGTTAGGGTTATGGTTAGGGTTCGGATTAGGGTTCGGTTAGGGTTAGGGTTAGGGTTCGGGTTAGGGTTAGGGTTAGGGTTAGGGTTAGGGTTCGGGTTAGGGTTCGGGTTAGGTTTCGGGTTAGGGTTAGGGTTAGGGTTCGCGATAGTGTTCGGGTTAGGGTTCGGTTTAGGGTTAGGGTTAGGTTTCGGGGTAGGGTTCGGTTAGGTTTAGTGTTAGGGTTTGGGTTAGGTTTAGGGTTAGGGTTCGGGTTAGGGTTCGGGTTAGGGTTCGGGTTAGGTTTAGGGTTAGGGTTAGCGTTAGGGTTCGGGTAGGGTTAGGGTTCGGGTTAGGGTTAGGGTTAGGGTTAGGGTTAGGGTTCGGGTTAGGGTTCGGGTTAGGGTTCGGGTTAGAGTTTGGATTCGGGTTAGGGTTAGGTTTAGGGTTAGGGTTAGGGTACGGTTTAGGGTTAGGTTTAGGATTAGGTCTGGGTTCGGGTTAGGGTTCGGGTTCGGGTTCGGGTTAGGGTTAGGGTTCGGGTTCGGGTTAGGGTTCGGGTTCGGGTTAGGGTTCGGGTTAGGGTTCGGGTTAGGGTTCGGGTTAGGTTTAGGGTTAGGTTTCGGGTTAGGTTTCGGGTTAGGGTTCGGGTTAGGTTTAGGGTTAGGGTTAGCGTTAGTGTTCGGGTTAGGGTTAGGGTTCGGGTTAGGGTTAGGTTTAGGGTTAGGGTTAGGGTTCGGTTTAGGTTTCGGGTTAGGGTTCGGGTTAGAGTTAGAATTCGGGTTAGGGTTAGTGTTAGGGTTAGGGTTAGGGTTCGGGTTAGGGTTAGGGTTCCGGTTCGGGTTGGGGTTAGGGTTCGGGTTCGGGTTAGGGTTCGGGTTCGTGTTAGGTTTAGGGTTTAGGGTTCGGGTTAGGTTTCGGGTTAGGGTTCGGGTTAGGGTTGGGTTTAGGGTTAGGGTTAGGGTTAGGGTTTGGGTTAGGGTTAGGGTTAGGGTTAGTGTTCGGGTTCGGGTTAGGGTTAGGGTTCGGGTTAGGTTTCGGAATAGGGTTAGGGTTAGGGTTCGGGTTAGGGTTCGGGTTCGGGTTCGGGTTAGGGTTCGGGTTCGGGTTCTGGTTAGGGTTAGGTTTAGGGTTAGTGTTCGGGTTCAGGTTAGGGTTAGGGTTAGGGTTCGGGTTAGGGTTAGGGTTAGGTTTAGGGTTAGGGGTAGGGTTCGGGTTAGGGTTCGGGTTAGGGTTAGGGTTAGGGTTCGGGTTAGGGTTCGGGTTAGGGTTCGGGTTAGGGTTAGGGTTAGGGTTCGGGTTAGGGTTCGGGTTAGGGTTAGGGTTAGGGTTCGGTTTAGGGTTCGGGTTAGGTTTCTGGTTAGGGTTAGGGTTAGGGTTAGGGTTAGGGTTCGGGTTAGTGTTAGGGTTCGGGTTAGGGTTAGGGTTAGGGTTAGGTTTAGGTTTCGGTTTAGGGTTCGGTTTAGGGTTCGGGTTAGGTTTAGGGTTCGGGTGAGTGTTAGGTTTAGGGTTAGAGTTAGGGTTAGGGTTAGGGTTCGGGTTAGGGTTAGGGTTAGGGTTAGGGTTAGGGTTCGGGTTAGGGTTAGGGTTAGTGTTCGGGTTAGGGTTCGGGTTCGGGTTAGGGTTAGGGTTTGGTGTTCAGGTTAGGGTTAGGGTTAGGGTTCGGGTTAGGGTTAGGGTTAGTGTTCGGGTTAGGTTTAGGGTTAGGGTTCGGGTTCGGGTTATGGTTAGTGTTCGGGTTAGGGTTAGTGTTCGGGTTAGGGTTAGGGTTAGGGTTCGGGTTAGGGTTAGGTTTCGGGTTAGGGTTAGGGTTCGGGTTAGGGGTTAGGGTTACGGTTCGGGTTAGGGTTAGGTTTAGGATTAGGGTTCATGTTAGGTTTAGGGTTCGGGTTAGGGTTAGGGTTTGGGTTCGGGTTAGGGTTAGGGTTCGGGTTTGGGTTAGGGTTAGGGTTAGGTTTAGGGTTCGGGTTCGGGTTAGGGTTAGGTGTTAGGGTTCGGGTTCGGGTTAGGGTTAGGGTTAGGTTTCGGGTTAGGTTTAGGGGTTAGTGTTAGGGTTAGGGTTAGGGTTAGGGTTCGGATTAGGTTTCCCTTAGGGTTAGGGTTAAGGTTCGGGTTAGGGTTAGGGTTAGGGTAAGGGTTAGGGTTAGGGTTCGTGTTCGGGTTAGGGTTAGGGCTCAGGTTAAGGTTCGGGTTAGGGTTAGGTTTAGGGTTAGGGTTCGGGTTAGGGTTAGGGTTAGGGTTAGTGTTCGGGTTCGGGTTAGGTTTCGGGTTCGGGTTAGGGTTAGGGTTAGGGTTAAGGTTAGGGTTCGGATTAGGGTTAGGGTTAGGGTTCGGGTTAGGTTTCAGGTTCTGGTTAGGATTAGGTTTAGGGTTCGGTTTAGGGTTAGGGTTAGGGTTAGGGTTCAGGTTAGGGTTCGGGTTAGGGTTAGGGTTAGGGTTAGGGTTAGGGTTCGGTTTAGGGTTCGGGTTAGGGTTAGGGTTAGTGTTCGGGTTAGGGTTAGGTTTAGGGTTCGGGTTCGGGTTAGGGTTAGGTTTCGGGTTAGGGTTAGGGTTCGAGTTAGGGTTCGGGGTAGGGTTTGGGTTAGAGTTAGGGTTAGGGTTAGGGTTCGGGTTCGGGTTAGGGTTCGGGTTCGTGTTGGGTTCGGTTTAGGGTTAGGGTTAGGGTTAGGGTTCGGGTTAGGGTTAGGGTTCGGGATAGGGTTAGGGTTAGCTTTCGGGTTAGGGTTAGGGTTAAGGGTTAGGGTTAGGGTCGAGTTAGAGTTCGGGTTAGGGTTCTGGTTAGTGTTAGGGTTAGGGTTAGGTTTCGGGTTAGGGTTCGAGTTAGGGTTCGGGTTAGGGTTAGGGTTAGGGTTCGGGTTAGGATTAGGGTTAGGGTTCGGGTTAGGTTTAGGGTTTGGGTTAGGGTAAGGGATTAGGGATAGGGTTAGGGTTAGGGTTAGGGTTAGGGTTCGGGTTAGGGATAGGGTTAGGTTTAGGGTTAGGGTTCGGGTTAGGGTTAGGTTTAGGGTTCGGGTTAGGGTTAGGGTTAGGGTTCGGGTTCGGGTTAGGGTTCGTGTTCGGTTTAGGGTTCGGTTTCGGATTAGGGTTAGGGGTTAGATTCAGTTTAGGGTTAGGGTTAGGGTTCGGGTTAGGGTTCGGGTTAGTGTTAGGGTTAGGGTTCGGGTTAGTGTTAGGGTTAGGGTTAGTGTTAGGGTTAGGGTTCGGTTTAGGGTTAGGGGTTAGGTTAGGGTTAGGTTTTGGGTTAGGGTTAGGGTTCGGGTTAGGGTTAGGGTTAGGTTTAGGTTTAGGGTTAGGGTTAGGTTTCGGGTTAGGGTTAGGGTTAGGGTTAGGTTTCGGGTTAGGGTTAGGGTTAGGGTTAGGGTTAGGGTTCGGGTTAGGGATAGGGTTATGTTTTGTGTTCGGGTTGGGGGTAGGGTTAGGTTTCGGGTTAGGGTTAGGGTTAGGGTTCGGGTTAGGGTTAGGGTTAGGGTTAGGGTTAGGGTTAGGGTTAGGGTTAGGGTTCGGATTAGGGTTAGGGTTAGGTTTCGGGTTAGGGTTCGGGTTCGGGTCAGGGTTAGAGTTAGGGTTAGGGTTAGGTTTCGGGTTAGGGTTAGGGTTAGGGTTAGGGTTAGGGTTAGGGTTAGGTTTCGGGTTAGGGTTAGGGTTAGGGTTAAGGTTAGGGTTCGGGTTAGGGTTAGGGTTAGGGTTCGGATTAGGGTTAGGGTTAGGGTTCGGGTTAGGTTTCGGGTTCGGGTTAGGATTAGGGTTAGGGTTAGGGTTAGGGTTCGGGTTAGGGGTAGGGTTAGGTTTAGGGGTTAGGGTTATGGTTAGGGTTAGGGTTCGGGTTCGGGTTCGGGTTCGGGTTAGGGTTAGGGTTAGGGTTAGGGGTTATGGTTAGGGTTCGGGTTAGGGTTAGGGTTAGGGTTAGTGATAGGGATCGGGTTAGGTTTAGGGTTAGGTTTCGGGTTAGGGTTAGGTTTAGTGTTAGGGTTAGGGTTCGGGTTAGGGTTAGGGTTAGGGTTAGGGTTAGGGTTAGGGTTAGGGTTCGGAATAGGGTTAGGGTTAGGGTTAGGTTTAGGTTTAGGTTTAGTGTTCGGGTTAGGGTTAGGGTTCGGGTTAGGGTTAGTGTTAAGATTAGGGTTCGGGTTAGGGTTAGGGTTCGGGTTAGGGTTAGGTTTAGGGTTCGGGTTAGGTTTAGGGTTAGGGTTCGGATTAGGGTTAGGGTTAGGGTTAGGGTTAGGGTTTGGGTTAGGGTTATGGTTAGGGTTCGGTTTAGGGTTAGGGTTAGGGTATGGGTTAGGGTTAGGGTTAGAGTTAGTGTTCGGGTTAGGGTTCGGGTTAGGGTTAGGGTTAGGATTCGGGTTAGGTTTAGGATTAGGGTTCGGGTTAGGGTTAGGGTTAGGGTTAGGGTTAGCGTTCGCGTTAGGGTTAGGGTTAGGGTTCGGGTTAGGGATCGGTTTAGGGTTCGGGTTAGGGTTCGGGTTAGGTTTAGGGTTCGGGTTAGGGTTCGGGTTAGGGTTCGGTTTATGGTTGGGGTTAGGGTTAGTGTTAGGGTTAGTGTTCGGGTTCGGGTTAGGGTTACGGTTAGTGTTCGGTTTCGTGTTAGGCTTAGGGTTCGGGTTAGGTTTCGGAATACGGTTAGGGTTAGGGTTAGGGTTACGGTTCGGGTTAGGGTTCGGGTTAGGGTTCCGGTTAGGGTTCGGGTTCGGGTTCGGGTTAGGGTTAGGGTTAGGTTTCGGGTTAGGTTTCGGGTTAGGGTTAGGGTTAGGGGTAGGGTTCGGGTTAGGGTTTGGGTTAGGGTTAGGGTTAGGGTTCGGGTTAGGGTTCGGGTTTGGGTTCGGGTTAGTGTTAGGGTTAGGGTTCGGGTTAGGGTTCGGGTTAGGGTTAGGTTTCGGGTTAGGTTTAGGGTTAGGGTTCGGGTTAGGGTTAGGGTTCGGGTTAGGTTTAGGGTCGGTTTAGGGGTTAGGGTTACGGTTCGGGTTAGGGTTAGGGTTAGGGTTAGGGTTCATGTTAGGTTTAGGGTTCGGGTTAGGGTTAGGGTTAGGGTTCGGGTTAGGTTTAGGGTTCGGGTTTGTGTTAGGGTTAGGGTTAGGTTTAGTGTTCGGGTTCAGGTTAGGTGTTAGGTTTCGGTTTCGGGTTAGGGTTCGGGTTAGGTTTCGGGTTAGGGTTAGGGGTTAGTGTTAGGGTTAGGGTTAGGGTTAGGGTTAGGGTTCGGATTAGGGTTAGGGTTAGGGTTCGGGTTCGGGTTACGGTTAGGGTTCAGGTTAAGGTTCGGGTTAGGGTTAGGGTTAGGGTTAGGGTTCGGGTTAGGGTTAGGGTTAGGGTTAGGGTTCGGGTTCGGGTTAGGTTTCGGGTTCGGGTTAGGGTTAGGGTTAGGGTTAGGGTTCGGATTAGGGTTAGGGTTAGGGTAATGGTTAGGGTTCAGGTTCGGGTTAGGATTAGGCTTAGGGTTCAGGTTAGGGATAGGGTTAGGGTTCAGGTTAGGGTTCGGGTTAGGGTTAGGGTTAGGGTTAGGGTAAGGGTTCGGTTTAGGGTTCGGGTTAGGGTTAGGGTTAGGGTTCAGGTTAGGGTTAGGGTTAGGGTTCGGGTTAGGGTTAGGGTTAGGGTTCGGGTTAGGGTTAGGTTTCGGGTTAGGTTTCGGGTTAGGATTCGGGTAAGGGGTTAGGGTTCGGGTTTGGGTTAGGATTCGGGTAAGGGGTTATGGTTCGGGTTAGGGTTAGCGTTAGTGTTAGGGTTCTGGTTAAGGTTAGGGTTAGGATTCGGGTTAGGGTTAGGGTTAGGGTTACGGTTCGGGTTAGGGTTAGGGTTAGGGTTAGTGTTCGGGTTCGGGTTCGGGTTAGGGTTAGGGATAGGGTTAGGTTTAG
This sequence comes from Urocyon cinereoargenteus, assembly GCA_032313775.1. Lineage (NCBI taxonomy): Eukaryota > Metazoa > Chordata > Mammalia > Carnivora > Canidae > Urocyon > Urocyon cinereoargenteus. The sequence goes on from JAVLSZ010000054.1 coordinate 1,101,564, forward strand.
GGTTCGGGTTCGGGTTCGGGTTAGGGGTTAGGTTTCGGGTTCGGGTTAGGGTTAGGGTTAGGTTTTGGGTGAGGGTTAGGGGTTAGTGTTAGGGTTAGGGTTAGGGTTATGGTTAGGGTTCGGATTAGGGTTCGGTTAGGGTTAGGGTTAGGGTTCGGGTTAGGGTTAGGTTTAGGGTTAGGGTTAGGGTTCGGGTTAGGGTTCGGGTTAGGGTTCGGGTTAGGGTTAGGGTTAGGGTTAGGGTTAGGGTTCGGTTTAGGGTTAGGGTTCGGTTTAGGGTTAGGGTTACGGTTCGGGTTAGGGTTAGGTTTCGGGTTAGGGTTAGGGTTCGGTTTAGGTGTTAGTGTTAGGGTTCGGGTTAGGGTTAGGGTTAGGGTTAGGGTTCATGTTAGGTTTAGGGTTCAGGTTAGGGTTAGGGTTCGGGTTAGGGTTAGGGTTAGGGTTCGGGTTCGGGTTCGGGTTAGGGTTAGGGTTAGGGTTAGGTTTAGGGTTCGGGTTCGGGTTAGGGTTAGGGGTTAGGTTTCGGGTTCGGGTTAGGGTTAGGGTTAGGTTTTGGGTGAGGGTTAGGGGTTAGTGTTAGGGTTAGGGTTAGGGTTATGGTTAGGGTTCGGATTAGGGTTCGGTTAGTGTTAGGGTTAGGGTTCGGGTTAGGGTTAGGGTTAGGGTTAGGGTTAGGGTTCGGGTTAGGGTTAGGGTTAGGGTTCAGGTTAAGGTTCGGGTTAGGTTTAGGTTTAGGGTTAGGGTTCGGTTTAGGGTTAGGGTTAGGGTTAGGTTTCGGGTTAGGGTTAGGTTTCGGGTTCGGGTTAGGGTTAGGGTTAGGGTTAGGGTTAGGGTTAGGGTTAGGGTTCGGATTAGGGTTAGGGTTAGGGTTCGGGTTAGGGTTCGGGTTCGGGTTAGGGTTAGGGTTAGGGTTCGGGTTAGGGTTAGGGTTAGGGTTAGGGTTATGGTTCGGGTTAGGGTTCGGGTTAGGGTTAGGGTTAGGGTTCGGGTTAGGGTTAGGGTTCCGGTTAGGGTTAGGGTTCGGGTTAGGGGTTAGGGTCACGGTTCGGGTTACGGTTAGGGTTAGGGTTAGGGTTCATGTTAGGGTTAGGGTTTGGGTTAGGGTTAGGGTTAGGGTTCGGGTTAGGGTTAGGTTTCGGGTTAGGGTTAGGGTTCGGTTTAGGGTTCGGGTTCGGGTTAGGGTTAGGTGTTAGGGTTCGGGTTCGGGTTAGGGTTAGGGTTAGGTTTCGGGTTCGGTTTATGGTTAGGTTTGGGGTTCGGGATAGGGTTCGGGTTAGGGTTCGGGTTAGGGTTAGGGTTAGGGTTAGGTTTCGGGTTCGGGGTTAGGGTTAGGGTTAGGGTTCGGGTTAGGGTTAGGTTTCGGGTTAGGGTTAGGGTACGGGTTCGGGTTAGGGTTAGGGTTAGGTTCGGGTTCGGGTTAGGGTTCGGGTTAGGGTTAGGGTTCGGGTTCGTGTTGGGTTCGGTTTAGGGTTAGGGTTAGGGTTAGGGTTCGGGTTAGGGTTAGGGTTCGGGATAGGGTTAGGGTTAGCTTTCGGGTTAGGGTTAGGGTTAAGGGTTAGGGTTAGGGTCGAGTTAGAGTTCGGGTTAGGGTTCTGGTTAGTGTTAGGGTTAGGGTTAGTTTTCGGGTTAGGGTTCGAGTTAGGGTTCGGGTTAGGGTTAGGGTTAGGGTTCGGGTTAGGATTAGGGTTAGGGTTCGGGTTAGGTTTAGGGTTTGGGTTAGGGTAAGGGATTAGGGATAGGGTTAGGGTTAGGGTTAGGGTTAGGGTTCGGGTTAGGGATAGGGTTAGGGTTAGGGTTAGGGTTCGGGTTAGGGTTAGGGTTAGGGTTGGGGTTAGGGTTAGGGTTAGGGTTAGGGTTAGGGTAAGGTTTTAGGGTTAGAGTTAGGGTTAGGGTTAGGGTTAGGGGTTAGGGTTAGGTTTAGGGTTAGGGTTAGGGTTCGGGTTAGCGTTAGGTTTCGGATTAGGGTTAGGGTTAGGTTTAGGGTTAGGGTTAGGGTTCGGGTTAGGGTTAGGGTTAGGGTTAGGGTTCGGGTTAGGGTTAGGGTTAGGGTTCAGGTTAGGGTTAGGGTTAGGGTTAGGGTTAGGGTTAGGGTTCGGGTTAGGGTTCGGGTTAGGGTTCGGATTAGGTTTAGGGTTAGGGTTCGGGTTAGGTTTAGGGTTAGGGTTCGGTTTAGGGTTCGGGTTAGGGTTTGGGTTAGGTTTAGTGTTAGGGTTAGCGTTAGGGTTCGGGTTAGGGTTAGGGTTCGGGTTAGGGTTAGGGTTAGGGTTAGGGTTAGGTTTAGGGTTAGGTTTCGGGTTAGGGTTCGGGTTAGGGTTCGGGTTAGAGTTAGGATTCCGGTTAGGGTTAGGGTTAGGGTTCGTGTTAGGGTTCGGGTTAGGGTTAGGGTTAGATTAGGTTTAGGTTTGGGTCAGGGTTAGGGTTAGGGTTCGGGTTCGGGTTCGGGTTAGGGTTAGGGTTCGGGTTTCGGGTTAGGGTTAGGGTTCGGGTTCGGGTTAGGGTTCGCGTTTGGGTTAGGGTTAGGGTTAGGGTTTGGGTTAGGGTTAGGGTTAGGGTTAGGGTTCGTGTTAGGGTTCGGGTTAGGGTTAGGGTTAGGATTCGGGTTAGGGTTAGGGTTGGGTTCGGGTTAGGGTTAGGGTTCGGATTAGGTTTAGGGTTTAGTGTTAGGGTTAGGGTTCGGGTTAGGGTTCCGGATAGTGTTAGGATTCGGGTAAAGGGTTAGGGTTCGGGTTCGGGTTCGGGTTAGGGTTAGGGTTTCGGTTAGGGTTAGGGTTAGGGTTCGGGTTAGGTTTCGGGTTAGGGTTAGGGTTAGGGTTCGCGTTAGTGTTCGGGTTAGGGTTCGGTTTAGGGTTAGGGTTAGGGTTCGGGGTAGGGTTCGGGTTAGGTTTAGTGTTAGGGTTTGGGTTAGGTTTAGGGTTAGGGTTCGGTTTAGGGTTCGGGTTAGGGTTCGGGTTAGGTTTAGGGTTAGGGTTAGCGTTAGGGTTCGGGTAGGGTTAGGGTTCGGGTTAGGGTTAGGGTTAGGGTTAGGGTTAGGGTTCGGGTTAGGGTTCGGGTTAGGGTTCGGGTTAGAGTTTGGATTCGGGTTAGGGTTAGGTTAAGGGTTAGGGTTAGGGTACGGGTTAGGGTTAGGGTTAGGATTAGGTCTGGGTTCGGGTTAGGGTTCGGGTTCGGGTTCGGGTTCGGGTTAGGGTTCGGGTTCGGGTTCGGGTTAGGGTTCGGGTTCGGGTTAGGGTTCGGGTTAGGGTTCGGGTTAGGTTTTGGGTTAGGTTTCGGGTTAGGTTTCGGGTTAGGGTTCGGGTTAGGTTTAGGGTTAGGGTTAGCGTTAGTGTTCGGGTTAGGGTTAGGGTTCGGGTTAGGGTTAGGTTTAGGGTTAGGGTTAGGGTTCGGTTTAGGGTTCGGGTTAGGGTTCGGGTTAGAGTTAGAATTCGGGTTAGGGTTAGGGTTAGGGTTAGGGTTAGGGTTCGGGTTAGGGTTAGGGTTCCGGTTCGGGTTCGGGTTAGGGTTCGGGTTCGGGTTAGGGTTCGGGTTCGTGTTAGGTTTAGGGTTTAGGGTTCGGGTTAGGTTTCGGGTTAGGGTTCGGGTTAGGGTTGGGTTTAGGGTTAGTGTTAGGGTTAGGTTTTGGGTTAGGGTTAGGGTTAGGGTTAGTGTTCGGGTTCGGGTTAGGGTTAGGGTTCGGGTTAGGTTTCGGAATAGGGTTAGGGTTAGGGTTCGGGTTAGGGTTCGGGTTCGGGTTTGGGTTAGGGTTCGGGTTCGGGTTCGGGTTAGGGTTAGGTTTAGGGTTAGTGTTCGTGTTCAGGTTAGGGTTAGGGTTAGGGTTCGGGTTTGGGTTAGGGTTAGGTTTAGGGTTAGGGGTAGGGTTCGGGTTAGGGTTCGGGTTAGGGTTAGGGTTAGGGTTCGGGTTAGGGTTCGGGTTAGGGTTCGGGTTAGGGTTAGGGTTAGGGTTCGGGTTAGGGTTCGGGTTAGGGTTAGGGTTAGGGTTCGTTTTAGGGTTCGGGTTAGGTTTCGGGTTAGGGTTAGGGTTAGGGTTAGGGTTAGGGTTCGGGTTAGGGTTAGGGTTCGGGTTAGGGTTAGGGTTAGGGTTAGGTTTAGGTTTCGGTTTAGGGTTCGGTTTAGGGTTCGGGTTAGGTTTAGGGTTCGGGTGAGTGTTAGGTTTAGGGTTAGAGTTAGGGTTAGGGTTAGGGTTCGGGTTAGGGTTAGGGTTAGGGTTAGGGTTAGGGTTCGGGTTAGGGTTAGGGTTAGTGTTCGGGTTAGGGTTCGGGTTCGGGTTAGGGTTAGGGTTTGGTGTTCAGGTTAGGGTTAGGGTTAGGGTTCGGGTTAGGGTTAGGGTTAGTGTTCGGGTTAGGTTTAGGGTTAGGGTTCGGGTTCGGGTTAGGGTTAGTGTTCGGGTTAGGGTTAGGGTTCGGGTTAGGGTTAGGGTTAGGGTTCGGGTTAGGGTTAGGTTTCGGGTTAGGGTTAGGGTTCGGGTTAGGGGTTAGGGTTACGGTTCGGGTTAGGGTTAGGTTTAGGGTTAGGGTTCATGTTAGGTTTAGGGTTCGGGTTAGGGTTAGGGTTTGGGTTCGGGTTAGGGTTAGGGTTCGGGTTTGGGTTAGGGTTAGGGTTAGGTTTAGGGTTCGGGTTCGGGTTAGGGTTAGGTGTTAGGGTTCGGGTTCGGGTTAGGGTTAGGGTTAGGTTTCGGGTTAGGGTTAGGGGTTAGTGTTAGGGTTAGGGTTAGGGTTAGGGTTAGGGTGCGGATTAGGTTTCCCTTAGGGTTAGGGTTAGGGTTCGGGTTAGGGTTAGGGTTAGGGTAAGGGTTAGGGTTAGGGTTCGGGTTCGGGTTAGGGTTAGGGTTCAGGTTAAGGTTCGGGTTAGGGTTAGGTTTAGGGTTAGGGTTCGGGTTAGGGTTAGGGTTAGGGTTAGTGTTCGGGTTCGGGTTAGGTTTCGGGTTCGGGTTAGGGTTAGGGTTAGGGTTAAGGTTAGGGTTCGGATTAGGGTTAGTGTTAGGGTTCGGGTTAGGTTTCAGGTTCTGGTTAGGATTAGGTTTAGGGTTCGGGTTAGGGTTAGGGTTAGGGTTCAGGTTAGGGTTCGGGTTAGGGTTAGGGTTAGGGTTAGGGTTAGGGTTCGGGTTAGGGTTAGGGTTCGAGGTAGGGTTCGGGTTAGGGTTTGGGTTAGAGTTAGGGTTAGGGTTAGGGTTCGGGTTCGGGTTAGGGTTCGGGTTCGTGTTGGGTTCGGTTTAGGGTTAGGGTTAGGGTTAGGGTTCGGGTTAGGGTTAGGGTTCGGGATAGGGTTAGGGTTAGCTTTCGGGTTAGGGTTAGGGTTAAGGGTTAGGGTTAGGGTCGAGTTAGAGTTCGGGTTAGGGTTCTGGTTAGTGTTAGGGTTAGGGTTAGGTTTCGGGTTAGGGTTCGAGTTAGGGTTCGGGTTAGGGTTAGGGTTAGGGTTCGGGTTAGGATTAGGGTTAGGGTTCGGGTTAGGTTTAGGGTTTGTGTTAGGGTAAGGGATTAGGGATAGTGTTAGGGTTAGAGTTAGGGTTCGGGTTAGGGATAGGGTTAGGGTTAGGGTTAGGGTTCGGGTTAGGGTTAGGGTTAGGGTTCGGGTTAGGGTTAGGGTTAGGGTTAGGGTTAGGGTAAGGTTTTAGGGTTAGAGTTAGGGTTAGGGTTAGGGTTAGGGGTTAGGGTTAGGTTTAGGGTTAGGGTTAGGGTTCGGGTTAGCGTTAGTTTTCGGATTAGGGTTAGGGTTAGGTTTAGGGTTAGGGTTAGGGTTCGGGTTAGGGTTAGGGTTAGGGTTAGGGTTCGGTTTAGGGTTAGGGTTAGGGTTCAGGTTAGGGTTAGGGTTAGGGTTAGGGTTAGGGTTCGGGTTAGGGTTCGGGTTAGGGTTCGGGTTAGGTTTAGGGTTAGGGTTCGGGTTAGGTTTAGGGTTAGGGTTCGGTTTAGGGTTCGGGTTAGGGTTTGGGTTAGGTTTAGTGTTAGGGTTAGCGTTAGGGTTCGGGTTAGGGTTAGGGTTCGGGTTAGGGTTAGGGTTAGGGTTAGGGTTAGGGTTAGGGTTAGGTTTCGGGTTAGGGTTCGGGTTAGGGTTCGGGTTAGAGTTAGGATTCAGGTTAGGGTTAGGGTTAGGGTTAGGGTTAGGGTTCGGGTTAGGGTTAGGGTTAGATTAGGTTTAGGTTTGGGTCAGGGTTAGGGTTAGGGTTCGGGTTCGGGTTCGGTTTAGGTTTAGGGTTCGGGTTTCGGGTTAGGGTTAGGGTTCGGGTTCGGGTTAGGGTTAGCGTTTGGGTTAGGGTTAGGGATAGGGTTTGGGTTAGGGTTAGGGTTAGGGTTAGGGTTCGTGTTAGGGTTCGGGTTAGGGTTAGGGTTAGGATTCGGGTTAGGGTTAGGGTTGGGTTCGGGTTAGGGTTAGGGTTCGGATTAGGGTTAGGGTTTAGGGTTAGGGTTAGGGTTCGGGTTAGGGTTCCGGATAGTGTTAGGATTCGGGTAAAGGGTTAGGGTTCGGGTTCGGGTTCGGGTTAGGGTTAGGGTTTCGGTTAGGGTTAGGGTTAGGGTTCGGGTTAGGTTTCGGGTTAGGGTTAGGGTTAGGGTTCGCTTTAGTGTTCGGATTAGGGTTCGGTTTAGGGTTAGGGTTAGAGTTCGGGGTAGGGTTCGGGTTAGGTTTAGTGTTAGGGTTTGGGTTAGGTTTAGGGTTAGGGTTCGGGTTAGGGTTCGGGTTAGGGTTCGGGTTAGGTTTAGGGTTAGGGTTAGCGTTAGGTTTCGGGTAGGGTTAGGGTTCGGGTTAGGGTTAGGGTTAGGGTTAGGGTTAGGGTTCGGGTTAGGGTTCGGGTTAGGGTTCGGGTTAGAGTTTGGATTCGGGTTAGGGTTAGGTTTAGGGTTAGGGTTAGGGTTCGGGTTAGGGTTAGGGTTAGGATTAGGTCTGGGTTCGGGTTAGGGTTCGGGTTCGGGTTCGGGTTAGGGTTAGGGTTCGGGTTCGGGTTCGGGTTAGGGTTCGGGTTCGGGTTAGGGTTCGGGTTAGGGTTCGGGTTAGGGTTCGGGTTAGGTTTAGGGTTAGGTTTCGGGTTAGGTTTCGGGTTAGGGTTCGGGTTAGGTTTAGGTTTAGGGTTACGTTAGTGTTCGGGTTAGGGTTAGGGTTCGGGTTAGGGTTAGGTTTAGGGTTAGGGTTAGGGTTCGGTTTAGGGTTCGGGTTAGGGTTCGGGTTAGAGTTAGGATTCGGGTTAGGGTTAGGGTTAGGGTTAGGGTTAGGGTTAGGGTTCGGGTTAGGGTTAGGGTTCCGGTTCGGGTTCGGGTTAGGGTTCGGGTTCGGGTTAGGGTTCGGGTTCGTGTTAGGGTTCGGGTTAGAGTTTGGATTCGGGTTAGGGTTAGGTTAAGGGTTAGGGTTAGGGTACGGGTTAGGGTTAGGGTTAGGATTAGGTCTGGGTTCGGGTTAGGGTTCGGGTTCGGGTTCGGGTTCGGGTTAGGGTTCGGGTTCGGGTTCGGGTTAGGGTTCGGGTTCGGGTTAGGGTTCGGGTTAGGGTTCGGGTTAGGGTTCGGGTTAGGTTTTGGGTTAGGTTTCGGGTTAGGTTTCGGGTTAGGGTTCGGGTTAGGTTTAGGGTTAGGGTTAGCGTTAGTGTTCGGGTTAGGGTTAGGGTTCGGGTTAGGGTTAGGTTTAGGGTTAGGGTTAGGGTTCGGTTTAGGGTTCGGGTTAGGGTTCGGGTTAGAGTTAGAATTCGGGTTAGGGTTAGGGTTAGGGTTAGGGTTAGGGTTCGGGTTAGGGTTAGGGTTCCGGTTCGGGTTCGGGTTAGGGTTCGGGTTCGGGTTAGGTTTCGGGTTCGTGTTAGGTTTAGGGTTTAGGGTTCGGGTTAGGTTTCGGGTTAGGGTTCGGGTTAGGGTTGGGTTTAGGGTTAGGGTTAGGGTTAGGTTTTGGGTTAGGGTTAGGGTTAGGGTTAGTGTTCGGGTTCGGGTTAGGGTTAGGGTTCGGGTTAGGTTTCGGAATAGGGTTAGGGTTAGGGTTCGGGTTAGGGTTCGGGTTCGGGTTTGGGTTAGGGTTCGGGTTCGGGTTCGGGTTAGGGTTAGGTTTAGGGTTAGTGTTCGTGTTCAGGTTAGGGTTAGGGTTAGGGTTCGGGTTTGGGTTAGGGTTAGGTTTAGGGTTAGGGGTAGGGTTCGGGTTAGGGTTCGGGTTAGGGTTAGGGTTAGGGTTCGGGTTAGGGTTCGGGTTAGGGTTCGGGTTAGGGTTAAGGTTAGGGTTCGGGTTAGGGTTCGGGTTAGGGTTAGGGTTAGGGTTCGGTTTAGGGTTCGGGTTAGGTTTCGGGTTAGGGTTAGGGTTAGGGTTAGGGTTAGGGTTAGGGTTCGGGTTAGGGTTAGGGTTCGGGTTAGGGTTAGGGTTAGGGTTAGGTTTAGGTTTCGGTTTAGGGTTCGGTTTAGGGTTCGGGTTAGGTTTAGGGTTCGGGTGAGTGTTAGGTTTAGGGTTAGAGTTAGGGTTAGGGTTAGGGTTCGGGTTAGGGTTAGGGTTAGGGTTAGGGTTAGGGTTCGGGTTAGGGTTAGGGTTAGTGTTCGGGTTAGGGTTCGGGTTCGGGTTAGGGTTAGGGTTTGGTGTTCAGGTTAGGGTTAGGGTTAGGGTTCGGGTTAGGGTTAGGGTTAGTGTTCGGGTTAGGTTTAGGGTTAGGGTTCGGGTTCGGGTTAGGGTTAGTGTTCGGGTTAGGGTTAGGGTTCGGGTTAGGGTTAGGGTTAGGGTTCGGGTTAGGGTTAGGTTTCGGGTTAGGGTTAGGGTTCGGGTTAGGGGTTAGGGTTACGGTTCGGGTTAGGGTTAGGTTTAGGGTTAGGGTTCATGTTAGGTTTAGGGTTCGGGTTAGGGTTAGGGTTTGGGTTCGGGTTAGGGTTAGGGTTCGGGTTTGGGTTAGGGTTAGGGTTAGGTTTAGGGTTCGGGTTCGGGTTAGGGTTAGGTGTTAGGGTTCGGGTTCGGGTTAGGGTTAGGGTTAGGTTTCGGGTTAGGGTTAGGGGTTAGTGTTAGGGTTAGGGTTAGGGTTAGGGTTAGGGTTAGGGTGCGGATTAGGTTTCCCTTAGGGTTAGGGTTAGGGTTCGGGTTAGGGTTAGGGTTAGGGTAAGGGTTAGGGTTAGGGTTCGGGTTCGGGTTAGGGTTAGGGTTCAGGTTAAGGGTCGGGTTAGGGTTAGGTTTAGGGTTAGGGTTCGGGTTAGGGTTAGGGTTAGGGTTAGTGTTCGGGTTCGGGTTAGGTTTCGGGTTCGGGTTAGGGTTAGGGTTAGGGTTAAGGTTAGGGTTCGGATTAGGGTTAGTGTTAGGGTTCGGGTTAGGTTTCAGGTTCTGGTTATGATTAGGTTTAGGGTTCGGGTTAGGGTTAGGGTTAGGGTTCAGGTTAGGGTTCGGGTTAGGGTTAGGGTTAGGGTTAGGGTTAGGGTTCGGTTTAGGGTTCGGGTTAGGGTTAGGGTTAGGGTTCGGGTTAGGGTTAGGTTTAGGGTTCGGGTTCGGGTTAGGGTTAGGTTTCGGGTTAGGGTTAGGGTTCGAGTTAGGGTTCGGGTTAGGGTTTGGGTTAGAGTTAGGGTTATTGTTAGGGTTCGGGTTCGGGTTAGGGTTCGGGTTCGTGTTGGGTTCGGTTTAGGGTTAGGGTTAGGGTTAGGGTTCGGGTTAGGGTTAGGGTTCGGGATAGGGTTAGGGTTAGCTTTCGGGTTAGGGTTAGGGTTAAGGGTTAGGGTTAGGGTCGAGTTAGATTTCGGGTTAGGGTTCTGGTTAGTGTTAGGGTTAGGGTTAGGTTTCGGGTTAGGGTTCGAGTTAGGGTTCGGGTTAGGGTTAGGGTTAGGGTTCGGGTTAGGATTAGGGTTAGGGTTCGGGTTAGGTTTAGGGTTTGGGTTAGGGTAAGGAATTAGGGATAGTGTTAGGGTTAGGGTTAGGGTTCGGGTTAGGGATAGGGTTAGGGTTAGGGTTAGGGTTCGGGTTAGGGTTAGGGTTAGGGTTCGGGTTAGGGTTAGGGTTAGGGTTAGGGTTAGGGTAAGGTTTTAGGGTTAGAGTTAGGGTTAGGGTTAGGGTTAGGGGTTAGGGTTAGGTTTAGGGTTAGGGTTAGGGTTCGGGTTAGCGTTAGTTTTCGGATTAGGGTTAGGGTTAGGTTTAGGGTTAGGGTTAGGGTTCGGGTTAGGGTTAGGGTTAGGGTTAGGGTTCGGTTTAGGGTTAGGGTTAGGGTTCAGGTTAGGGTTAGGGTTAGGGTTAGGGTTAGGGTTCGGGTTAGGGTTCGGGTTAGGGTTCGGGTTAGGTTTAGGGTTAGGGTTCGGGTTAGGTTTAGGGTTAGGGTTCGGTTTAGGGTTCGGGTTAGGGTTTGGGTTAGGTTTAGTGTTAGGGTTAGCGTTAGGGTTCGGGTTAGGGTTAGGGTTCGGGTTAGGGTTAGGGTTAGGGTTAGGGTTAGGGTTAGGGTTAGGTTTCGGGTTAGGGTTCGGGTTAGGGTTCGGGTTAGAGTTAGGATTCAGGTTAGGGTTAGGGTTAGGGTTAGGGTTAGGGTTCGGGTTAGGGTTAGGGTTAGATTAGGTTTAGGTTTGGGTCAGGGTTAGGGTTAGGGTTCGGGTTCGGGTTCGGGTTAGGTTTAGGGTTCGGGTTTCGGGTTAGGGTTAGGGTTCGGGTTCGGGTTAGGGTTAGCGTTTGGGTTAGGGTTAGGGATAGGGTTTGGGTTAGGGTTAGGGTTAGGGTTAGGGTTCGTGTTAGGGTTCGGGTTAGGGTTAGGGTTAGGATTCGGGTTAGGGTTAGGGTTGGGTTCGGGTTAGGGTTAGGGTTCGGATTAGGGTTAGGGTTTAGGGTTAGGGTTAGGGTTCGGGTTAGGGTCCCGGATAGTGTTAGGATTCGGGTAAAGGGTTAGGGTTCGGGTTCGGGTTCGGGTTAGGGTTAGGGTTTCGGTTAGGGTTAGGGTTAGGGTTCGGGTTAGGTTTCGGGTTAGGGTTAGGGTTAGGGTTCGCTTTAGTGTTCGGGTTAGGGTTCGGTTTAGGGTTAGGGTTAGAGTTCGGGGTAGGGTTCGGGTTAGGTTTAGTGTTAGGGTTTGGGTTAGGTTTAGGGTTAGGGTTCGGGTTAGGGTTCGGGTTAGGGTTCGGGTTAGGTTTAGGGTTAGGGTTAGCGTTAGGTTTCGGGTAGGGTTAGGGTTCGGGTTAGGGTTAGGGTTAGGGTTAGGGTTAGGGTTCGGGTTAGGGTTCGGGTTAGGGTTCGGGTTAGAGTTTGGATTCGGGTTAGGGTTAGGTTTAGGGTTAGGGTTAGGGTTCGGGTTAGGGTTAGGGTTAGGATTAGGTCTGGGTTCGGGTTAGGGTTCGGGTTCGGGTTCGGTTTAGGGTTAGGGTTCGGGTTCGGGTTCGGGTTAGGGTTCGGGTTCGGGTTAGGGTTCGGGTTAGGGTTCGGGTTAGGGTTCGGGTTAGGTTTAGGGTTAGGTTTCGGGTTAGGTTTCGGGTTAGGGTTCGGGTTATGTTTAGGTTTAGGGTTAGCGTTAGTGTTCGGGTTAGGGTTAGGGTTCGGGTTAGGGTTAGGTTTAGGGTTAGGGTTAGGGTTCGGTTTAGGGTTCGGGTTAGGGTTCGGGTTAGAGTTAGGATTCGGGTTAGGGTTAGGGTTAGGGTTAGGGTTAGGGTTAGGGTTAGGGTTCGGGTTAGGGTTAGGGTTCCGGTTCGGGTTCGGGTTAGGGTTCGGGTTCGGGTTAGGGTTCGGGTTCGTGTTAGGTTTAGGGTTTAGGGTTCGGGTTAGGTTTCGGGTTAGGGTTCGGGTTAGGGTTGGGTTTAGGGTTAGGGTTAGGGTTAGGGTTTGGGTTAGGGTTAGGGTTAGGGTTAGTGTTCGGGTTCGGGTTAGGGTTAGGGTTCGGGTTAGGTTTCGGAATAGGGTTAGGGTTAGGGTTCGGGTTAGGGTTCGGGTTCGGGTTCGGGTTAGGGTTCGGGTTCGGGTTCGGGTTAGGGTTAGGTTTAGGGTTAGTGTTCGGGTTCAGGTTAGGGTTAGGGTTAGGGTTCGGGTTAGGGTTAGCGTTAGGTTTAGGGTTAGGGGTAGGGTTCGGGTTAGGGTTCGGGTTAGGGTTAGGGTTAGGGTTCGGGTTAGGGTTCGGGTTAGGGTTCGGGTTAGGGTTAGGGTTAGGGTTCGGGTTAGGGTTCGGGTTAGGGTTAGGGTTCGGTTTAGGGTTCGGGTTAGGTTTCGGGTTAGGGTTAGGGTTAGGGTTAGGGTTCGGGTTAGGGTTAGGGTTCAGGTTAGGGTTAGGGTTAGGGTTAGGTTTAGGTTTCGGTTTAGGGTTCTGTTTAGGGTTCGGGTTAGGTTTAGTGTTCGGGTGAGTGTTAGGTTTAGGGTTAGAGTTAGGGTTAGGGTTAGGGTTCGGTTTAGGGTTAGGGTTAGGGTTAGGGTTAGGTTTCGGGTTAGGGTTAGGGTTAGTGTTCGGGTTAGGGTTCGGGTTCGGGTTAGGGTTAGGGTTTGGTGTTCAGGTTAGGGTTAGGGTTAGGGTTCGGGTTAGGGTTAGGGTTAGTGTTCGGGTTAGGTTTAGGGTTAGGGTTCGGGTTCGGGTTAGGGTTAGTGTTCGGGTTAGGGTTAGGGTTCGGGTTAGGGTTAGGGTTAGGGTTCGGGTTAGGGTTAGGTTTCGGGTTAGGGTTAGGGTTCGGGTTAGGGGTTAGGGTTACGGTTCGGGTTAGGGTTATGTTTAGGTTTAGGGTTCATGTTAGGTTTAGGGTTCGGGTCAGGGTTAGGGTTTGGGTTCGGGTTAGCGTTAGGGTTCGGGTTTGGGTTAGGGTTAAGGTTAGGTTTAGGGTTCGGGTTCGGGTTAGGGTTAGGTGTTAGGGTTCGGGTTCGGGTTAGGGTTAGGGTTAGGTTTCGGGTTAGGGTTAGGGGTTAGTGTTAGGGTTAGGGTTAGGGTTAGGGTTAGGGTTCGGATTAGGTTTCCCTTAGGGTTAGGGTTAGGGTTCGGGTTAGGGTTAGGGTTAGGGTAAGGGTTAGGGTTAGGGTTCGGGTTCGGGTTAGGGTTAGGGTTCAGGTTAAGGTTCGGGTTAGGGTTAGGTTTAGGGTTAGGGTTCGGGTTAGTGTTAGGGTTAGGGTTAGTGTTCGGGTTCGGGTTAGGTTTCGGGTTCGGGTTAGGTTTAGGGTTAGGGTTAAGGTTAGGGTTCGGATTAGGGTTAGGGTTAGGGTTCGGGTTAGGTTTCAGGTTCTGGTTAGGATTAGGTTTAGGGTTCGGGTTAGGGTTAGGGTTAGGGTTCTGGTTAGGGTTCGGGTTAGGGTTAGGGTTAGGGTTAGGGTTAGGGTTCGGTTTAGGGTTCGGGTTAGGGTTAGGGTTAGGGTTCTGGTTAGGGTTAGGTTTAGGTTTCGGGTTCGGGTTAGGGTTAGGGTTCGGGTTAGGGTTAGCTTTCGGGTTAGGTTTCGGGTTAGGGTTAGGATTCGGGTAAGGGGTTAGGGTTCGGGTTATGGTTAGGATTCGGGTAAGGGGTTATGGTTCGGGTTCGGGTTAGGGTTAGTGATAGGGTTCTGGTTAAGTTTAGGGTTAGGGTTCGGGTTAGGGTTAGGTTTAGGTTTACGTTTCGGGTTAGGGTTAGGGTTAGGGTTAGTGTTCGGGTTTGGGTTAGGGTTAGGGTTCGGTTTAGGTTTCGGAATAGTGTTAGGGTTAGGGTTCGGGTTCGGGTTCGGGTTCGGGTTAGGGTTAGGGTTAGGGTTAGTGTTCGGGTTCGGGTTAGGGTTAGGGTTAGGGTTCGGGTTAGGGTTAGGTTTAGGGTTAGGGTTAGGGGTAGGGTTCGGGTTAGGGTTCGGGTTAGGGTTAGGGTTAGGGTTCGGGTTAGGGTTCGGGTTAGGGTTCGGGTTAGGGTTAGGGTTAGGGTTAGGGTTAGGGTTCGGGTTAGGTTTAGGTTTAGGGTTAGGGTTCGGGTTAGGGTTAGGGTTAGGGTTAGGTTTCGGGTTAGGGTTAGGTTTCGGGTTCGGGTTAGGTTTAGGGTTAGGGTTAGGGTTCGGATTAGGGTTAGGGTTAGGGTTCGGGTTAGGGTTCGGGTTCGGGTTAGGGTTAGGGTTAGGGTTAGGGTTAGGGTTAGGGTTATGGTTCGGGTTAGGGTTCGGGTTCGGGTTAGGGTAAGGGTTCGGGTTCGGGTTAGGGTTAGGTTTAGGGTTAGTGTTCGGGTTCAGGTTAGGGTTAGGGTTAGGGTTCGGGTTAGGGTTAGCGTTAGGTTTAGGGTTAGGGGTAGGGTTCGAGTTAGGCTTCGGGTTAGGGTTAGGGTTAGGGTTCGGGTTAGGGTTCGGGTTAGGGTTCGGGTTAGGGTTAGGGTTAGGGTTCGGGTTAGGGTTCGGGTTAGGGTTAGGGTTAGGGTTCGGTTTAGGGTTCGGGTTAGGTTTCGGGTTAGGGTTAGGGTTAGGGTTAGGGTTCGGGTTAGGGTTAGGTTTCAGGTTAGGGTTAGGGTTAGGGTTAGGTTTAGGTTTCGGTTTAGGGTTCGGTTTAGGGTTCGGGTTAGGTTTAGTGTTCGGGTGAGTGTTAGGTTTAGGGTTAGAGTTAGGGTTAGGGTTAGGGTTCGGTTTAGGGTTAGGGTTAGGGTTAGGGTTAGGTTTCGCGTTAGGGTTAGGGTTAGTGTTCGGGTTAGGGTTCGTGTTCGGGTTAGGGTTAGGGTTTGGTGTTCAGGTTAGGGTTAGGGTTAGGGTTCGGGTTAGGGTTAGGGTTAGTGTTCGGGTTAGGTTTAGGGTTAGGGTTCGGGTTCGGGTTAGGGTTAGTGTTCGGGTTAGGGTTAGGGTTCGGGTTAGGGTTAGGGTTAGGGTTCGGGTTAGGGTTAGGTTTCGGGTTAGGGTTAGGGTTCGGGTTAGGGGTTAGGGTTACGGTTCGGGTTAGGGTTATGTTTAGGTTTAGGGTTCATGTTAGGTTTAGGGTTCGGGTCAGGGTTAGGGTTTGGGTTCGGGTTAGCGTTAGGGTTCGGGTTTGGGTTAGGGTTAAGGTTAGGTTTAGGGTTCGGGTTCGGGTTAGGGTTAGGTGTTAGGGTTCGGGTTCGGGTTAGGGTTAGGGTTAGGTTTCGGGTTAGGGTTAGGGGTTAGTGTTAGGGTTAGGGTTAGGGTTAGGGTTAGGGTTCGGATTAGGTTTCCCTTAGGGTTAGGGTTAGGGTTCGGGTTAGGGTTAGGGTTAGGGTAAGGGTTAGGGTTAGGGTTCGGGTTCGGGTTAGGGTTAGGGTTCAGGTTAAGGTTCGGGTTAGGGTTAGGTTTAGGGTTAGGGTTCGGGTTAGTGTTAGGGTTAGGGTTAGTGTTCGGGTTCGGGTTAGGTTTCGGGTTCGGGTTAGGGTTAGGGTTAGGGTTAAGGTTAGGGTTCGGATTAGGGTTCGGGTTAGGGTTCGGTTTATGGTTGGGGTTAGGGTTAGTGTTAGGGTTAGTGTTCGGGTTCGGGTTAGGGTTACGGTTAGTGTTCGGTTTCGTGTTAGGCTTAGGGTTCGGGTTAGGTTTCGGAATAGGTTTAGGGTTAGGGTTAGGGTTACGGTTCGGGTTAGGGTTCGGGTTAGGGTTCCGGTTAGGGTTCGGGTTCGGGTTCGGGTTAGGGTTAGGGTTAGGTTTCGGGTTAGGGTTCGGGTTAGGGTTAGGGTTAGGGGTAGGGTTCGGGTTAGGGTTTGGGTTAGGGTTAGGGTTAGGGTTCGGGTTAGGGTTCGGGTTTGGGTTCGGGTTAGTGTTAGGGTTAGGGTTCGGGTTAGGGTTCGGGTTAGGGTTAGGTTTCGGGTTAGGTTTAGGGTTAGGGTTCGGGTTAGGGTTAGGGTTCGGGTTAGGTTTAGGGTCGGTTTAGGGGTTAGGGTTACGGTTCGGGTTAGGGTTAGGGTTAGGGTTAGGGTTCATGTTAGGTTTAGGGTTCGGGTTAGGGTTAGGGTTAGGGTTCGGGTTAGGTTTAGGGTTCGGGTTTGTGTTAGGGTTAGGGTTAGGTTTAGTGTTCGGGTTCAGGTTAGGTGTTAGGTTTCGGTTTCGGGTTAGGGTTCGGGTTAGGTTTCGGGTTAGGGTTAGGGGTTAGTGTTAGGGTTAGGGTTAGGGTTAGGGTTAGGGTTCGGATTAGGGTTAGGGTTAGGGTTCGGGTTCGGGTTACGGTTAGGGTTCAGGTTAAGGTTCGGGTTAGGGTTAGGGTTAGGGTTAGGGTTCGGGTTAGGGTTAGGGTTAGGGTTAGGGTTCGGGTTCGGGTTAGGTTTCGGGTTCGGGTTAGGGTTAGGGTTAGGGTTAGGGTTCGGATTAGGGTTAGGGTTAGGGTAATGGTTAGGGTTCAGGTTCGGGTTAGGATTAGGCTTAGGGTTCAGGTTAGGGATAGGGTTAGGGTTCAGGTTAGGGTTCGGGTTAGGGTTAGGGTTAGGGTTAGGGTAAGGGTTCGGTTTAGGGTTCGGGTTAGGGTTAGGGTTAGGGTTCAGGTTAGGGTTAGGGTTAGGGTTCGGGTTAGGGTTAGGGTTAGGGTTCGGGTTAGGGTTAGGTTTCGGGTTAGGTTTCGGGTTAGGATTCGGGTAAGGGGTTAGGGTTCGGGTTTGGGTTAGGATTCGGGTAAGGGGTTATGGTTCGGGTTAGGGTTAGCGTTAGTGTTAGGGTTCTGGTTAAGGTTAGGGTTAGGATTCGGGTTAGGGTTAGGGTTAGGGTTACGGTTCGGGTTAGGGTTAGGGTTAGGGTTAGGGTTAGTGTTCGGGTTCGGGTTCGGGTTAGGGTTAGGGATAGGGTTAGGTTTAGGGTTCGGGTTCGGGTTCGGGTTAGGGGTTAGGTTTCGGGTTCGGGTTAGGGTTAGGGTTAGGTTTTGGGTGAGGGTTAGGGGTTAGTGTTAGGGTTAGGGTTAGGGTTATGGTTAGGGTTCGGATTAGGGTTCGGTTAGGGTTAGGGTTAGGGTTCGGGTTAGGGTTAGGGTTAGGGTTAGGGTTAGGGTTCGGGTTAGGGTTCGGGTTAGGTTTCGGGTTAGGGTTAGGGTTAGGGTTCGCGATAGTGTTCGGGTTAGGGTTCGGTTTAGGGTTAGGGTTAGGTTTCGGGGTAGGGTTCGGGTTAGGTTTAGTGTTAGGGTTTGGGTTAGGTTTAGGGTTAGGGTTCGGGTTAGGGTTCGGGTTAGGGTTCGGGTTAGGTTTAGGGTTAGGGTTAGCGTTAGGGTTCGGGTAGGGTTAGGGTTCGGGTTAGGGTTAGGGTTAGGGTTAGGGTTAGGGTTCGGGTTAGGGTTCGGGTTAGGGTTCGGGTTAGAGTTTGGATTCGGGTTAGGGTTAGGTTTAGGGTTAGGGTTAGGGTACGGTTTAGGGTTAGGTTTAGGATTAGGTCTGGGTTCGGGTTAGGGTTCGGGTTCGGGTTCGGGTTAGGGTTAGGGTTCGGGTTCGGGTTAGGGTTCGGGTTCGGGTTAGGGTTCGGGTTAGGGTTCGGGTTAGGGTTCGGGTTAGGTTTAGGGTTAGGTTTCGGGTTAGGTTTCGGGTTAGGGTTCGGGTTAGGTTTAGGGTTAGGGTTAGCGTTAGTGTTCGGGTTAGGGTTAGGGTTCGGGTTAGGGTTAGGTTTAGGGTTAGGGTTAGGGTTCGGTTTAGGGTTCGGGTTAGGGTTCGGGTTAGATTTAGAATTCGGGTTAGGGTTAGGGTTAGGGTTAGGGTTAGGGTTCGGGTTAGGGTTAGGGTTCCGGTTCGGTTTCGGGTTAGGGTTCGGGTTCGGGTTAGGGTTCGGGTTCGTGTTAGGTTTAGGGTTTAGGGTTCGGGTTAGGTTTCGGGTTAGGGTTCGGGTTAGGGTTGGGTTTAGGGTTAGGGTTAGGGTTAGGGTTTGGGTTAGGGTTAGGGTTAGGGTTAGTGTTCGGGTTCGGGTTAGGGTTAGGGTTCGGGTTAGGTTTCGGAATAGGGTTAGGGTTAGGGTTCGGGTTCGGGTTCGGGTTAGGGTTCGGGTTCGGGTTCTGGTTAGGGTTAGGTTTAGGGTTAGTGTTCGGGTTCAGGTTAGGGTTAGGGTTAGGGTTCGGGTTAGGGTTAGGGTTAGGTTTAGGGTTAGGGGTAGGGTTCGGGTTAGGGTTCGGGTTAGGGTTAGGGTTAGGGTTCGGGTTAGGGTTCGGGTTAGGGTTCGGGTTAGGGTTAGGGTTAGGGTTCGGGTTAGGGTTCGGGTTAGGGTTAGGGTTAGGGTTCGGTTTAGGGTTCGGGTTAGGTTTCTGGTTAGGGTTAGGGTTAGGGTTAGGGTTAGGGTTCGGGTTAGGGTTAGGGTTCGGGTTAGGGTTAGGGTTAGGGTTAGGTTTAGGTTTCGGTTTAGGGTTCGGTTTAGGGTTCGGGTTAGGTTTAGGGTTCGGGTGAGTGTTAGGTTTAGGGTTAGAGTTAGGGTTAGGGTTAGGGTTCGGGTTAGGGTTAGGGTTAGGGTTAGGGTTAGGGTTCGGGTTAGGGTTAGGGTTAGTGTTCGG
The DNA here is from genome assembly GCA_032313775.1 of Urocyon cinereoargenteus. Lineage (NCBI taxonomy): Eukaryota > Metazoa > Chordata > Mammalia > Carnivora > Canidae > Urocyon > Urocyon cinereoargenteus. The sequence goes on from JAVLSZ010000054.1 coordinate 1,119,793, forward strand.
GTTAGGGTTCGGGTTCGGGTTAGGGTTAGGGTTTGGTGTTCAGGTTAGGGTTAGGGTTAGGGTTCGGGTTAGGGTTAGGGTTAGTGTTCGGGTTAGGTTTAGGGTTAGGGTTCGGGTTCGGGTTAGGGTTAGTGTTCGGGTTAGGGTTAGTGTTCGGGTTAGGGTTAGGGTTAGGGTTCGGGTTAGGGTTAGGTTTCGGGTTAGGGTTAGGGTTCGGGTTAGGGGTTAGGGTTACGGTTCGGGTTAGGGTTAGGTTTAGGATTAGGGTTCATGTTAGGTTTAGGGTTCGGGTTAGGGTTATGGTTTGGGTTCGGGTTAGGGTTAGGGTTCGGGTTTGGGTTAGGGTTAGGGTTAGGTTTAGGGTTCGGGTTCGGGTTAGGGTTAGGTGTTAGGGTTCGGGTTCGGGTTAGGGTTAGGGTTAGGTTTCGGGTTAGGGTTAGGGGTTAGTGTTAGGGTTAGGGTTAGGGTTAGGGTTCGGATTAGGTTTCCCTTAGGGTTAGGGTTAAGGTTCGGGTTAGGGTTAGGGTGGTTAGGTTTACCGTTTGGGTACGGGTTAGGGTAAGGTTTAGAGTTAGGGTTAGGGTTAGTGTACGTGTTATGGTTAGGGTTTGGGTATGGGTTCTGATTAGGGATAGGGTTATGGTACGGGTTGGGGTTAGGGTTGGGGTTACGGTACGGGTTATTTTTTGGGTTATGGTACGGGTTAGGGTTACGGTTAATGTTAGGGTTAGTGTTAGGTTATGGGTTAGGTTTAGGGTACGGGTAAGGGTTATGGTTAAGGTTACCTTTAGGTTTAGGCTTAGGGGTTCGGTTAGGGTTAGGGTTAGGGTTAGGGGTATGGTTAGGGTTCTGTTAGGGTTGGGTCGGGTTAGGGTTAGGGTTAGGGTTCGGGTTAGGGTTAGGTTTAGGGTTCGGGTTCGGGTTAGGGTTAGGTTTCGGGTTAGGGTTAGGGTTCGAGTTAGGGTTCGGGGTAGGGTTTGGGTTAGAGTTAGGGTTAGGGTTAGGGTTCGGGTTCGGGTTAGGGTTCGGGTTCGTGTTGGGTTCGGTTTAGGGTTAGGGTTAGGGTTAGGGTTCGGGTTAGGGTTAGGGTTCGGGATAGGGTTAGGGTTAGCTTTCGGGTTAGGGTTAGGGTTAAGGGTTAGGGTTAGGGTCGAGTTAGAGTTCGGGTTAGGGTTCTGGTTAGTGTTAGGGTTAGGGTTAGGTTTCGGGTTAGGGTTCGAGTTAGGGTTCGGGTTAGGGTTAGGGTTAGGGTTCGGGTTAGGATTAGGGTTAGGGTTCGGGTTAGGTTTAGGGTTTGGGTTAGGGTAAGGGATTAGGGATAGGGTTAGGGTTAGGGTTAGGGTTAGGGTTCGGGTTAGGGATAGGGTTAGGTTTAGGGTTAGGGTTCGGGTTAGGGTTAGGTTTAGGGTTCGGGTTAGGGTTAGGGTTAGGGTTAGGGTTCGGGTTCGGGTTAGGGTTCGTGTTCGGTTTAGGGTTCGGTTTCGGATTAGGGTTAGGGGTTAGATTCAGTTTAGGGTTAGGGTTAGGGTTCGGGTTAGGGTTCGGGTTAGTGTTAGGGTTAGGGTTCGGGTTAGTGTTAGGGTTAGGGTTAGTGTTAGGGTTAGGGTTCGGTTTAGGGTTAGGGGTTAGGTTAGGGTTAGGTTTTGGGTTAGGGTTAGGGTTCGGGTTAGGGTTAGGGTTAGGTTTAGGTTTAGGGTTAGGGTTAGGTTTCGGGTTAGGGTTAGGGTTAGGGTTAGGTTTCGGGTTAGGGTTAGGGTTAGGGTTAGGGTTAGGGTTCGGGTTAGGGATAGGGTTATGTTTTGTGTTCGGGTTGGGGGTAGGGTTAGGTTTCGGGTTAGGGTTAGGGTTAGGGTTCGGGTTAGGGTTAGGGTTAGGGTTAGGGTTAGGGTTAGGGTTCGGATTAGGGTTAGGGTTAGGTTTCGGGTTAGGGTTCGGGTTCGGGTCAGGGTTAGAGTTAGGGTTAGGGTTAGGTTTCGGGTTAGGGTTAGGGTTAGCGTTAGGGTTAGGGTTAGGGTTAGGTTTCGGGTTAGGGTTAGGGTTAGGGTTAAGGTTAGGGTTCGGGTTAGGGTTAGGGTTAGGGTTCGGATTAGGGTTAGGGTTAGGGTTCGGGTTAGGTTTCGGGTTCGGGTGAGGATTAGGGTTAGGGTTAGGGTTAGGGTTCGGGTTAGGGGTAGGGTTAGGTTTAGGGGTTAGGGTTATGGTTAGGGTTAGGGTTCGGGTTCGGGTTCGGGTTCGGGTTAGGGTTAGGGTTAGGGTTAGGGGTTATGGTTAGGGTTCGGGTTAGGGTTAGGGTTAGGGTTAGTGATAGGGATCGGGTTAGGTTTAGGGTTAGGTTTCGGGTTAGGGTTAGGTTTAGGGTTAGGGTTAGGGTTCGGGTTAGGGTTAGGGTTAGGGTTAGGGTTAGGGTTAGGGTTCGGAATAGGGTTAGGGTTAGGGTTAGGTTTAGGTTTAGGTTTAGTGTTCGGGTTAGGGTTAGGGTTCGGGTTAGGGTTAGTGTTAAGATTAGGGTTCGGGTTAGGGTTAGGGTTCGGGTAAGGGTTAGGTTTAGGGTTCGGGTTAGGTTTAGGGTTAGGGTTCGGATTAGGGTTAGGGTTAGGGTTAGGGTTAGGGTTTGGGTTAGGGTTATGGTTAGGGTTCGGTTTAGGGTTAGGGTTAGGGTATGGGTTAGGGTTAGGGTTAGAGTTAGTGTTCGGGTTAGGGTTCGGGTTAGGGTTAGGGTTAGGATTCGGGTTAGGTTTAGGATTAGGGTTCGGGTTAGGGTTAGGGTTAGGGTTAGGGTTAGCGTTCGCGTTAGGGTTAGGGTTAGGGTTCGGGTTAGGGATCGGTTTAGGGTTCGGGTTAGGGTTCGGGTTAGGTTTAGCGTTCGGGTTAGGGTTCGGGTTAGGGTTCGGTTTATGGTTGGGGTTAGGGTTAGTGTTAGGGTTAGTGTTCGGGTTCGGGTTAGGGTTACGGTTAGTGTTCGGTTTCGTGTTAGGCTTAGGGTTCGGGTTAGGTTTCGGAATAGGGTTAGGGTTAGGGTTAGGGTTACGGTTCGGGTTAGGGTTCGGGTTAGGGTTCCGGTTAGGGTTCGGGTTCGGGTTCGGGTTAGGGTTAGGGTTAGGTTTCGGGTTAGGGTTCGGGTTAGGGTTAGGGTTAGGGGTAGGGTTCGGGTTAGGGTTTGGGTTAGGGTTAGGGTTAGGGTTCGGGTTAGGGTTCGGGTTTGGGTTCGGGTTAGTGTTAGGGTTAGGGTTCGGGTTAGGGTTCGGGTTAGGGTTAGGTTTCGGGTTAGGTTTAGGGTTAGGGTTCGGGTTAGGGTTAGGGTTCGGGTTAGGTTTAGGGTCGGTTTAGGGGTTAGGGTTACGGTTCGGGTTAGGGTTAGGGTTAGGGTTAGGGTTCATGTTAGGTTTAGGGTTCGGGTTAGGGTTAGGGTTAGGGTTCGGGTTAGGTTTAGGGTTCGGGTTTGTGTTAGGGTTAGGGTTAGGTTTAGTGTTCGGGTTCAGGTTAGGTGTTAGGTTTCGGTTTCGGGTTAGGGTTCGGGTTAGGTTTCGGGTTAGGGTTAGGGGTTAGTGTTAGGGTTAGGGTTAGGGTTAGGGTTAGGGTTCGGATTAGGGTTAGGGTTAGGGTTCGGGTTCGGGTTACGGTTAGGGTTCAGGTTAAGGTTCGGGTTAGGGTTAGGGTTAGGGTTAGGGTTCGGGTTAGGGTTAGGGTTAGGGTTAGGGTTCGGGTTCGGGTTAGGTTTCGGGTTCGGGTTAGGGTTAGGGTTAGGGTTAGGGTTCGGATTAGGGTTAGGGTTAGGGTAATGGTTAGGGTTCAGGTTCGGGTTAGGATTAGGCTTAGGGTTCAGGTTAGGGATAGGGTTAGGGTTCAGGTTAGGGTTCGGGTTAGGGTTAGGGTTAGGGTTAGGGTAAGGGTTCGGTTTAGGGTTCGGGTTAGGGTTAGGGTTAGGGTTCAGGTTAGGGTTAGGGTTAGGGTTCGGGTTAGGGTTAGGGTTAGGGTTCGGGTTAGGGTTAGGTTTCGGGTTAGGTTTCGGGTTAGGATTCGGGTAAGGGGTTAGGGTTCGGGTTTGGGTTAGGATTCGGGTAAGGGGTTATGGTTCGGGTTAGGGTTAGCGTTAGTGTTAGGGTTCTGGTTAAGGTTAGGGTTAGGATTCGGGTTAGGGTTAGGGTTAGGGTTACGGTTCGGGTTAGGGTTAGGGTTAGGGTTAGTGTTCGGGTTCGGGTTCGGGTTAGGGTTAGGGATAGGGTTAGGTTTAGGGTTCGGGTTCGGGTTCGGGTTAGGGGTTAGGTTTCGGGTTCGGGTTAGGGTTAGGGTTAGGTTTTGGGTGAGGGTTAGGGGTTAGTGTTAGGGTTAGGGTTAGGGTTATGGTTAGGGTTCGGATTAGGGTTCGGTTAGGGTTAGGGTTAGGGTTCGGTTTAGGGTTAGGGTTAGGGTTAGGGTTAGGGTTCGGGTTAGGGTTCGGGTTAGGGTTCGGGTTAGGGTTAGGGTTAGGGTTAGGGTTAGGGTTCGGTTTAGGGTTAGGGTTCGGTTTAGGGTTAGGGTTACGGTTCGGGTTAGGGTTAGGTTTCGGGTTAGGGTTAGGGTTCGGTTTAGGTGTTAGTGTTAGGGTTCGGGTTAGGGTTAGGGTTAGGGTTAGGGTTCATGTTAGGTTTAGGGTTCAGGTTAGGGTTAGGGTTCGGGTTAGGGTTAGGGTTAGGGTTCGGGTTCGGGTTCGGGTTAGGGTTAGGGTTAGGGTTAGGTTTAGGGTTCGGGTTCGGGTTAGGGTTAGGGGTTAGGTTTCGGGTTCGGGTTAGGGTTAGGGTTAGGTTTTGGGTGAGGGTTAGGGGTTAGTGTTAGGGTTAGGGTTAGGGTTATGGTTAGGGTTCGGATTAGGGTTCGGTTAGTGTTAGGGTTAGGGTTCGGGTTAGGGTTAGGGTTAGGGTTAGGGTTAGGGTTCGGGTTAGGGTTAGGGTTAGGGTTCAGGTTAAGGTTCGGGTTAGGTTTAGGTTTAGGGTTAGGGTTCGGTTTAGGGTTAGGGTTAGGGTTAGGTTTCGGGTTAGGGTTAGGTTTCGGGTTCGGGTTAGGGTTAGGGTTAGGGTTAGGGTTAGGGTTAGGGTTAGGGTTCGGATTAGGGTTAGGGTTAGGGTTCGGGTTAGGTTTCAGGTTCTGGTTAGGATTAGGTTTAGGGTTCGGTTTAGGGTTAGGGTTAGGGTTAGGGTTCAGGTTAGGGTTCGGGTTAGGGTTAGGGTTAGGGTTAGGGTTAGGGTTCGGTTTAGGTTTCGGGTTAGGGTTAGGGTTAGGGTTCGGGTTAGGGTTAGGTTTAGGGTTCGGGTTCGGGTTAGGGTTAGGTTTCGGGTTAGGGTTAGGGTTCGAGTTAGGGTTCGGGGTAGGGTTTGGGTTAGAGTTAGGGTTAGGGTTAGGGTTCGGGTTCGGGTTAGGGTTCGGGTTCGTGTTGGGTTCGGTTTAGGGTTAGGGTTAGGGTTAGGGTTCGGGTTAGGGTTAGGGTTCGGGATAGGGTTAGGGTTAGCTTTCGGGTTAGGGTTAGGGTTAAGGGTTAGGGTTAGGGTCGAGTTAGAGTTCGGGTTAGGGTTCTGGTTAGTGTTAGGGTTAGGGTTAGGTTTCGGGTTAGGGTTCGAGTTAGGGTTCGGGTTAGGGTTAGGGTTAGGGTTCGGGTTAGGATTAGGGTTAGGGTTCGGGTTAGGTTTAGGGTTTGGGTTAGGGTAAGGGATTAGGGATAGGGTTAGGGTTAGGGTTAGGGTTAGGGTTCGGGTTAGGGATAGGGTTAGGTTTAGGGTTAGGGTTCGGGTTAGTGTTAGGTTTAGGGTTCGGGTTAGGGTTAGGGTTAGGGTTAGGGTTCGGGTTCGGGTTAGGGTTCGTGTTCGGTTTAGGGTTCGGTTTCGGATTAGGGTTAGGGGTTAGATTCAGTTTAGGGTTAGGGTTAGGGTTCGGGTTAGGGTTCGGGTTAGTGTTAGGGTTAGGGTTCGGGTTAGTGTTAGGGTTAGGGTTAGTGTTAGGGTTAGGGTTCGGTTTAGGGTTAGGGGTTAGGTTAGGGTTAGGTTTTGGGTTAGGGTTAGGGTTCGGGTTAGGGTTAGGGTTAGGTTTAGGTTTAGGGTTAGGGTTAGGTTTCGGGTTAGGGTTAGGGTTAGGGTTAGGTTTCGGGTTAGGGTTAGGGTTAGGGTTAGGGTTAGGGTTCGGGTTAGGGATAGGGTTATGTTTTGTGTTCGGGTTGGGGGTAGGGTTAGGTTTCGGGTTAGGGTTAGGGTTAGGGTTCGGGTTAGGGTTAGGGTTAGGGTTAGGGTTAGGGTTAGGGTTCGGATTAGGGTTAGGGTTAGGTTTCGGGTTAGGGTTCGGGTTCGGGTCAGGGTTAGAGTTAGGGTTAGGGTTAGGTTTCGGGTTAGGGTTAGGGTTAGGGTTAGGGTTAGGGTTAGGGTTAGGTTTCGGGTTAGGGTTAGGGTTAGGGTTAAGGTTAGGGTTCGGGTTAGGGTTAGGGTTAGGGTTCGGATTAGGGTTAGGGTTAGGGTTCGGGTTAGGTTTCGGGTTCGGGTGAGGATTAGGGTTAGGGTTAGGGTTAGGGTTCGGGTTAGGGGTAGGGTTAGGTTTAGGGGTTAGGGTTATGGTTAGGGTTAGGGTTCGGGTTCGGGTTCGGGTTCGGGTTAGGGTTAGGGTTAGGGTTAGGGGTTATGGTTAGGGTTCGGGTTAGGGTTAGGGTTAGGGTTAGTGATAGGGATCGGGTTAGGTTTAGGGTTAGGTTTCGGGTTAGGGTTAGGTTTAGGGTTAGGGTTAGGGTTCGGGTTAGGGTTAGGGTTAGGGTTAGGGTTAGGGTTAGGGTTCGGAATAGGGTTAGGGTTAGGGTTAGGTTTAGGTTTAGGTTTAGTGTTCGGGTTAGGGTTAGGGTTCGGGTTAGGGTTAGTGTTAAGATTAGGGTTCGGGTTAGGGTTAGGGTTCGGGTAAGGGTTAGGTTTAGGGTTCGGGTTAGGTTTAGGGTTAGGGTTCGGATTAGGGTTAGGGTTAGGGTTAGGGTTAGGGTTTGGGTTAGGGTTATGGTTAGGGTTCGGTTTAGGGTTAGGGTTAGGGTATGGGTTAGGGTTAGGGTTAGAGTTAGTGTTCGGGTTAGGGTTCGGGTTAGGGTTAGGGTTAGGATTCGGGTTAGGTTTAGGATTAGGGTTCGGGTTAGGGTTAGGGTTAGGGTTAGGGTTAGCGTTCGCGTTAGGGTTAGGGTTAGGGTTCGGGTTAGGGATCGGTTTAGGGTTCGGGTTAGGGTTCGGGTTAGGTTTAGCGTTCGGGTTAGGGTTCGGGTTAGGGTTCGGTTTATGGTTGGGGTTAGGGTTAGTGTTAGGGTTAGTGTTCGGGTTCGGGTTAGGGTTACGGTTAGTGTTCGGTTTCGTGTTAGGCTTAGGGTTCGGGTTAGGTTTCGGAATAGGGTTAGGGTTAGGGTTAGGGTTACGGTTCGGGTTAGGGTTCGGGTTAGGGTTCCGGTTAGGGTTCGGGTTCGGGTTCGGGTTAGGGTTAGGGTTAGGTTTCGGGTTAGGGTTCGGGTTAGGGTTAGGGTTAGGGGTAGGGTTCGGGTTAGGGTTTGGGTTAGGGTTAGGGTTAGGGTTCGGGTTAGGGTTCGGGTTTGGGTTCGGGTTAGTGTTAGGGTTAGGGTTCGGGTTAGGGTTCGGGTTAGGGTTAGGTTTCGGGTTAGGTTTAGGGTTAGGGTTCGGGTTAGGGTTAGGGTTCGGGTTAGGTTTAGGGTCGGTTTAGGGGTTAGGGTTACGGTTCGGGTTAGGGTTAGGGTTAGGGTTAGGGTTCATGTTAGGTTTAGGGTTCGGGTTAGGGTTAGGGTTAGGGTTCGGGTTAGGTTTAGGGTTCGGGTTTGTGTTAGGGTTAGGGTTAGGTTTAGTGTTCGGGTTCAGGTTAGGTGTTAGGTTTCGGTTTCGGGTTAGGGTTCGGGTTAGGTTTCGGGTTAGGGTTAGGGGTTAGTGTTAGGGTTAGGGTTAGGGTTAGGGTTAGGGTTCGGATTAGGGTTAGGGTTAGGGTTCGGGTTCGGGTTACGGTTAGGGTTCAGGTTAAGGTTCGGGTTAGGGTTAGGGTTAGGGTTAGGGTTCGGGTTAGGGTTAGGGTTAGGGTTAGGGTTCGGGTTCGGGTTAGGTTTCGGGTTCGGGTTAGGGTTAGGGTTAGGGTTAGGGTTCGGATTAGGGTTAGGGTTAGGGTAATGGTTAGGGTTCAGGTTCGGGTTAGGATTAGGCTTAGGGTTCAGGTTAGGGATAGGGTTAGGGTTCAGGTTAGGGTTCGGGTTAGGGTTAGGGTTAGGGTTAGGGTAAGGGTTCGGTTTAGGGTTCGGGTTAGGGTTAGGGTTAGGGTTCAGGTTAGGGTTAGGGTTAGGGTTCGGGTTAGGGTTAGGGTTAGGGTTCGGGTTAGGGTTAGGTTTCGGGTTAGGTTTCGGGTTAGGATTCGGGTAAGGGGTTAGGGTTCGGGTTTGGGTTAGGATTCGGGTAAGGGGTTATGGTTCGGGTTAGGGTTAGCGTTAGTGTTAGGGTTCTGGTTAAGGTTAGGGTTAGGATTCGGGTTAGGGTTAGGGTTAGGGTTACGGTTCGGGTTAGGGTTAGGGTTAGGGTTAGTGTTCGGGTTCGGGTTCGGGTTAGGGTTAGGGATAGGGTTAGGTTTAGGGTTCGGGTTCGGGTTCGGGTTAGGGGTTAGGTTTCGGGTTCGGGTTAGGGTTAGGGTTAGGTTTTGGGTGAGGGTTAGGGGTTAGTGTTAGGGTTAGGGTTAGGGTTATGGTTAGGGTTCGGATTAGGGTTCGGTTAGGGTTAGGGTTAGGGTTCGGTTTAGGGTTAGGGTTAGGGTTAGGGTTAGGGTTCGGGTTAGGGTTCGGGTTAGGGTTCGGGTTAGGGTTAGGGTTAGGGTTAGGGTTAGGGTTCGGTTTAGGGTTAGGGTTCGGTTTAGGGTTAGGGTTACGGTTCGGGTTAGGGTTAGGTTTCGGGTTAGGGTTAGGGTTCGGTTTAGGTGTTAGTGTTAGGGTTCGGGTTAGGGTTAGGGTTAGGGTTAGGGTTCATGTTAGGTTTAGGGTTCAGGTTAGGGTTAGGGTTCGGGTTAGGGTTAGGGTTAGGGTTCGGGTTCGGGTTCGGGTTAGGGTTAGGGTTAGGGTTAGGTTTAGGGTTCGGGTTCGGGTTAGGGTTAGGGGTTAGGTTTCGGGTTCGGGTTAGGGTTAGGGTTAGGTTTTGGGTGAGGGTTAGGGGTTAGTGTTAGGGTTAGGGTTAGGGTTATGGTTAGGGTTCGGATTAGGGTTCGGTTAGTGTTAGGGTTAGGGTTCGGGTTAGGGTTAGGGTTAGGGTTAGGGTTAGGGTTCGGGTTAGGGTTAGGGTTAGGGTTCAGGTTAAGGTTCGGGTTAGGTTTAGGTTTAGGGTTAGGGTTCGGTTTAGGGTTAGGGTTAGGGTTAGGTTTCGGGTTAGGGTTAGGTTTCGGGTTCGGGTTAGGGTTAGGGTTAGGGTTAGGGTTAGGGTTAGGGTTAGGGTTCGGATTAGGGTTAGGGTTAGGTTTCGGGTTAGGGTTCGGGTTCGGGTTAGGGTTAGGGTTAGGGTTCGGGTTAGGGTTAGGGTTAGGGTTAGGGTTAAGGTTCGGGTTAGGGTTCGGGTTAGGGTTAGGGTTAGGGTTCGGGTTAGGGTTAGGGTTCCGGTTAGGGTTAGGGTTCGGGTTAGGGGTTAGGGTCACGGTTCGGGTTACGGTTAGGGTTAGGGTTAGGGTTCATGTTAGGGTTAGGGTTTGGGTTAGGGTTAGGGTTAGGGTTCGGGTTAGGGTTAGGTTTCGGGTTAGGGTTAGGGTTCGGTTTAGGGTTCGGGTTCGGGTTAGGGTTAGGTGTTAGGGTTCGGGTTCGGGTTAGGGTTAGGGTTAGGTTTCGGGTTCGGGTTATGGTTAGGTTTGGGGTTCGGGATAGGGTTCGGGTTAGGGTTCGGGTTAGGGTTAGGGTTAGGGTTAGGTTTCGGGTTCGGGGTTAGGGTTAGGGTTAGGGTTCGGGTTAGGGTTAGGTTTCGGGTTAGGGTTAGGGTTAGGGTACGGGTTCGGGTTAGGGTTAGGGTTAGGTTCGGGTTCGGGTTAGGGTTCGGGTTAGGGTTAGGGTTCGGGTTCGTGTTGGGTTCGGTTTAGGGTTAGGGTTAGGGTTAGGGTTCGGGTTAGGGTTAGGGTTCGGGATAGGGTTAGGGTTAGCTTTCGGGTTAGGGTTAGGGTTAAGGGTTAGGGTTAGGGTCGAGTTAGAGTTCGGGTTAGGGTTCTGGTTAGTGTTAGGGTTAGGGTTAGTTTTCGGGTTAGGGTTCGAGTTAGGGTTCGGGTTAGGGTTAGGGTTAGGGTTCGGGTTAGGATTAGGGTTAGGGTTCGGGTTAGGTTTAGGGTTTGGGTTAGGGTAAGGGATTAGGGATAGGGTTAGGGTTAGGGTTAGGGTTAGGGTTCGGGTTAGGGATAGGGTTAGGGTTAGGGTTAGGGTTCGGGTTAGGGTTAGGGTTAGGGTTGGGGTTGGGGTTAGGGTTAGGGTTAGGGTTAGGGTTAGGGTAAGGTTTTAGGTTTAGAGTTAGGGTTAGGGTTAGGGTTAGGGGTTAGGGTTAGGTTTAGGGTTAGGGTTAGGGTTCGGGTTAGCGTTAGGTTTCGGATTAGGGTTAGGGTTAGGTTTAGGGTTAGGGTTAGGGTTCGGGTTAGGGTTAGGGTTAGGGTTAGGGTTCGGGTTAGGGTTAGGGTGAGGGTTCAGGTTAGGGTTAGGGTTAGGGTTAGGGTTAGGGTTAGGGTTCGGGTTAGGGTTCGGGTTAGGGTTCGGATTAGGTTTAGGGTTAGGGTTCGGGTTAGGTTTAGGGTTAGGGTTCGGTTTAGGGTTCGGGTTAGGGTTTGGGTTAGGTTTAGTGTTAGGGTTAGCGTTAGGGTTCGGGTTAGGGTTAGGGTTCGGGTTAGGGTTAGGGTTAGGGTTAGGGTTAGGTTTAGGGTTAGGTTTCGGGTTAGGGTTCGGGTTAGGGTTGGGGTTAGAGTTAGGATTCCGGTTAGGGTTAGGGTTAGGGTTCGTGTTAGGGTTCGGGTTAGGGTTAGGGTTAGATTAGGTTTAGGTTTGGGTCAGGGTTAGGGTTAGGGTTCGGGTTCGGGTTCGGGTTAGGGTTAGGGTTCGGGTTTCGGGTTAGGGTTAGGGTTCGGGTTCGGGTTAGGGTTCGCGTTTGGGTTAGGGTTAGGGTTAGGGTTTGGGTTAGGGTTAGGGTTAGGGTTAGGGTTCGTGTTAGGGTTCGGGTTAGGGTTAGGGTTAGGATTCGGGTTAGGGTTAGGGTTGGGTTCGGGTTAGGGTTAGGGTTCGGATTAGGTTTAGGGTTTAGTGTTAGGGTTAGGGTTCGGGTTAGGGTTCCGGATAGTGTTAGGATTCGGGTAAAGGGTTAGGGTTCGGGTTCGGGTTCGGGTTAGGGTTAGGGTTTCGGTTAGGGTTAGGGTTAGGGTTCGGGTTAGGTTTCGGGTTAGGGTTAGGGTTAGGGTTCGCGTTAGTGTTCGGGTTAGGGTTCGGTTTAGGGTTAGGGTTAGGGTTCGGGGTAGGGTTCGGGTTAGGTTTAGTGTTAGGGTTTGGGTTAGGTTTAGGGTTAGGGTTCGGTTTAGGGTTCGGGTTAGGGTTCGGGTTAGGTTTAGGGTTAGGGTTAGCGTTAGGGTTCGGGTAGGGTTAGGGTTCGGGTTAGGGTTAGGGTTAGGGTTAGGGTTAGGGTTCGGGTTAGGGTTCGGGTTAGGGTTCGGGTTAGAGTTTGGATTCGGGTTAGGGTTAGGTTAAGGGTTAGGGTTAGGGTACGGGTTAGGGTTAGGGTTAGGATTAGGTCTGGGTTCGGGTTAGGGTTCGGGTTCGGGTTCGGGTTCGGGTTAGGGTTCGGGTTCGGGTTCGGGTTAGGGTTCGGGTTCGGGTTAGGGTTCGGGTTAGGGTTCGGGTTAGGTTTTGGGTTAGGTTTCGGGTTAGGTTTCGGGTTAGGGTTCGGGTTAGGTTTAGGGTTAGGGTTAGCGTTAGTGTTCGGGTTAGGGTTAGGGTTCGGGTTAGGGTTAGGTTTAGGGTTAGGGTTAGGGTTCGGTTTAGGGTTCGGGTTAGGGTTCGGGTTAGAGTTAGAATTCGGGTTAGGGTTAGGGTTAGGGTTAGGGTTAGGGTTCGGGTTAGGGTTAGGGTTCCGGTTCGGGTTCGGGTTAGGGTTCGGGTTCGGGTTAGGGTTCGGGTTTGGGTTCGGGTTAGTGTTAGGGTTAGGGTTCGGGTTAGGGTTCGGGTTAGGGTTAGGTTTCGGGTTAGGTTTAGGGTTAGGGTTCGGGTTAGGGTTAGGGTTCGGGTTAGGTTTAGGGTCGGTTTAGGGGTTAGGGTTACGGTTCGGGTTAGGGTTAGGGTTAGGGTTAGGGTTCATGTTAGGTTTAGGGTTCGGGTTAGGGTTAGGGTTAGGGTTCGGGTTAGGTTTAGGGTTCGGGTTTGTGTTAGGGTTAGGGTTAGGTTTAGTGTTCGGGTTCAGGTTAGGTGTTAGGTTTCGGTTTCGGGTTAGGGTTCGGGTTAGGTTTCGGGTTAGGGTTAGGGGTTAGTGTTAGGGTTAGGGTTAGGGTTAGGGTTCGGATTAGGGTTAGGGTTAGGGTTCGGGTTCGGGTTACGGTTAGGGTTCAGGTTAAGGTTCGGGTTAGGGTTAGGGTTAGGGTTAGGGTTCGGGTTAGGGTTAGGGTTAGGGTTAGGGTTCGGGTTCGTGTTAGGTTTCGGGTTCGGGTTAGGGTTAGGGTTAGGGTTCGGATTAGGGTTAGGGTTAGGGTAATGGTTAGGGTTCAGGTTCGGGTTAGGATTAGGCTTAGGGTTCAGGTTAGGGATAGGGTTAGGGTTCAGGTTAGGGTTCGGGTTAGGGTTAGGGTTAGGGTTAGGGTAAGGGTTCGGTTTAGGGTTCGGGTTAGGGTTAGGGTTAGGGTTCAGGTTAGGGTTAGGGTTAGGGTTCGGGTTAGGGTTAGGGTTAGGGTTCGGGTTAGGGTTAGGTTTCGGGTTAGGTTTCGGGTTAGGATTCGGGTAAGGGGTTAGGGTTCGGGTTTGGGTTAGGATTCGGGTAAGGGGTTATGGTTCGGGTTAGGGTTAGCGTTAGTGTTAGGGTTCTGGTTAAGGTTAGGGTTAGGATTCGGGTTAGGGTTAGGGTTAGGGTTACGGTTCGGGTTAGGGTTAGGGTTAGGGTTAGTGTTCGGGTTCGGGTTCGGGTTAGGGTTAGGGATAGGGTTAGGTTTAGGGTTCGGGTTCGGGTTCGGGTTAGGGGTTAGGTTTCGGGTTCGGGTTAGGGTTAGGGTTAGGTTTTGGGTGAGGGTTAGGGGTTAGTGTTAGGGTTAGGGTTAGGGTTATGGTTAGGATTCGGATTAGGGTTCGGTTAGGGTTAGGGTTAGGGTTCGGTTTAGGGTTAGGGTTAGGGTTAGGGTTAGGGTTCGGGTTAGGGTTCGGGTTAGGGTTCGGGTTAGGGTTAGGGTTAGGGTTAGGGTTAGGGTTCGGTTTAGGGTTAGGGTTCGGTTTAGGGTTAGGGTTACGGTTCGGGTTAGGGTTAGGTTTCGGGTTAGGGTTAGGGTTCGGTTTAGGTGTTAGTGTTAGGGTTCGGGTTAGGGTTAGGGTTAGGGTTAGGGTTCATGTTAGGTTTAGGGTTCAGGTTAGGGTTAGGGTTCGGGTTAGGGTTAGGGTTAGGGTTCGGGTTCGGGTTCGGGTTAGGGTTAGGGTTAGGGTTAGGTTTAGGGTTCGGGTTCGGGTTAGGGTTAGGGGTTAGGTTTCGGGTTCGGGTTAGGGTTAGGGTTAGGTTTTGGGTGAGGGTTAGGGGTTAGTGTTAGGGTTAGGGTTAGGGTTAGGTTAGGGTTCGGATTAGGGTTCGGTTAGTGTTAGGGTTAGGGTTCGGGTTAGGGTTAGGGTTAGGGTTAGGGTTAGGGTTCGGGTTAGGGTTAGGGTTAGGGTTCAGGTTAAGGTTCGGGTTAGGTTTAGGTTTAGGGTTAGGGTTCGGTTTAGGGTTAGGGTTAGGGTTAGGTTTCGGGTTAGGGTTAGGTTTCGGGTTCGGGTTAGGGTTAGGGTTAGGGTTAGGTTTAGGGTTAGGGTTAGGGTTCGGATTAGGGTTAGGGTTAGGGTTCGGGTTAGGGTTCGGGTTCGGGTTAGGGTTAGGGTTAGGGTTCGGGTTAGGGTTAGGGTTAGGGTTAGGGTTATGGTTCGGGTTAGGGTTCGGGTTAGGGTTAGGGTTAGGGTTCGGGTTAGGGTTAGGGTTCCGGTTAGGGTTAGGGTTCGGGTTAGGGGTTAGGGTCACGGTTCGGGTTACGGTTAGGGTTAGGGTTAGGGTTCATGTTAGGGTTAGGGTTTGGGTTAGGGTTAGGGTTAGGGTTCGGGTTAGGGTTAGGTTTCGGGTTAGGGTTAGGGTTCGGTTTAGGGTTCGGGTTCGGGTTAGGGTTAGGTGTTAGGGTTCGGGTTCGGGTTAGGGTTAGGGTTAGGTTTCGGGTTCGGGTTATGGTTAGGTTTGGGGTTCGGGATAGGGTTCGGGTTAGGGTTCGGGTTAGGGTTAGGGTTAGGGTTAGGTTTCGGGTTCGGGGTTAGGGTTAGGGTTAGGGTTCGGGTTAGGGTTAGGTTTCGGGTTAGGGTTAGGGTTAGGGTACGGGTTCGGGTTAGGGTTAGGGTTAGGTTCGGGTTCGGGTTAGGGTTCGGGTTAGGGTTAGGGTTCGGGTTCGTGTTGGGTTCGGTTTAGGGTTAGGGTTAGGGTTAGGGTTCGGGTTAGGGTTAGGGTTCGGGATAGGGTTAGGGTTAGCTTTCGGGTTAGGGTTAGGGTTAAGGGTTAGGGTTAGGGTCGAGTTAGAGTTCGGGTTAGGGTTCTGGTTAGTGTTAGGGTTAGGGTTAGTTTTCGGGTTAGGGTTCGAGTTAGGGTTCGGGTTAGGGTTAGGGTTAGGGTTCGGGTTAGGATTAGGGTTAGGGTTCGGGTTAGGTTTAGGGTTTGGGTTAGGGTAAGGGATTAGGGATAGGGTTAGGGTTAGGGTTAGGGTTAGGTTTCGGGTTAGGGATAGGGTTAGGGTTAGGGTTAGGGTTCGGGTTAGGGTTAGGGTTAGGGTTGGGGTTAGGGTTAGGGTTAGGGTTAGGGTTAGGGTAAGGTTTTAGGTTTAGAGTTAGGGTTAGGGTTAGGGTTAGGGGTTAGGGTTAGGTTTAGGGTTAGGGTTAGGGTTCGGGTTAGCGTTAGGTTTCGGATTAGGGTTAGGGTTAGGTTTAGGGTTAGGGTTAGGGTTCGGGTTAGGGTTAGGGTTAGGGTTAGGGTTCGGGTTAGGGTTAGGGTGAGGGTTCAGGTTAGGGTTAGGGTTAGGGTTAGGGTTAGGGTTAGGGTTCGGGTTAGGGTTCGGGTTAGGGTTCGGATTAGGTTTAGGGTTAGGGTTCGGGTTAGGTTTAGGGTTAGGGTTCGGTTTAGGGTTCGGGTTAGGGTTTGGGTTAGGTTTAGTGTTAGGGTTAGCGTTAGGGTTCGGGTTAGGGTTAGGGTTCGGGTTAGGGTTAGGGTTAGGGTTAGGGTTAGGTTTAGGGTTAGGTTTCGGGTTAGGGTTCGGGTTAGGGTTCGGGTTAGAGTTAGGATTCCGGTTAGGGTTAGGGTTAGGGTTCGTGTTAGGGTTCGGGTTAGGGTTAGGGTTAGATTAGGTTTAGGTTTGGGTCAGGGTTAGGGTTAGGGTTCGGGTTCGGGTTCGGGTTAGGGTTAGGGTTCGGGTTTCGGGTTAGGGTTAGGGTTCGGGTTCGGGTTAGGGTTCGCGTTTGGGTTAGGGTTAGGGTTAGGGTTTGGGTTAGGGTTAGGGTTAGGGTTAGGGTTCGTGTTAGGGTTCGGGTTAGGGTTAGGGTTAGGATTCGGGTTAGGGTTAGGGTTGGGTTCGGGTTAGGGTTAGGGTTCGGATTAGGTTTAGGGTTTAGTGTTAGGGTTAGGGTTCGGGTTAGGGTTCCGGATAGTGTTAGGATTCGGGTAAAGGGTTAGGGTTCGGGTTCGGGTTCGGGTTAGGGTTAGGGTTTCGGTTAGGGTTAGGGTTAGGGTTCGGGTTAGGTTTCGGGTTAGGGTTAGGGTTAGGGTTCGCGTTAGTGTTCGGGTTAGGGTTCGGTTTAGGGTTAGGGTTAGGGTTCGGGGTAGGGTTCGGGTTAGGTTTAGTGTTAGGGTTTGGGTTAGGTTTAGGGTTAGGGTTCGGTTTAGGGTTCGGGTTAGGGTTCGGGTTAGGTTTAAGGTTAGGGTTAGCGTTAGGGTTCGGGTAGGGTTAGGGTTCGGGTTAGGGTTAGGGTTAGGGTTAGGGTTAGGGTTCGGGTTAGGGTTCGGGTTAGGGTTCGGGTTAGAGTTTGGATTCGGGTTAGGGTTAGGTTAAGGGTTAGGGTTAGGGTACGGGTTAGGGTTAGGGTTAGGATTAGGTCTGGGTTCGGGTTAGGGTTCGGGTTCGGGTTCGGGTTCGGGTTAGGGTTCGGGTTCGGGTTCGGGTTAGGGTTCGGGTTCGGGTTAGGGTTCGGGTTAGGGTTCGGGTTAGGTTTTGGGTTAGGTTTCGGGTTAGGTTTCGGGTTAGGGTTCGGGTTAGGTTTAGGGTTAGGGTTAGCGTTAGTGTTCGGGTTAGGGTTAGGGTTCGGGTTAGGGTTAGGTTTAGGGTTAGGGTTAGGGTTCGGTTTAGGGTTCGGGTTAGGGTTCGGGTTAGAGTTAGAATTCGGGTTAGGGTTAGGGTTAGGGTTAGGGTTAGGGTTCGGGTTAGGGTTAGGGTTCCGGTTCGGGTTCGGGTTAGGGTTCGGGTTCGGGTTAGGGTTCGGGTTCGTGTTAGGTTTAGGGTTTAGGGTTCGGGTTAGGTTTCGGGTTAGGGTTCGGGTTAGGGTTGGGTTTAGGGTTAGGGTTAGGGTTAGGTTTTGGGTTAGGGTTAGGGTTAGGGTTAGTGTTCGGGTTCGGGTTAGGGTTAGGGTTCGGGTTAGGTTTCGGAATAGGGTTAGGGTTAGGGTTCGGGTTAGGGTTCGGGTTCGGGTTTGGGTTAGGGTTCGGGTTCGGGTTCGGGTTCGGGTTAGGGTTAGGTTTAGGGTTAGTGTTCGTGTTCAGGTTAGGGTTAGGGTTAGGGTTCGGGTTTGGGTTAGGGTTAGGTTTAGGGTTAGGGGTAGGGTTCGGGTTAGGGTTCGGGTTAGGGTTAGGGTTAGGGTTCGGGTTAGGGTTCGGGTTAGGGTTCGGGTTAGGGTTAGGGTTAGGGTTCGTGTTAGGGTTCGGGTTAGGGTAAGGGTTAGGGTTCGGTTTAGGGTTCGGGTTAGGTTTCGGGTTAGGGTTAGGGTTAGGGTTAGGGTTAGGGTTCGGGTTAGGGTTAGGGTTCGGGTTAGGGTTAGGGTTAGGGTTAGGTTTAGGTTTCGGTTTAGGGTTCGGTTTAGGGTTCGGGTTAGGTTTAGGGTTCGGGTGAGTGTTAGGTTTAGGGTTAGAGTTAGGGTTAGGGTTAGGGTTCGGGTTAGGGTTAGGGTTAGGGTTAGGGTTAGGGTTCGGGTTAGGGTTAGGGTTAGTGTTCGGGTTAGGGTTCGGGTTCGGGTTAGGGTTAGGGTTTGGTGTTCAGGTTAGGGTTAGGGTTAGGGTTCGGGTTAGGGTTAGGGTTAGTGTTCGGGTTAGGTTTAGGGTTAGGGTTCGGGTTCGGGTTAGGGTTAGTGTTCGGGTTAGGGTTAGGGTTCGGGTTATGGTTAGGGTTAGGGTTCGGGTTAGGGTTAGGTTTCGGGTTAGGGTTAGGGTTCGGGTTAGGGGTTAGGGTTACGGTTCGGGTTAGGGTTAGGTTTAGGGTTAGGGTTCATGTTAGGTTTAGGGTTCGGGTTAGGGTTAGGGTTTGGGTTCGGGTTAGGGTTAGGGTTCGGGTTTGGGTTAGGGTTAGGGTTAGGTTTAGGGTTCGGGTTCGGGTTAGGGTTAGGTGTTAGGGTTCGGGTTCGGGTTAGGGTTAGGGTTAGGTTTCGGGTTAGGGTTAGGGGTTAGTGTTAGGGTTAGGGTTAGGGTTAGGGTTAGGGTTAGGGTGCGGATTAGGTTTCCCTTAGGGTTAGGGTTAGGGTTCGGGTTCGGGTTAGGGTTAGGGTTCAGGTTAAGGTTCGGGTTAGGGTTAGGTTTAGGGTTAGGGTTCGGGTTAGGGTTAGGGTTAGGGTTAGTGTTCGGGTTCGGGTTAGGTTTCGGGTTCGGGTTAGGGTTAGGGTTAGGGTTAAGGTTAGGGTTCGGATTAGGGTTAGTGTTAGGGTTCGGGTTAGGTTTCAGGTTCTGGTTAGGATTAGGTTTAGGGTTCGGGTTAGGGTTAGGGTTAGGGTTCAGGTTAGGGTTCGGGTTAGGGTTAGGGTTAGGGTTAGGGTTAGGGTTCGGTTTAGGGTTCGGGTTAGGGTTAGGGTTAGGGTTCGGGTTAGGGTTAGGTTTAGGGTTCGGGTTCGGGTTAGGGTTAGGTTTCGGGTTAGGGTTAGGGTTCGAGTTAGGGTTCGGGTTAGGGTTTGGGTTAGAGTTAGGGTTAGGGTTAGGGTTCGGGTTCGGGTTAGGGTTCGGGTTCGTGTTGGGTTCGGTTTAGGGTTAGGGTTAGGGTTAGGGTTCGGGTTAGGGTTAGGGTTCGGGATAGGGTTAGGGTTAGCTTTCGGGTTAGGGTTAGGGTTAAGGGTTAGGGTTAGGGTCGAGTTAGAGTTCGGGTTAGGGTTCTGGTTAGTGTTAGGGTTAGGGTTAGGTTTCGGGTTAGGGTTCGAGTTAGGGTTCGGGTTAGGGTTAGGGTTAGGGTTCGGGTTAGGATTAGGGTTAGGGTTCGGGTTAGGTTTAGGGTTTGGGTTAGGGTAAGGGATTAGGGATAGTGTTAGGGTTAGGGTTAGGGTTCGGGTTAGGGATAGGGTTAGGGTTAGGGTTAGGGTTCGGGTTAGGGTTAGGGTTAGGGTTCGGGTTAGGGTTAGGGTTAGGGTTAGGGTTAGGGTAAGGTTTTAGGGTTAGAGTTAGGGTTAGGGTTAGGGTTAGGGGTTAGGGTTAGGTTTAGGGTTAGGGTTAGGGTTCGGGTTAGCGTTAGTTTTCGGATTAGGGTTAGGGTTAGGTTTAGGGTTAGGGTTAGGGTTCGGGTTAGGGTTAGGGTTAGGGTTAGGGTTCGGTTTAGGGTTAGGGTTAGGGTTCAGGTTAGGGTTAGGGTTAGGGTTAGGGTTAGGGTTCGGGTTAGGGTTCGGGTTAGGGTTCGGGTTAGGTTTAGGGTTAGGGTTCGGGTTAGGTTTAGGGTTAGGGTTCGGTTTAGGGTTCGGGTTAGGGTTTGGTTTAGGTTTAGTGTTAGGGTTAGCGTTAGGGTTCGGGTTAGGGTTAGGGTTCGGGTTAGGGTTAGGGTTAGGGTTAGGGTTAGGGTTAGGGTTAGGTTTCGGGTTAGGGTTCGGGTTAGGGTTCGGGTTAGAGTTAGGATTCAGGTTAGGGTTAGGGTTAGGGTTAGGGTTAGGGTTCGGGTTAGGGTTAGGGTTAGATTAGGTTTAGGTTTGGGTCAGGGTTAGGGTTAGGGTTCGGGTTCGGGTTCGGGTTCGGGTTAGGTTTAGGGTTCGGGTTTCGGGTTAGGGTTAGGGTTCGGGTTCGGGTTAGGGTTAGCGTTTGGGTTAGGGTTAGGGATAGGGTTTGGGTTAGGGTTAGGGTTAGGGTTAGGGTTCGTGTTAGGGTTCGGGTTAGGGTTCGGGTTAGGGTTCCGGATAGTGTTAGGATTCGGGTAAAGGGTTAGGGTTCGGGTTCGGGTTCGGGTTAGGGTTAGGGTTTCGGTTAGGGTTAGGGTTAGGGTTCGGGTTAGGTTTCGGGTTAGGGTTAGGGTTAGGGTTCGCTTTAGTGTTCGGGTTAGGGTTCGGTTTAGGGTTAGGGTTAGAGTTCGGGGTAGGGTTCGGGTTAGGTTTAGTGTTAGGGTTTGGGTTAGGTTTAGGGTTAGGGTTCGGGTTAGGGTTCGGGTTAGGGTTCGGGTTAGGTTTAGGGTTAGGGTTAGCGTTAGGTTTCGGGTAGGGTTAGGGTTCGGGTTAGGGTTAGGGTTAGGGTTAGGGTTAGGGTTCGGGTTAGGGTTCGGGTTAGGGTTCGGGTTAGAGTTTGGATTCGGGTTAGGGTTAGGTTTAGGGTTAGGGTTAGGGTTCGGGTTAGGGTTAGGGTTAGGATTAGGTCTGGGTTCGGGTTAGGGTTCGGGTTCGGGTTCGGGTTAGGGTTAGGGTTAGGGTTCGGGTTCGGGTTCGGGTTAGGGTTCGGGTTCGGGTTAGGGTTCGGGTTAGGGTTCGGGTTAGGGTTCGGGTTAGGTTTAGGGTTAGGTTTCGGGTTAGGTTTCGGGTTAGGGTTCGGGTTAGGTTTAGGTTTAGGGTTAGCGTTAGTGTTCGGGTTAGGGTTAGGGTTCGGGTTAGGGTTAGGTTTAGGGTTAGGGTTAGGGTTCGGTTTAGGGTTCGGGTTAGGGTTCGGGTTAGAGTTAGGATTCGGGTTAGGGTTAGGGTTAGGGTTAGGGTTAGGGTTAGGGTTCGGGTTAGGGTTAGGGTTCCGGTTCGGGTTCGGGTTAGGGTTCGGGTTCGGGTTAGGGTTCGGGTTCGTGTTAGGTTTAGGGTTTAGGGTTCGGGTTAGGTTTCGGGTTAGGGTTCGGGTTAGGGTTGGGTTTAGGGTTAGGGTTAGGGTTAGGGTTTGGGTTAGGGTTAGGGTTAGGGTTAGTGTTCGGGTTCGGGTTAGGGTTAGGGTTCGGGTTAGGTTTCGGAATAGGGTTAGGGTTAGGGTTCGGGTTAGGGTTCGGGTTCGGGTTCGGGTTAGGGTTCGGGTTCGGGTTCGGGTTAGGGTTAGGTTTAGGGTTAGTGTTCGGGTTCAGGTTAGGGTTAGGGTTAGGGTTCGGGTTAGGGTTAGCGTTAGGTTTAGGGTTAGGGGTAGGGTTCGGGTTAGGGTTCGGGTTAGGGTTAGGGTTAGGGTTCGGGTTAGGGTTCGGGTTAGGGTTCGGGTTAGGGTTAGGGTTAGGGTTCGGGTTAGGGTTCGGGTTAGGGTTAGGGTTAGGGTTCGGTTTAGGGTTCGGGTTAGGTTTCGGGTTAGGGTTAGGGTTAGGGTTAGGGTTCGGGTTAGGGTTAGGGTTCAGGTTAGGGTTAGGGTTAGGGTTAGGTTTAGGTTTCGGTTTAGGGTTCGGTTTAGGGTTCGGGTTAGGTTTAGTGTTCGGGTGAGTGTTAGGTTTAGGGTTAGAGTTAGGGTTAGGGTTAGGGTTCGGTTTAGGGTTAGGGTTAGGGTTAGGGTTAGGTTTCGGGTTAGGGTTAGGGTTAGTGTTCGGGTTAGGGTTCGGGTTCGGGTTAGGGTTAGGGTTTGGTGTTCAGGTTAGGGTTAGGGTTAGGGTTCGGGTTAGGGTTAGGGTTAGTGTTCGGGTTAGGTTTAGGGTTAGGGTTCGGGTTCGGGTTAGGGTTAGTGTTCGGGTTAGGGTTAGGGTTCGGGTTAGGGTTAGGGTTAGGGTTCGGGTTAGGGTTAGGTTTCGGGTTAGGGTTAGGGTTCGGGTTAGGGGTTAGGGTTACGGTTCGGGTTAGGGTTATGTTTAGGTTTAGGGTTCATGTTAGGTTTAGGGTTCGGGTTAGGGTTAGGGTTTGGGTTCGGGTTAGCGTTAGGGTTCGGGTTTGGGTTAGGGTTAAGGTTAGGTTTAGGGTTCGGGTTCGGGTTAGGGTTAGGTGTTAGGGTTCGGGTTCGGGTTAGGGTTAGGGTTAGGTTTCGGGTTAGGGTTAGGGGTTAGTGTTAGGGTTAGGGTTAGGGTTAGGGTTAGGGTTCGGATTAGGTTTCCCTTAGGGTTAGGGTTAGGGTTCGGGTTAGGGTTAGGGTTAGGGTAAGGGTTAGGGTTAGGGTTCGGGTTCGGGTTAGGGTTAGGGTTCAGGTTAAGGTTCGGGTTAGGGTTAGGTTTAGGGTTAGGGTTCGGGTTAGTGTTAGGGTTAGGGTTAGTGTTCGGGTTCGGGTTAGGTTTCGGGTTCGGGTTAGGGTTAGGGTTAGGGTTAAGGTTAGGGTTCGGATTAGGGTTAGGGTTAGGGTTCGGGTTAGGTTTCAGGTTCTGGTTATGATTAGGTTTAGGGTTCGGGTTAGGGTTAGGGTTAGGGTTCTGGTTAGGGTTCGGGTTAGGGTTAGGGTTAGGGTTAGGGTTAGGGTTCGGTTTAGGGTTCGGGTTAGGGTTAGGGTTAGGGTTCGGGTTAGGGTTAGGTTTAGGTTTCGGGTTCGGGTTAGGGTTAGGGTTCGGGTTAGGGTTAGCTTTCGGGTTAGGTTTCGGGTTAGGGTTAGGATTCGGGTAAGGGGTTAGGGTTCGGGTTATGGTTAGGATTCGGGTAAGGGGTTATGGTTCGGGTTCGGGTTAGGGTTAGTGATAGGGTTCTGGTTAAGTTTAGGGTTAGGGTTCGGGTTAGGGTTAGGTTTAGGTTTACGTTTCGGGTTAGGGTTAGGGTTAGGGTTAGTGTTCGGGTTTGGGTTAGGGTTAGGGTTCGGTTTAGGTTTTGGAATAGTGTTAGGGTTAGGGTTCGGGTTCGGGTTCGGGTTCGGGTTAGGGTTAGGGTTAGGGTTAGTGTTCGGGTTCGGGTTAGGGTTAGGGTTAGGGTTCGGGTTAGGGTTAGGTTTAGGGTTAGGGTTAGGGGTAGGGTTCGGGTTAGGGTTCGGGTTAGGGTTAGGGTTAGGGTTCGGGTTAGGGTTCGGGTTAGGGTTCGGGTTAGGGTTAGGGTTAGGGTTAGGGTTAGGGTTCGGGTTAGGTTTAGGTTTAGGGTTAGGGTTCGGGTTAGGGTTAGGGTTAGGGTTAGGTTTCGGGTTAGGGTTAGGTTTCGGGTTCGGGTTAGGTTTAGGGTTAGGGTTAGGGTTCGGATTAGGGTTAGGGTTAGGGTTCGGGTTAGGGTTCGGGTTCGGGTTAGGGTTAGGGTTAGGGTTAGGGTTAGGGTTATGGTTCGGGTTAGGGTTCGGGTTCGGGTTAGGGTAAGGGTTCGGGGTAGGGTTAGTGTTCGGGTTAGGGATAGGGTTCGGGTTAGGGGTTAGGGTTACGGTTCGGATTACGGTTAGGGTTAGGGTTAGGGTTCATGTTAGGGTTAGGGTTTGGGTTAGGGTTGGTGTTAGGGTTCGGGTTAGGGTTAGGTTTCGGGTTAGGGTTAGGGTTAGGTTTAGGGTTCGGGTTCGGGTTAGGGTTAGGTGTTAGGGTTCGGGTTCGGGTTAGGGTTAGGGTTAGGTTTCGGTTTCGGGTTATGGTTAGGTTTGGGGTTCGGGATAGGGTTCGAGTTAGGATTCGGGTTAGGGTTAGGGTTAGGGTTAGGTTTCGGGTTCGGGGTTAGTGTTAGGGTTAGGGTTCGGGTTAGGGTTAGGGTTAGGGTTAGGGTTAAGGTTCGGGTTCGGGTTAGGGTTCGGGTTAGGGTTAAGGTTCGAGTTAGGGTTCGGGTTAGGGTTTGGGTTAGAGTTAGGGTTAGGGTTAGGGTTCGGGTTCGGGTTAGGGTTCGGGTTCGTGTTGGGTTCGGTTTAGGGTTAGGGTTAGGGTTAGGGTTCGGGTTAGGTTTAGGGTTCGGGATAGGGTTAGGGTTAGGTTTCGGGTTAGGGTTAGGGTTAAGGGTTAGGGTTAGGGTCGAGTTAGAGTTCGGGTTAGGGTTCTGGTTAGGGTTAGGGTTAGGGTTAGGTTTCGGTTTAGGGTTCGAGTTAGGGTTCGGGTTAGGGTTAGGGTTAGGGTTCGGGTTAGGATTAGGGTTAGGGTTCGGGTTAGGTTTAGGGTTTGGGTTAGGGTAAGGGGTTAGGGTTAGGGTTAGGGTTAGGGTTAGGGTTAGGGTTAGGGTTCGGGTTAGGGATAGGGTTAGGGTTAGGGTTAGGGTTCGGGTTAGGGTTAGGGTTAGGGTTCGGGTTAGGGTTAGGGTTAGGGTTAGGGTTAGGGTAAGGTTGTAGGTTTAGAGTTAGGGTTAGGGTTCGGGTTAGGGTTAGGGTTAGGGTTCGGGTTAGGGTTATGGTTCGGGTTAGGTTTAGGGTTAGTGTTAGGTTTAGGTTTCGGGTTAGGGTTCGGTTTAGGGTTCGGGTTAGGGTTAGGGTTCGGGTGAGGGTTAGGTTTAGGGTTAGAGTTAGGGTTAGGTTTTGGGTTTGGGTTAGGGTTAGGGTTCGGGTTAGGTTTAGGGTTAGGGTTCGGGTTAGGGTTAGGGTTCGGGTTAGGGTTAGTGTTAGGATTAGGGTTCGGGTTAGGGTTAGGGTTCGGGTTAGGGTTAGGTTTAGGGTTCGGGTTAGGATTAGGGTTAGGGTTCGGATTAGGGTTAGGGTTAGGTTTAGGGTTAGGGTTTGGGTTAGGGTTAGGGTTAGGGTTCGGTTTAGGGTTAGGGTTAGGGTTTGTGTTAGGGTTAGGGTTAGGGTTAGTGTTCGGGTTAGGGTTCGGTTTAGGGTTAGGGTTAGGATTCGGGTTAGGTTTAGGATTAGGGTTCGGGTTAGGGTTAGGGTTCGGGTTAGGGTTAGGTTTAGGGTTCGGGTTAGGGTTAGGGTTAGGGTTCGGGTTAGGTTTAGGGTTCGGGTTAGGGTTAGGGTTACGGTTAGGGTTAGGGTTAGTGTTCGGGTTCGTGTTAGGCTTAGGGTTCGGGTTAGGTTTCGGAATTGGGTTAGGGGTTAGGTTCGGGTTAGGTTTCGGGTTCGGGTTCGGGTTAGGGTTAGGGTTAGGGTTAGGGTTCGGGTTAGGGTTAGGGTTAGGGTTAGGGGTTAGGGTTAGGTTCGGGTTAGGGTTATGGTTAGGGTTACGGTTCGGGTTAGGGTTAGGGTTAGGGTTCGTGTTAGGGTTAGGGTTAGGGTTAGCGTTCGGGTTAGGGTTAGGGTTAGGGTTCGGGTTAGGGATTGGTTTAGGGTTCGAGTTAGGGTTCGGGTTAGGGTTAGGGTTCGGGTTAGGGTTCGGGTTAGGGTTCGGGTTAGGGTTCGGGTTAGGGTTAGTGTTAGGGTTAGTGTTCGGGTTCGGGTTAGGGTTAGGGTTAGTGTTCGGGTTCGTGTTAGGCTTAGGGTTCGGGTTAGGTTTCGGAATAGGGTTAGGGTTAGGGTTAGGGTTACGGTTCGGGTTAGGGTTCGGGTTAGGGTTCGGGTTAGTGTTCGGGTTCGGGTTCGGGTTAGGGTTAGGGTTAGGGTTCGGGTTAGGGTTCGGGTTAGGGTTAGGGTTAGGGGTAGGGTTCGGGTTAGGGTTTGGGTTAGGGTTAGGATTAGGGTTCGGGTTAGGGTTCGGGTTAGGGTTCGGGTTAGTGTTAGGGTTAGGGTTCGGGTTAGGGTTCGGTTTAGGGTTAGGGTTAGGGTTAGGGTTAGGGTTAGGGTTAGGGTTCGGGTTAGGGTTAGGGTTCGGGTTAGGTTTAGGTTTCGGGTTAGGGGTTAGGGTTACGGTTCGGGTTAGGGTTAGGGTTAGGGTTAGGGTTCATGTTAGGTTTAGGGTTCGAGTTAGGGTTAGGGTTAGGGTTCGTGTTAGGGTTAGGGTTCGGGTTTCGGTTAAGGTTAGGGTTAGGTTTAGGGTTCGGGTTCGGGTTAGGTGTTAGGGTTCGGGTTCAGGTTAGGGTTAGGGTTAGGTTTCGGGTTAGGGTTAGGGGTTAGTTTTAGGGTTAGGGATAGGGTTAGGGTTAGGGTTCGGATTAGGGTTAGGGTTAGGGTTCGGGTTCGGGTTACGGTTAGGGTTCATGTTAAGGTTCGGGTTAGGGTTAGGGTTAGGGTTAGGGTTCGGTTTAGGGTTAGGGTTAGGGTTAGGGTTCGGGTTCGTTTTAGGTTTCGGGTTCGGGTTAGGGTTAGGGTTAGTGTTAGGGTTAGGGTTCGGATTAGGGTTAGGGTTAGGGTTCGGGTTAGGTTTCAGGTTCGGGTTAGGATTAGGTTTAGGGTTCAGGTTAGGGTTAGGGTTAGGGTTCAGGTTAGGGTTCGGGTTAGGGTTAGGGTTAGGGTTAGGGTTAGGGTTCGGTTTAGGGTTCGGGTTAGGTTTAGGGTTAGGGTTCAGGTTAGGGTTAGGGTTAGGGTTCGGGTTAGGGTTAGGGTTAGGGTTCGGGTTAGGGTTAGGTTTCGGGTTAGGTTTCGGGTTAGGGTTAGGATTCGTGTAAGGGGTTAGGGTTCGGGTTAGGGTTAGGATTCGGGTAAGGGGTTATGGTTCGGGTTAGGGTTAGCGTTAGTGTTAGGGTTCTGGTTAAGGTTAGGGTTAGGATTCGGGTTAGGGTTAGGGTTAGGGTTACGGTTCGGGTTAGGGTTAGGGTTAGGGTTAGTGTTCGGGTTCGGGTTAGGGTTAGGGTGAGGGTTAGGTTTCGGAATAGTGTTAAGGTTAGCGTTCGGGTTAGGGTTCGGGTTCGGGTTAGGGTTCGGGTTCGGGTTCGGGTTAGGGTTAGGGTTAGGGTTAGTGTTCGGGTTCGGGTTAGGGTTAGGGTTAGGGTTCGGGTTAGGGTTAGGGTTAGGGTTAGGGTTAGGGTTAGGGGTAGGGTTCGGGTTAGGGTTCGGGTTAGGGTTAGGGTTAGGGTTCGGATTAGGGTTCGGGTTAGGGTTCGGGTTAGGGTTAGGGTTAGGGTTAGGGTTAGGGTTCGGTTTACGGTTAGGGTTCGGTTTAGGGTTAGGGTTACGGTTCGGGTTAGGGTTAGGTTTCGGGTTAGGGTTAGGTTTCGGGTTAGGGGTTAGTGTTAGGGTTCGGGTTAGGGTTAGGGTTAGGGTTAGGGTTCATGTTAGGGTTAGGGTTCGGGTTAGGGTTAGGGTTCGGGTTAGGGTTAGTGTTAGGGTTTGGGTTCGGGTTCGGGTTAGGGTTAGGGTTAGGGTTAGGTTTAGGGTTCGGGTTTGGGTTAGGGTTAGGGGTTAGGGTTCGGGTTCGGGTTAGGGTTAGGTTTAGGTTTCGGGTGAGGGTTAGGGGTTAGTGTTAGGGTTAGGGTTAGGGTTAGGTTTAGGGTTCGGATTAGGGTTCGGTTAGGGTTAGGGTTATGGTTCGGGTTAGGGTTAGGGTTAGGGTTAGGGTTAGGGTTAGGGTTAGGGTTCGGGTTAGGGTTAGGGTTAGGGTTCAGGTTAAGGTTCGGGTTAGGTTTAGGTTTAGGGTTAGGGTTCGGTTTAGGGTTACGGTTAGGGTTAGGTTTGGGGTTAGGGTTAGGTTTCGGGTTTGGGTTAGGGTTAGGGTTAGGGTTAGGGTTAGGGTTCGGATTAGGGTTAGGGTTAGGGTTCGGGTTAGGGTTCGGGTTCGGGTTAGGGTTAGGGTTAGGGTTCGGGTTATAGTTAGGGTTAGGGTTAGGGTTATGGTTCGGGTTAGGGTTCGGGTTAGGGTTAGGGTTAGGTTTCGGGTTAGGGTTAGGGTTCCGGTTAGGGTTAGCGTTCGGGTTAGGCGTTAGGGTTACGGTTCGGGTTACGGTTAGGGTTAGGGTTAGGGTTAATGTTAGGGTTAGGGTTAGGGTTAGGGTTAGGGTTCGGGTTAGGGTTAGGTTTCGGGTTAGGGTTAGGGTTAGGTTTAGGGTTCGGGTTCGGGTTAGGGTTAGGTGTTAGGGTTCGGGTTCGGGTTAGGTTTAGGGTTAGGTTTCGGGTTCGGGTTATGGTTAGGGTAGGGGTTCGGGATAGGGTTCGGGTTAGGGTTCGGGTTAGGGTTAGTGTTAGGGTTAGGTTTCGGGTTCGGGGTTAGGGTTAGGGTTATGGTTCGGGTTAGGGTTAGGGTTCGGGTTAGGGTTAGGGTTAGGGTTCGGGTTCGGGTTAGGGTTAGGGTTAGGTTTCGGGTTCGGGTTAGGGTTCGGGTTAGGGTTTGGGTTAGAGTTAGGGTTAGGGTTAGGGTTCGGGTTCGGGTTAGGGTTCGGGTTCGTGTTGGGTTCGGTTTAGGGTTAGGGTTAGGGTTAGGGTTCGGGTTAGGTTTAGGGTTCGGGATAGGGTTAGGGTTAGGTTTCGGGTTAGGTTTAGGGTTAAGGGTTAGGGTTAGGGTCGAGTTAGAGTTCGGGGTAGGGTTCTGGTTAGGGTTAGGGTTAGGGTTAGGTTTCGGTTTAGGGTTCGGGTTAGGGTTAGGGTTAGGGTTCGGGTTAGGATTAGGGTTAGGGTTCGGGTTAGGTTTAGGGTTTGGGTTAGGGTAAGGGGTTAGGGTTAGGGTTAGGGTTAGGGTTAGGGTTAGGGTTCGGGTTAGGGATAGGGTTAGGGTTAGGGTTAGGGTTCGGGTTAGGGTTAGGGTTAGGGTTCGGGTTAGGGTTAGGGTTAGGGTTAGGGTTAGGGTAAGGTTGTAGGGTTAGAGTTAGGGTTAGGGTTCGGGTTAGGGTTAGGGTTAGGGTTCGGGTTAGGGTTATGTTTCGGGTTAGGGTTAGGGTTAGTGTTAGGTTTAGGTTTCGGGTTAGGGTTCGGTTTAGGGTTCGGGTTAGGGTTAGGGTTCGGGTGAGGGTTAGGTTTAGGGTTAGAGTTAGGGTTAGGGTTAGGGTTCGGGTTAGGGTTAGGCTTAGGGTTAGGGTTAGGGTTAGGGTTCGGGTTAGGGTTAGGGTTAGTGTTCGGGTAGGGTTCGGGTTCGGGTTAGGGTTAGGGGTTAGTGTTCAGGTTAGTTTTAGGGTTAGGGTTCGGGTTAGGGTTAGGTTTAGTGTTCGGTTTAGGTTTAGGGTTAGGGTTTGGGTTTGGGTTAGGGTTAGGGTTCGGGTTAGGTTTAGGGTTAGGGTTCGGGTTAGGGTTAGTGTTCGGGTTAGTGTTAGTGTTAGGATTAGGGTTCGGGTTAGGGTTAGGGTTCGGGTTAGGGTTAGGTTTAGGGTTCGGGTTAGGTTTAGGGTTAGGGTTCGGATTAGGGTTAGGGTTAGGTTTAGGGTTAGGGTTTGGGTTAGGGTTAGGGTTAGGGTTCGGTTTAGGGTTAGGGTTAGGGATTGTGTTAGGGTTAGGGTTAGGGTTAGTGTTCGGGTTAGGGTTCGGGTTAGGGTTAGGGTTAGGATTCGTGTTAGGTTTAGGATTAGGGTTCGGGTTAGGGTTAGGGTTCGGGTTAGGGTTAGGTTTAGGGTTCGGGTTAGGGTTAGTGTTAGGGTTCGGGTTAGGTTTAGGGTTCGGGTTAGGGTTAGGTTTACGGTTAGGGTTAGGGTTAGTGTTCGGGTTCGTGTTAGGCTTAGGGTTCGGGTTAGGTTTCGGAATAGGGTTAGGGGTTAGGTTCGGGTTAGGTTTCGGGTTCGGGTTCGGGTTAGGGTTAGGGTTAGGGTTAGGGTTCGGGTTAGGGTTAGGGTTAGGGTTAGGGGTTAGGGTTAGGTTCGGGTTATGGTTATGGTTAGGGTTACGGTTCGGGTTAGGGTTAGGGTTAGGGTTTGTGTTAGGGTTAGGGTTAGGGTTAGCGTTCGGGTTAGGGTTAGGGTTAGGGTTCGGGTTAGGGATCGGTTTAGGGTTCGGGTTAGGGTTCGGGTTAGGGTTAGGGTTCGGGTTAGGGTTCGGGTTAGGGTTCGGTTTAGGGTTGGGGTTAGGGTTAGTGTTAGGGTTAGTGTTCGGGTTCGGGTTAGGGTTAGGGTTAGTGTTCGGGTTCGTGTTAGGCTTAGGGTTCGGGTTAGGTTTCGGAATAGGGTTAGGGTTAGGGTTAGGGTTACGGTTCGGGTTAGGGTTCGGGTTAGGGTTCGGGTTAGGGTTCGGGTTCGGGTTCGGGTTAGGGTTAGGGTTAGGGTTCGGGTTAGGGTTCGGGTTAGGGTTAGGGTTAGGGGTAGGGTTCGGGTTAGGGTTTGGGTTAGGGTTAGGGTTAGGGTTCGGGTTAGGGTTCGGGTTAGGGTTCGGGTTAGTGTTAGGGTTAGGGTTCGGGTTCGGGTTCGGGTTAGTGTTAGGGTTAGGGTTAGGGTTAGGGTTAGGGTTCGGGTTAGGGTTAGGGTTCGGGTTAGGTTTAGGGTTCGGGTTAGGGGTTAGGGTTACGGTTCGGGTTAGGGTTAGGGTTAGGGTAGGGTTCATGTTAGGTTTAGGGTTCGAGTTAGGGTTAGGGTTAGGGTTCGGGTTAGGGTTAGGGTTCGGGTTTCGGTTAAGGTTAGGGTTAGGTTTAGGGTTCGGGTTCGGGTTAGGTGTTAGGGTTCGGGTTCAGGTTAGGGTTAGGGTTAGGTTTCGGGTTAGGGTTAGGGGATAGTTTTAGGGTTAGGGTTAGGGTTAGGGTTAGGGTTCGGATTAGGGTTAGGGTTAGGGTTCGGGTTCGGGTTACGGTTAGGGTTCAGGTTAAGGTTCGGGTTAGGGTTAGGGTTAGGGTTAGGGTTCGGGTTAGGGTTAGGGTTAGGGTTAGGGTTCGGGTTCGTTTTAGGTTTCGGGTTCGGGTTAGGGTTAGGGTTAGTGTTAGGGTTAGGGTTCGGATTAGGGTTAGGGTTAGGGTTCGGGTTAGGTTTAGGGTTCAGGTTAGGGTTAGGGTTAGGGTTCAGGTTAGGGTTCGGGTTTGGGTTAGGGTTAGGGTTAGGGTTCGGTTTAGGGTTCGGGTTTCGGGTTAGGGTTAGGGTTCGGGTTCGGGTTAGGGTTCGCGTTTGGGTTAGGGTTAGGGTTAGGGTTTGGGTTAGGGTTAGGGTTAGGGTTAGGGTTCGTGTTAGGGTTCGGGTTAGGGTTAGGGTTAGGATTCGGGTTAGGGTTAGGGTTGGGTTCGGGTTAGGGTTAGGGTTCGGATTAGGGTTAGGGTTTAGGGTTAGGGTTAGGTTTCGGGTTAGGGTTCCGGATAGTGTTAGGATTCGGGTAAAGTGTTAGGGTTCGGGTTCGGGTTCGGGTTAGGGTTAGGGTTTCGGTTAGGGTTAGGGTTAGGGTTCGGGTTAGGTTTCGGGTTAGGGTTAGGGTTAGGGTTCGCGTTAGTGTTCGGGTTAGGGTTCGGTTTAGGGTTAGGGTTAGGGTTCGGGGTAGGGTTCGGGTTAGGTTTAGTGTTAGGGTTTGGGTTAGGTTTAGGGTTAGGGTTCGGGTTAGGGTTCGGGTTAGGGTTCGGGTTAGGTTTAGGGTTAGGGTTAGCGTTAGGTTTCGGGTAGGGTTAGGGTTCGGGTTAGGGTTAGGGTTAGGGTTCGGGTTAGGGTTCGGGTTAGAGTTTGGATTCGGGTTAGGGTTAGGTTTAGGGTTAGGGTTAGGGTTCGGGTTAGGTTTAGGGTTAGGATTAGGTCTGGGTTCGGGTTAGGGTTCGGGTTCGGGTTCGGGTTAGGGTTAGGGTTCGGGTTCGGGTTCGGGTTAGGGTTCGGGTTCGGGTTAGGGTTCGGGTTAGGGTTCGGGTTAGGGTTCGGGTTAGGTTTAGGGTTAGGCTTCGGGTTAGGTTTCGGGTTAGGGTTCGGGTTAGGTTTAGGGTTAGGGTTAGCGTTAGTGTTCGGGTTAGGGTTAGGGTTCGGGTTAGGGTTAGGTTTAGGGTTAGGGTTAGGGTTCGGTTTAGGGTTCGGGTTAGGGTTCGGGTTAGAGTTAGGATTCGGGTTAGGGTTAGGGTTAGGGTTAGGGTTAGGGTTAGGGTTCGGGTTAGGGTTAGGGTTCCGGTTCGGGTTCGGGTTAGGGTTCGGGTTCGGGTTAGGTTTCGGGTTCGTGTTAGGTTTAGGGTTTAGGGTTCGGGTTAGGTTTCGGGTTAGGGTTCGGGTTAGGGTTGGGTTTAGGGTTACGGTTAGGGTTAGGGTTTGGGTTAGGGTTAGGGTTAGGGTTAGTGTTCGGGTTCGGGTTAGGGTTAGGGTTCGGGTTAGGTTTCGGAATAGGGTTAGGGTTAGGGTTCGGGTTAGGTTTCGGGTTCGGGTTCGGGTTAGGGTTCGGGTTCGGGTTCGGGTTAGGGTTAGGTTTAGGGTTAGTGTTCGGGTTCAGGTTAGGGTTAGGGTTAGGGTTCGGGTTAGGGTTAGGGTTAGGTTTAGGGTTAGGGGTAGGGTTCGGGTTAGGGTTCGGGTTAGGGTTAGGGTTAGGGTTCGGGTTAGGGTTCTGGTTAGGGTTCGGGTTAGGGTTAGGGTTAGGGTTCGGGTTAGGGTTCGGGTTAGGGTTAGGGTTAGGGTTCGGTTTAGGGTTCGGGTTAGGTTTCGGGTTAGGGTTAGGGTTAGGGTTAGGGTTCGGGTTAGGGTTAGGGTTCAGGTTAGGGTTAGGGTTAGGGTTAGGTTTAGGTTTCGGTTTAGGGTTCGGTTTAGGGTTCGGGTTAGGTTTAGGGTTCGGGTGAGTGTTAGGTTTAGGGTTAGAGTTAGGGTTAGGGTTAGGGTTCGGGTTAGGGTTAGGGTTAGGGTTAGGGTTAGGTTTCGGGTTAGGGTTAGGGTTAGTGTTCGGGTTAGGGTTCGGGTTCGGGTTAGGGTTAGGGTTTGGTGTTCAGGTTAGGGTTAGGGTTAGGGTTCGGGTTAGGGTTAGGGTTAGTGTTCGGGTTAGGTTTAGGGTTAGGGTTCGGGTTCGGGTTAGGGTTAGTGTTCGGGTTAGGGTTAGTGTTCGGGTTAGGGTTAGGGTTAGGGTTCGGGTTAGGGTTAGGTTTCGGGTTAGGGTTAGGGTTCGGGTTAGGGGTTAGGGTTACGGTTCGGGTTAGGGTTATGTTTAGGGTTAGGGTTCATGTTAGGTTTAGGGTTCGGGTCAGCGTTAGGGTTTGGGTTCGGGTTAGGGTTAGGGTTCGGGTTTGGGTTAGGGTTAGGGTTAGGTTTAGGGTTCGGGTTCGGGTTAGGGTTAGGTGTTAGGGTTCGGGTTCGGGTTAGGGTTAGGGTTAGGTTTCGGGTTAGGGTTAGGGGTTAGTGTTAGGGTTAGGGTTAGGGTTAGGGTTAGGGTTCGGATTAGGTTTCCCTTAGGGTAGGGTTAGGGTTAGGGTTAGGGTAAGGGTTAGGGTTAGGGTTCGGGTTCGGGTTAGGGTTAGGGTTCAGGTTAAGGTTCGGGTTAGGTTTAGGTTTAGCGTTAGGGTTCGGGTTAGTGTTAGGGTTAGGGTTAGTGTTCGGGTTCGGGTTAGGTTTCGGGTTCGGGTTAGGGTTAGGGTTAGGGTTAAGGTTAGGGTTCAGATTAGGGTTAGGGTTAGGGTTCGGGTTAGGTTTCAGGTTCTGGTTAGGATTAGGTTTAGGGTTCGGGTTAGGGTTAGGGTTAGGGTTCAGGTTAGGGTTCGGGTTAGGGTTAGGGTTAGGGTTAGGGTTAGGGTTCGGTTTAGGGTTCGGGTTAGGGTTAGGGTTAGGGTTCGGGTTAGGGTTAGGTTTAGGGTTCGGGTTCGGGTTAGGGTTAGGGTTCGGGTTAGGGTTAGCTTTCGGGTTAGGTTTCGGGTTAGGGTTAGGATTCGTGTAAGGGGTTAGGGTTCGGGTTATGGTTAGGATTCGGGTAAGGGGTTATGGTTCGGGTTCGGGTTAGGGTTAGTTTTAGGGTTCTGGTTAAGTTTAGGGTTAGGGTTCGGGTTAGGGTTAGGTTTAGGTTTACGGTTCGGGTTAGGGTTAGGGTTAGGGTTAGTGTTCGGGTTTGGGTTAGGGTTAGGGTTCGGTTTAGGTTTCGGAATATTGTTAGGGTTAGGGTTCGGGTTCGGGTTCGGGTTCGGGTTCGGGTTAGGGTTAGGGTTAGGGTTAGTGTTCGGGTTCGGGTTAGGGTTAGGGTTAGGGTTCGGGTTAGGGTTAGGTTTAGGGTTAGGGTTAGGGGTAGGGTTCGGGTTAGGGTTCGGGTTAGGGTTAGGGTTAGGGTTCGGGTTAGGGTTCGGGTTAAGGTTCGGGTTAGGGTTAGGTTTAGGGTTAGGGTTAGGGTTCGGGTTAGGTTTAGGTTTAGGGTTAGGGTTCGGGTTAGGGTTAGGGTTAGGGTTAGGTTTCGGGTTAGGGTTAGGTTTCGGGTTCGGGTTAGGTTTAGGGTTAGGGTTAGGGTTCGGATTAGGGTTAGGGTTAGGGTTCGGGTTAGGGTTCGGGTTCGGGTTAGGGTTAGGTTTAGGGTTAGGGTTAGGGTTAGGGTTAGGGTTATGGTTCGGGTTAGGGTTCGGGTTCGGGTTAGGGTAAGGGTTCGGGTTAGGGTTAAGGTTCGGGTTAGGGTTAGGGTTCGGGTTAGGGGTTAGGGTTACGGTTCGGATTACGGTTAGGGTTAGGGTTAGGGTTCATGTTAGGGTTAGGGTTTGGGTTAGGGTTGGTGTTAGGGTTCGGGTTAGGGTTAGGTTTCGGGTTAGGGTTAGGGTTAGGTTTAGGGTTCGGGTTCGGGTTAGGGTTAGGTGTTAGGGTTCGGGTTCGGGTTAGGGTTAGGGTTAGGTTTCGGTTTCGGGTTATGGTTAGGGTTGGGGTTCGGGATAGGGTTCGGGTTAGGATTCGGGTTAGGGTTAGGGTTAGGGTTAGGTTTCGGGTTCGGGGTTAGTGTTAGGGTTAGGGTTCGGGTTAGGGTTAGGGTTAGGGTTAGGGTTAAGGTTCGGGTTCGGGTTAGGGTTCGGGTTAGGGTTAAGGTTCGAGTTAGGGTTCGGGTTAGGGTTTGGGTTAGAGTTAGGGTTAGGGTTAGGGTTCGGGTTCGGGTTAGGGTTCGGGTTCGTGTTGGGTTCGGTTTAGGGTTAGGGTTAGGGTTAGGGTTCGGGTTAGGTTTAGGGTTCGGGATAGGGTTAGGGTTAGGTTTCGGGTTAGGGTTAGGGTTAAGGGTTAGGGTTAGGGTCGAGTTAGAGTTCGGGTTAGGGTTCTGGTTAGGGTTAGGGTTAGGGTTAGGTTTCGGTTTAGGGTTCGAGTTAGGGTTCGGGTTAGGGTTAGGGTTAGGGTTCGGGTTAGGATTAGGGTTCGGGTTAGGGATAGGGTTAGGGTTAGGGTTAGGGTTCGGGTTAGGGTTAGGGTTAGGGTTCGGGTTAGGGTTAGGGTTAGGGTTAGGTTTAGGGTAAGGTTGTAGGGTTAGAGTTAGGGTTAGGGTTCGGGTTAGGGTTAGGGTTAGGGTTCGGGTTAGGGTTATGGTTCGGGTTAGGTTTAGGGTTAGTGTTAGGTTTAGGTTTCGGGTTAGGGTTCGGTTTAGGGTTCGGGTTAGGGTTAGGGTTCGGGTGAGGGTTAGGTTTAAGGTTAGAGTTAGGGTTAGGGTTTGGGTTTGGGTTAGGGTTAGGGTTCGGGTTAGGTTTAGGGTTAGGGTTCGGGTTAGGGTTAGGGTTCGGGTTAGGGTTAGTGTTAGGATTAGGGTTCGGGTTAGGGTTAGGGTTCGGGTTAGGGTTAGGTTTAGGGTTCGGGTTAGGATTAGGGTTAGGGTTCGGATTAGGGTTAGGGTTAGGTTTAGGGTTAGGGTTTGGGTTAGGGTTAGGGTTAGGTTTCGGTTTAGGGTTAGGGTTAGGGTTTGTGTTAGGGTTAGGGTTAGGGTTAGTGTTCGGGTTAGGGTTCGGGTTAGGGTTAGGGTTAGGATTCGGGTTAGGTTTAGGATTAGGGTTCGGGTTAGGGTTAGGGTTCGGGTTAGGGTTAGGTTTAGGGTTCGGGTTAGGGTTAGGGTTAGGGTTCGGGTTAGGTTTAGGGTTCGGGTTAGGGTTAGGGTTACGGTTAGGGTTAGGGTTAGTGTTCGGGTTCGTGTTAGGCTTAGGGTTCGGGTTAGGTTTCGGAATAGGGTTAGGGGTTAGGTTCGGGTTAGGTTTCGGGTTCGGGTTCGGGTTAGGGTTAGGGTTAGGGTTAGGGTTCGGGTTAGGGTTAGGGTTAGGGTTAGGGGTTAGGGTTAGGTTCGGGTTAGGGTTATGGTTAGGGTTACGGTTCGGGTTAGGGTTAGGGTTAGGGTTCGTGTTAGGGTTAGGGTTAGGGTTAGCGTTCGGGTTAGGGTTAGGGTTAGGGTTCGGGTTAGGGATCGGTTTAGGGTTCGGGTTAGGGTTCGGGTTAGGGTTAGGGTTCGGGTTAGGGTTCGGGTTAGGTTTCGGGTTAGGGTTGGGGTTAGGGTTAGTGTTAGGGTTAGTGTTCGGGTTCGGGTTAGGGTTAGGGTTAGTGTTCGGGTTCGTGTTAGGCTTAGGGTTCGTTTTAGGTTTCTGTTTCGGGTTAGGGTTAGGGTTAGTGTTAGGGTTAGGGTTCGGATTAGGTTAGGGTTAGGGTTCGGGTTAGGGTTCAGGTTCGGGTTAGGATTAGGTTTAGGGTTCAGGTTAGGGTTAGGGTTAGGGTTCAGGTTAGGGTTCGGGTTAGGGTTAGGGTTAGGGTTAGGGTTAGTGTTCGGTTTAGGGTTCGGGTTAGGGTTAGGGTTAGGGTTCAGGTTAGGGTTAGGGTTAGGGTTCGGGTTAGGGTTCGGCTTAGGGTTCGGGTTAGGGTTAGGGTTCGGGTTCGTTTTAGGTTTCTGTTTCGGGTTAGGGTTAGGGTTAGTGTTAGGGTTAGGGTTCGGATAAGGGTTAGGGTTAGGGTTCGGGTTAGGGTTCAGGTTCGGGTTAGGATTAGGTTTAGGGTTCATGTTAGGGTTAGGGTTAGGGTTCAGGTTAGGGTTCGGGTTAGGGTTAGGGTTAGGGTTAGGGTTAGTGTTCGGTTTAGGGTTCGGGTTAGGGTTAGGGTTAGGGTTCAGGTTAGGGTTAGGGTTAGGGTTCGGGTTAGGGTTAGGCTTAGGGTTCGGGTTAGGGTTAGGTTTCGGGTTAGGTTTCGGGTTAGGGTTAGGATTCGTGTAAGGGGTTAGGGTTCGGGTTAGGGTTAGGATTCGGGTAAGGGGTTATGGTTCGGGTTAGGGTTAGCGTTAGTGTTAGGGTTCTGGTTAAGGTTAGGGTTAGGATTCGGGTTAGGGTTAGGGTTAGGGTTACGGTTCGGGTTAGGGTTAGGGTTAGGGTTAGTGTTCGGGTTCGGGTTAGGGTTAGGGTGCGGGTTAGGTTTCGGAATAGTGTTAAGGTTAGCGTTCGGGTTAGGCTTCGGGTTCGGGTTAGGGTTCGGGTTCGGGTTCGGGTTAGGGTTAGGGTTAGGGTTAGTGTTCGGGTTCGGGTTAGGGTTAGGGTTAGGGTTCGGGTTAGGGTTAGGGTTAGGGTTAGGGTTAGGGTTCGGGTTCGGGTTAGGGTTCGGTTTAGGGTTAGGGTTAGGGTTCGGGTTAGGGTTCGGGTTAGGGTTCGGGTTAGGGTTAGGGTTAGGGTTAGGGTTAGGGTTCGGTTTACGGTTAGGGTTCGGTTTAGGGTTAGGGTTACGGTTCGGGTTAGGGTTAGGTTTCGGGTTAGGGTTAGGTTTCGGGTTAGGGGTTAGTGTTAGGGTTCGGGTTAGGGTTAGGGTTAGGGTTAGGGTTCATGTTAGGGTTAGGGTTCGGGTTAGGGTTAGGGTTCGGGTTAGGGTTAGTGTTAGGGTTCGGGTTCGGGTTCGGGTTAGGGTTAGGGTTAGCGTTAGGTTTAGGGTTCGGGTTTGGGTTAGGGTTAGGGGTTAGGGTTCGGGTTCGGGTTAGGGTTAGGTTTAGGTTTCGGGTGAGGGTTAGGGTGTAGTGTTAGGGTTAGGGTTAGGGTTAGGTTTAGGGTTCGGATTAGGGTTCGGTTAGGGTTAGGGTTATGGTTCGGGTTAGGGTTAGGGTTAGGGTTAGGGTTAGGGTTAGGGTTAGGGTTCGGGTTAGGGTTAGGGTTAGGGTTCAGGTTAAGGTTCGGGTTAGGTTTCGGGTTAGGGTTAGGGTTCCGGTTAGGGTTAGGGTTCGGGTTAGGCGTTAGGGTTACGGTTCGGGTTACGGTTAGGGTTAGGGTTAGGGTTAATGTTAGGGTTAGGGTTAGGGTTAGGGTTAGGGTTCGGGTTAGGGTTAGGTTTCGGGTTCGGGTTAGGGTTAGGTTTAGGGTTCGGGTTCGGGTTAGGGTTAGGTGTTAGGGTTCGGGTTCGGGTTAGGTTTAGGGTTAGGTTTCGGGTTCGGGTTATGGTTAGGGTAGGGGTTCGGGATAGGGTTCGGGTTAGGGTTCGGGTTAGGGTTAGGGTTAGGGTTAGGTTTCGGGTTCGGGGTTAGGGTTAGGGTTATGGTTCGGGTTAGGGTTAGGGTTCGGGTTAGGGTTAGGGTTAGGGTTCGGGTTCGGGTTAGGGTTAGGGTTAGGTTTCGGGTTCGGGTTAGGGTTCGGGTTAGGGTTT
Organism: Urocyon cinereoargenteus; assembly: GCA_032313775.1. Taxonomy (NCBI): domain Eukaryota; kingdom Metazoa; phylum Chordata; class Mammalia; order Carnivora; family Canidae; genus Urocyon; species Urocyon cinereoargenteus. The sequence continues at coordinate 1,157,363 of JAVLSZ010000054.1, forward strand.
GGGTTAGAGTTAGGGTTAGGGTTAGGGTTCGGGTTCGGGTTAGGGTTCGGGTTCGTGTTGGGTTCGGTTTAGGGTTAGGGTTAGGGTTAGGGTTCGGGTTAGGTTTAGGGTTCGGGATAGGGTTAGGGTTAGGTTTCGGGTTAGGGTTAGGGTTAAGGGTTAGGGTTAGTGTCGAGTTAGAGTTCGGGTTAGGGTTCTGGTTAGGGTTAGGGTTAGGGTTAGGTTTCGGTTTAGGGTTCGGGTTAGGGTTAGGGTTAGGGTTCGGGTTAGGATTAGGGTTAGGGTTCGGGTTAGGTTTAGGGTTTGGGTTAGGGTAAGGGGTTAGGGTTAGGGTTCGGGTTAGGGTTAGGGTTAGGGTTCGGGTTAGGGATAGGGTTAGGTTTAGGGTTAGGGTTCGGGTTAGGGTTAGGGTTAGGGTTCGGGTTAGGGTTAGGGTTAGGGTTAGGGTTAGGGTAAGGTTGTAGGGTTAGAGTTTGGGTTAGGGTTCGGGTTAGGGTTAGGGTTAGGGTTCGGGTTAGGGTTATGGTTCGGGTTAGGGTTAGGGTTAGTGTTAGGTTTAGGTTTCGGGTTAGGGTTCGGTTTAGGGTTCGGGTTAGGGTTAGGGTTCGGGTGAGGGTTAGGTTTAGGGTTAGAGTTAGGGTTAGGGTTAGGGTTCGGGTTAGGGTTAGGCTTAGGGTTAGGGTTAGGGTTAGGGTTCGGGTTAGGGTTAGGGTTAGTGTTCGGGTAGGGTTCGGGTTCGGGTTAGGGTTAGGGGTTAGTGTTCAGGTTAGTTTTAGGGTTAGGGTTCGGGTTAGGGTTAGGTTTAGTGTTCGGTTTAGGTTTAGGGTTAGGGTTTGGGTTTGGGTTAGGGTTAGGGTTCGGGTTAGGTTTAGGGTTAGGGTTCGGGTTAGGGTTAGGGTTCGGGTTAGGGTTAGTGTTAGGATTAGGGTTCGGGTTAGGGTTAGGGTTCGGGTTAGGGTTAGGTTTAGGGTTCGGGTTAGGTTTAGGGTTAGGTTTCGGATTAGGGTTAGGGTTAGGTTTAGGGTTAGGGTTTGGGTTAGGGTTAGGGTTAGGGTTCGGTTTAGGGTTAGGGTTAGGGTTTGTGTTAGGGTTAGGGTTAGGGTTAGTGTTCGGGTTAGGGTTCGGGTTAGGGTTAGGGTTAGGATTCGTGTTAGGTTTAGGATTAGGGTTCGGGTTAGGGTTCGGGTTAGGGTTAGGTTTAGGGTTCGGGTTAGGGTTAGTGTTAGGGTTCGGGTTAGGTTTAGGGTTCGGGTTAGGGTTAGGTTTACGGTTAGGGTTAGGGTTAGTGTTCGGGTTCGTGTTAGGCTTAGGGTTCGGGTTAGGTTTTGGAATGGGGTTAGGGGTTAGGTTCGGGTTAGGTTTCGGGTTCGGGTTCGGGTTAGGGTTAGGGTTAGGGTTAGGGTTCGGGTTAAGGTTAGGGTTAGGGTTAGGGGTTAGGGTTAGGTTCGGGTTAGGGTTATGGTTAGGGTTACGGTTCGGGTTAGGGTTAGGGTTAGGGTTCGTGTTAGGGTTAGGGTTAGGGTTAGCGTTCGGGTTAGGGTTAGGGTTAGGGTTCGGGTTAGGGATCGGTTTAGGGTTCGGGTTAGGGTTCGGGTTAGGGTTAGTGTTCGGGTTAGGGTTCGGGTTAGGGTTCGGGTTAGGGTTGGGGTTAGGGTTAGTGTTAGGGTTAGTGTTCGGGTTCGGGTTAGGGTTAGGGTTAGTGTTCGGGTTCGTGTTAGGCTTAGGGTTCGGGTTAGGTTTCGGAATAGGGTTAGGGTTAGGGTTAGGGTTACGGTTCGGGTTAGGGTTCGGGTTAGGGTTCGGGTTAGGGTTCTGGTTCGGGTTCGGGTTAGGGTTAGGGTTAGGGTTCGGGTTAGGGTTCGGGTTAGGGTTAGGGTTAGGGGTAGGGTTCGGGTTAGGGTTTGGGTTAGGGTTAGGGTTAGGGTTCGGGTTAGGGTTCGGGTTAGGGTTCGGGTTAGTGTTAGGGTTAGGGTTCGGGTTCGGGTTTGGGTTAGGGTTAGGGTTAGGGTTAGGGTTAGGGTTAGGGTTAGGGTTCGGGTTAGGGTTAGGGTTCGGGTTAGGTTTAGGGTTCGGGTTAGGGGTTAGGGTTACGGTTCGGGTTAGGGTTAGGGTTAGGGTTAGGGTTCATGTTAGGTTTAGGGTTCGAGTTAGGGTTAGGGTTAGGGTTCGGGTTAGGGTTAGGGTTCGGGTTTCGGTTAAGGTTAGGGTTAGTTTTAGGGTTCGGGTTCGGGTTAGGTGTTAGGGTTCGGGTTCAGGTTAGGGTTAGGGTTAGGTTTCGGGTTAGGGTTAGGGGTTAGTTTTAGGGTTAGGGATAGGGTTAGGGTTAGGGTTCGGATTAGGGTTAGGGTTAGGGTTCGGGTTCGGGTTACGGTTAGGGTTCAGGTTAAGGTTCGGGTTAGGGTTAGGGTTAGGGTTAGGGTTCGGGTTAGGGTTAGGGTTAGGGTTAGGGTTCGGGTTCGTTTTAGGTTTCGGGTTCGGGTTAGGGTTAGGGTTAGTGTTAGGGTTAGGGTTCGGATTAGGGTTAGGATTAGGGTTCGGGTTAGGGTTCAGGTTCGGGTTAGGATTAGGTTTAGGGTTCAGGTTAGGGTTAGGGTTAGGGTTCAGGTTAGGGTTCGGGTTTGGGTTAGGGTTAGGGTTAGGGTTCGGTTTAGGGTTCGGGTTAGGGTTAGGGTTAGGATTCAGGTTAGGGTTAGGGTTAGGGTTCGGGTTAGGGTTAGGTTTAGGGTTCGGGTTAGGGTTAGGTTTCGGGTTAGGTTTCGGGTTAGGGTTAGGATTCGTGTAAGGGGTTAGGGTTCGGGTTAGGGTTAGGATTCGGGTAAGGGGTTATGGTTCGGGTTAGGGTTAGCGTTAGTGTTAGGGTTCTGGTTAAGGTTAGGGTTAGGGTTCGGGTTAGGGTTAGGGTTAGGGTTACGGTTCGGGTTAGGGTTAGGGTTAGGGTTAGTGTTCGGGTTCGGGTTAGGGTTAGGGTGCGGGTTAGGTTTCGGAATAGTGTTAAGGTTAGCGTTCGGGTTAGGGTTCGGGTTCGGGTTAGGGTTCGGTTTCGGGTTCGGGTTAGGGTTAGGGTTAGGGTTAGTGTTCGGGTTCGGGTTAGGGTTAGGGTTAGGGTTCGGGTTAGGGTTAGGGTTAGGGTTAGGGTTAGGGGTAGGGTTCGGGTTAGGGTTCGGGTTAGGGTTAGGGTTAGGGTTCGGGTTAGGGTTCGGGTTAGGGTTCGGTTTAGGGTTAGGGTTAGGGTTAGGGTTAGGGTTCGGTTTAGGGTTAGGGTTCGGTTTAGGGTTAGGGTTACGGTTCGGATTAGGGTTAGGTTTCGGGTTAGGGTTAGGTTTCGGGTTAGGGGTTAGTGTTAGGGTTCGGGTTAGGGTTAGGGTTAGGGTTAGGGTTCATGTTAGGGTTAGGGTTCGGGTTAGGGTTAGGGTTCGGGTTAGGGTTAGGGTTAGGGTTCGGGTTCGGGTTCGGGTTAGGGTTAGGGTTAGGGTTAGGTTTAGGGTTCGTGTTTGGGTTAGGGTTAGGGGTTAGGGTTCGGGTTCGGGTTAGGGTTAGGGTTAGGTTTCGGGTGAGGGTTAGGGGTTAGTGTTAGGGTTAGGGTTAGGGTTACGTTTAGGGTTCGGATTAGGGTTCGGTTAGGGTTAGGGTTATGGTTCGGGTTAGGGTTAGGGTTAGGGTTAGGGTTAGGGTTCGGGTTAGGGTTTGGGTTAGAGTTAGGGTTAGGGTTAGGGTTCGGGTTCGGGTTAGGGTTCGGGTTCGTCTTGGGTTCGGTTTAGGGTTAGGGTTAGGGTTAGGGTTCGGGTTAGGGTTAGGGTTCGGGTTAGGGTTAGGGTAAGGTTTTAGGGTTAGAGTTAGGGTTAGGGTAGGGTTAGGGGTTAGGGTTAGGTTTAGGGTTAGGGTTAGGATTCGGGTTAGCGTTAGGTTTCGGATTAGTGTTAGGGTTAGGTTTAGGGTTAGGGTTAGGGTTCGGGTTAGGGTTAGGGTTAGTGTTAGGGTTAGGGTTCGGGTTAGGGTTAGGGTTAGGGTTCAGGTTAGGGTTAGGGTTAGGATTAGGGTTCGGGTTAGGGTTCGGGTTAGGGTTCGGGTTAGGTTTAGGGTTAGGGTTCGGGTTAGGTTTAGGGTTAGGTTTCGGTTTAGGGTTCGGGTTAGGGTTTGGGTTAGGTTTAGTGTTAGGGTTAGCGTTAGGGTTCGGGTTAGGGTTAGGGTTCGGGTTAGGGTTAGGGTTAGGGTTAGGGTTAGGGTTCGTGTTAGGGTTCGGGTTAGGGTTCGGGTTAGTGTTAGGATTCGGGTTAGGGTTAGGGTTAGGGTTAGGTTTAGGGTTCGGGTTAGGATTAGGGTTAGATTAGGTTTAGTTTTGGGTCAGGGTTAGGGTTAGGGTTCGGGTTCGGTTTCGGGTTAGGGTTAGGATTCGGGTTAGGGTTAGGGTTGGGTTCGGGTTAGGGTTAGGGTTCGGATTAGGGTTAGGGTTTAGGGTTAGGGTTAGGGTTCGGGTTAGGGTTAGGGTTAGGGTTCGGGTTCGGGTTAGGGTTAGGGTTAGGGTTAGGGTTAGGTTTAGGTTTCGGGTTCGGGTTAGGGTTAGGTGTTAGGGTTCGGGTTCGGGTTAGGTTTAGGGTTAGGTTTCGGGTTCGGGTTATGGTTAGGGTAGGGGTTCGGGATAGGGTTCGGGTTAGGGTTCGGGTTAGGGTTAGTGTTAGGGTTAGGTTTCGGGTTCGGGGTTAGGGTTAGGGTTATGGTTCGGGTTAGGGTTAGGGTTCGGGTTAGGGTTAGGGTTAGGGTTCGGGTTCGGGTTAGGGTTAGGGTTAGGTTTCGGGTTCGGGTTAGGGTTCGGGTTAGGGTTTGGGTTAGAGTTAGGGTTAGGGTTAGGGTTCGGGTTCGGGTTAGGGTTCGGGTTCGTGTTGGGTTCGGTTTAGGGTTAGGGTTAGGGTTAGGGTTCGGGTTAGGTTTAGGGTTCGGGATAGGGTTAGGGTTAGGTTTCGGGTTAGGGTTAGGGTTAAGGGTTAGGTTTAGGGTTAGGGTTAGGTTTAGGGTTAGGGTTAGGGTTCGGGTTAGGGATAGGGTTAGGGTTAGGGTTAGGGTTCGGGTTAGGGTTAGGGTTAGGGTTCGGGTTAGGGTTAGGGTTAGGGTTAGGGTAGGGTAAGGTTGTAGGGTTAGAGTTAGGGTTAGGGTTCGGGTTAGGGTTAGGGTTAGGGTTCGGGTTAGGGTTCGGGTTAGGGTTAGGGTTAGGTTTCGGGTTAGGATTAGGGTTAGGGTTCGGGTTAGGTTTAGGGTTTGGGTTAGGGTAAGGGGTTAGGGTTAGGGTTAGGGTTAGGGTTAGGGTTAGGGTTAGGGTTCGGGTTAGGGATAGGGTTAGGGTTAGGGTTAGGGTTCGGGTTAGGGTTAGGGTTAGGGTTCGGGTTAGGGTTAGGGTTAGGGTTAGGGTAGGGTAAGGTTGTAGGGTTAGAGTTAGGGTTAGGGTTCGGGTTAGGGTTAGGGTTAGGGTTCGGGTTAGGGTTATGGTTCGGGTTAGGGTTAGGGTTAGTGTTAGGTTTAGGTTTCGGGTTAGGGTTCGGTTTAGGGTTCGGGTTAGGGTTAGGGTTCGGGTGAGGGTTAGGTTTAGGGTTAGAGTTAGGGTTAGGGTTAGGGTTCGGGTTAGGGTTAGGCTTAGGGTTAGGGTTAGGGTTAGGGTTCGGGTTAGGGTTAGGGTTAGTGTTCGGGTAGGGTTCGGGTTCGGGTTAGGGTTAGGGGTTAGTGTTCAGGTTAGTTTTGGGTTAGGGTTCGGGTTAGGGTTAGGTTTAGTGTTCGGTTTAGGTTTAGGGTGAGGGTTTGGGTTTGGGTTAGGGTTAGGGTTCGGGTTAGGTTTAGGGTTAGGGTTCGGGTTAGGGTTAGGGTTCGGGTTAGGGTTAGTGTTAGGATTAGGGTTCGGGTTAGGGTTAGGGTTCGGGTTAGGGTTAGGTTTAGGGTTCGGGTTAGGTTTAGGGTTAGGGTTCGGATTAGGGTTAGGGTTAGGTTTAGGGTTAGGGTTTGGGTTAGGGTTAGGGTTAGGGTTCGGTTTAGGGTTAGGGTTAGGGTTTGTGTTAGGGTTAGGGTTAGGGTTAGTGTTCGGGTTAGGGTTCGGGTTAGGGTTAGGGTTAGGATTCGTGTTAGGTTTAGGATTAGGGTTCGGGTTAGGGTTAGGGTTCGGGTTAGGGTTAGGTTTAGGGTTCGGGTTAGGGTTAGTGTTAGGTTTCGGGTTAGGTTTAGGGTTCGGGTTAGGGTTAGGTTTACGGTTAGGGTTAGGGTTAGTGTTCGGGTTCGTGTTAGGCTTAGGGTTCGGGTTAGGTTTCGGAATGGGGTTAGGGGTTAGGTTCGGGTTAGGTTTCGGGTTCGGGTTCGGGTTAGGGTTAGGGTTAGGGTTAGGGTTCGGGTTAAGGTTAGGGTTAGGGTTAGGGGTTAGGGTTAGGTTCGGGTTAGGGTTATGGTTAGGGTTACGGTTCGGGTTAGGGTTAGGGTTAGGGTTCGTGTTAGGGTTAGGGTTAGGGTTAGCGTTCGGGTTAGGGTTAGGGTTAGGGTTCGGGTTAGGGATCGGTTTAGGGTTCGGGTTAGGGTTCGGGTTAGGGTTAGGGTTCGGGTTAGGGTTCGGGTTAGGGTTCGGGTTAGGGTTGGGGTTAGGGTTAGTGTTAGGGTTAGTGTTCGGGTTCGGGTTAGGGTTAGGGTTAGTGTTCGGGTTCGTGTTAGGCTTAGGGTTCGGGTTAGGTTTCGGAATAGGGTTAGGGTTAGGGTTAGGGTTACGGTTCGGGTTAGGGTTCGTGTTAGGGTTCGGGTTAGGGTTCGGGTTCGGGTTCGGGTTAGGGTTAGGGTTAGGGTTCGGGTTAGGGTTCGGGTTAGGGTTAGGGTTAGGGGTAGGGTTCGGGTTAGGGTTTGGGTTAGGGTTAGGGTTAGGGTTCGGGTTAGGGTTCGGGTTAGGGTTCGGGTTAGTGTTAGGGTTAGGGTTCGGGTTCGGGTTTGGGTTAGGGTTAGGGTTAGGGTTCGGGTTAGGTTTCGGAATAGGGTTAGGTTTAGGGTTCAGGTTAGGGTTCAGGTTCGGGTTAGGATTAGGTTTAGGGTTCAGGTTAGGGTTAGGGTTAGGGTTCAGGTTAGGGTTCGGGTTTGGGTTAGGGTTAGGGTTAGGGTTCGGTTTAGGGTTCGGGTTAGGGTTAGGGTTAGGGTTCAGGTTAGGGTTAGGGTTAGGGTTCGGGTTAGGGTTAGGTTTAGGGTTCGGGTTAGGGTTAGGTTTCGGGTTAGGTTTCGGGTTAGGGTTAGGATTCGTGTAAGGGGTTAGGGTTCGGGTTAGGGTTAGGGTTAGGGTTACGGTTCGGGTTAGGGTTAGGGTTAGGGTTAGTGTTCGGGTTCGGGTTAGGGTTAGGGTGCGGGTTAGGTTTCGGAATAGTGTTAAGGTTAGCGTTCGGGTTAGGGTTCGGGTTCGGGTTAGGGTTCGGTTTCGGGTTCGGGTTAGGGTTAGGGTTAGGGTTAGTGTTCGGGTTCGGGTTAGGGTTAGGGTTAGGGTTCGGGTTAGGGTTAGGGTTAGGGTTAGGGTTAGGGGTAGGGTTCGGGTTAGGGTTCGGGTTAGGGTTAGGGTTAGGGTTCGGGTTAGGATTCGGGTTAGGGTTCGGTTTAGGGTTAGGGTTAGGGTTAGGGTTAGGGTTCGGTTTAGGGTTAGGG